>JAUBOD010000755.1:2127521-2156962 GCA_032353885.1 Nothura maculosa | reverse complement strand
TAGCTCTCTAACTTCATTTTTAAGACCCACTTGCAAAGCGTAAGCGATCTGTTAAATTGTACAAATATGGAGTTTTGTAACTGTTTTCTTTTGTGACAATCTCAGCTGCAGAAGACACGCATCATTTCTCCTCTGTCACAGATGTGTGGCAGTATTACGTGTCCAAAGCCACGGAGGACATCTGTGGCACAGCCAAGGACGTGACCCACGTCTTCCAGCAACATCTCCTCGTGTGGTATCTCAGGGCCAGGATAACCTCTTCTCCTTACAGGAAAGAGCAAGTTTTGCTTTGCCAGCGAAGCCAAGCGCCTTTCCAGAGCTCCATATTGCTGCCGTCATGACCTCTTCAAGGGATTTGGTATGCTCCGAATTACCAGTTTGTTTCCAAACATTTCTTTGACTAGCTCTCATCTGCACTGACTTTTCCTGACAGAATTGTCAGATTTGTCTGCCTGCTTTGGGTTTTGTTTTGCTTTGTTTTAACAAGCAGCAAGATGCTCTTGGGAGACACAAGACCTTGGGTGGTACCAACATACATGTCATTTTTCAGTGAAGGCCGTTTGCACATTCCCCAAAAAGACATTTGACATCAGTTTGTCTTGCTGTTTCGGGGAATTAAGCCCCAGGGGCCATATTCCACCCCCATGAAACGCTGCTGAAGCCCATTAATAATTTTGGCCTTAGAGCTCTCCATGCCAAATTGGACACAGATGTCACTCTAATGTCCTATGGCCTCTTTTTTGGTTTGAATGTAGCTTGTACAACCCTCACCCTAAGTCACAGTTACGTGCCTCAGGCAGGTCCTAATAAATGTGGTCACAGACAGAGCTAGGAAAATGTTCCCCAAATGTTCCCAATGAAAACGGGAAAAACTTCCCGGAATGGGGAACTCGGAGGGATCTGGAGTCTCTCCAGCCAGGCAGATACTGTCCTGCAATCCCTGGTGCTCGAAAACTTTAGTTACAGCTAAATTATTACAGCTGAATTATTAATGGTTCGCCTTATGAATGAGGCTCAGCCCCGAATGAGGTTCAGCAATTCAGGCCCTGATGAAAACATCTTTAAACTCACACTCGCTGCTGAACTCAGCCTCGCTCCTAGGGGACAGGGCAGCTGCCATCCCAAATTACCACGTGCCCGTGGGATGGTCTAGGAAGGAGCCGTAATTTCACTACCTGTCCTTCCCACGGAAAGAAAAGCAATGGGAGATCATGCTAGGGGGGTCGCAAAGATTTCCAACAAAGTCATTTGTGCTGCAACTCAGTTTTAAAACAGACATAAGGAAAATATATACTGCCTAGGGGCTGTTTTCCAGAACTTGGCCCGGCTCCAGGTTGCATACTGTTGCTACAACTGCCTGGAGAAACAGGAATCTGATATTTGCACCTGCAAGCTCCACATTTGTAAGTGCAATGCAACACACGGCTACAACATCCCTATGAAGGGAGGCTATGCATTCCCCCAAACATGTGTTCGTTTCTAATAGCTCAGACCTGTAATGTAAATAAACCAGATCAAGTGACACATGGAAAACCCAGCGGGATTCAAAGCTCTCAATCCGTAACAATCCGAGAGAAAACAAGCAAAGGCTCTTCAAGAGTCAGGATCAACAACCTGACAAATCCACTCAAAGGCTCTATATTCTCAGTAGCAAAAGCATTTGTTTGCTGCTTCTGTTTGCAGGAAACAAGGAGAGACAATAGAAGAGTAACAGATTTGTAGTAACTCGAGATAACATTACTGGTCCCATGCCCAACGTCGTGTGGGTGGCCAGGAGGGAAATACAACATTGCTCCTTGCTCCTAACAAGGGAATTGCGGGTGCAGGAACACACCTGATCGTTCTGCTTTGCAGCCAACGGCAGGCAAAATTTGGCTCTGCCACATTTATTATCTTTATTAGAAGCTCGCCACATTTTATGACACTTGCACGCGTGATCCAGTTACTTAAAATGGAATCAATGCTTGCGCCTTCTCTCCTCTCCCTGCTCTAACCATTAAGGTGTAAAGTTAAAAGAAATAAAAAATACTCTGTATAATAAAATAAACACTGAGTGAGGTCTACTTTCCTAGAAGGCTAAAAATACCAGAATTAAAATGTGTGCTGCTTTCCAGGCAGCTCAGAATACAGTATCAATGGCAACGAGCAGAGTGGGGATCATTCAGGATTTCTCCAAAGGCTGCATCCAGCATTTCTGACTCCCTGCTTGGTTTTATTGTTCGTTTTGATTTTAGCAAAGTCATGGTATATTTTGGAGTAAAATCTGATTTCTAGGATTATATCAAAATGTTCCTCTCTCTGACCTTGCGTTCATTGTCCTGAATTCTTTAACCGCTTCAGACACTAGAAATAGAAATGGAAAACAAAAAGTAATAATCTGTGTGTCACAGCAGAAAAATTACATGGGAAAAAGAGTAGCTGTATCATAGCACACATCCCTGCAGGGCATTCTTATGCCAAACCAATAGGAATGGTATAGAAACCCAAACTGAATTAAGTGGGCAGCAGCACAGCAGGAACATCCAAGATGGTAAAAAATGCAGGTCCTTATCCCTTAATGCTGCTTAGACACCCCAGTGCACTGATGTCTTTGGGCATTCCTGGTCCACGGACCTGGGAAGTACCTTCCTCCACAGCTCTGCACTAGCTGCTCTCCGAAGGAGACACAAATTGCACCGGCGACTCCGGATGACGGATTTGCCAGGAATGCTGCTTTTTCAGCCCACTGAACCAGAGCGCAGGGAATTGTAAGGGATCGTCCACAGAAGCGTTTTGCAAAGCGGCTCCGCAGGCAGCACCGTTTCAGAGCGAGCAGCAGGTTGCTCCTGGGCTCCGAGTCTGCCGCGGCGGCGCGGTGCCAGCAAGCGCGGGCGCGTGCTGCCGGTCGGAGCGAGTGCCCACGCCCGTTGGGGAACGCCCAGGGCAAGGGCCGCGCCGCAGCCGGGTGGCTGCCCCACGGCCCTCCTCACCCACCACCCTGTGCTGCCAAATCCCTTTGCAGGCTGCGACATTAAATATGAGCACCCTGGGGAGGTGAAGGGAACAGGCGCAACAGGGAAATGATGACGCATGCCACAATGTTCTTTAACCTATTAACAGCTATGTCCAAGTTCACTTATTCTGGGCGCTCTAATCATCAAGGCAAGAAGACATCAGCAGCTACTGTGTGGCACTGACACGGCCTTGAATGGCAAGCGTGGCTCTAAGGTCTGCAGGGAACACAAAAAGGCTTTGTCTTCTGATGAGAAGAACAAAGCTACCATGTGGTACAGCATCACACATGCAATTAGTCATGAAAGTTAATACAGGAGAAGCAGATGGTAGAACCAGTGTCAACATTTCTAGTGGGCACGTTTCCCCTTACTCTGGGCGTCCCGCAAAGCGAGGTCGCGGCTGAGCTCTCGGCAGCTTGCAGACATTCCTGACTACATCATGGAGCAGCAGCACCCTTTTATGCACCCCGTGGATGTCCTACACCTCCCCATCTTCACTCAGGCACCTCCCATCATTCAGGCACCTTCTCTTCTCCATGGACCCCTTAGGGTGCCACCATCATCCTCATCACACATGGACAGAAACTGAGGCAGAGAGACACAAGAGCCCTGACCCTGCTTGTGCAGGGAGCTGCTGGCACCATCACCTGAGTTATTGGATGCTGAACTGATCACCACTTTCCCTCCAGAATATTTTGCACATTTGCAAAGAGCAGATGCTCCTTGCTCAGCCAAGAACGGAAGGCTGAAGCACAGGGAAGGCACACCCCAGACCAGGAGAGCTGCACAAGGGAGCCCAGGACTGCCAGTCCCACCGTGATGAGGGCCGTGAGGCAGCAGCTTTGCAAGGCTCCTCTGCCAGCCTTTGGATGGAGCCTCCTCTGCGGTTGTTCTGCCCAGCGCCCTCGCTCAGGAGCTCCAGTGGGCGAGGATGGCAGAGCTGCCAGCTCTGAAAGTAACTGGGATAAAATCAGATGGACAGCCCACAGTTAGTCCAATGGCACATACGACCCAGTCTCTACAGCTGCTCAATCTGCTATTTTTTTTAAAGCTCCCAGCAACCCATTAATTACAATACATTATTTACAGCTTGCAAGGGGTTGAAACCACGGGATGCAGAGAATGGAATTTATGCAATTACATATAGCCAGCCCTGGTGACCACCTCCGTTCCGGCTCCTGAGCTCCCCAGCTCCACGGGTCCCCTCGCTGCAGCCGGGCCATTCAACCTGCTTCTGCTGCCATGGAAATGAAGAGGAGGCAACAAAGCGACCGAGATTCTCCCGCTGGAGATGGAGAAGCAGCAAAGGGAGAGCACAGAGAGCCCCCAATAAAGAGAAACCAGTTTGTTTGACTGCTGCCGCTAAACACAAACAAGTCTCCCGCTTTGCGCAAGGGGGTGGTGAGGAATGCAGCTCTTCTGTCATGAATCAAGACCTTTTAAGCCAAGCCTAACAACAGGGCTAGGTAGATGGGCCAGCTCACTGGTCCCATGCAGCAGCCCACAGCTAGTGGCTCACAGGAAACATCACTAATGGGGTGATCTGCAGCCAAAAGCAACCCCAGAGGGAGGAACTGATGGTTAGACCTATTTAATAAACTATCCCCATGTCACTCCTACGGCAGCATCAGCTGCAGACAGATCTTTTCTACATTCAAAAGACTTCTTTTCATTTTATTCCATTAATGAGTAGTCACACTCATCAGCAATTCCCTTGACTTTGTAGGAAGAAAGCATTTTAAAATATATATTAGAAAGTAGGACTGACAGGCACTAAAGAAGTCTGATTTCCAAAGGTGTTTTATGGGAATAAAGGGAAAATAAAGTCGTACGGAATCGTGAACTTTCTCCTGCTTAAAGAGTCCCACATGGACACTGCTGCCAGATCAAGTGCTGTGAGCCCAGGACATCCACACACATACTCCTCCCAGCAACTATTGCTCCCTTCCCCCAGCCCCACATGCTTTTCTTTCCTTTTTTTCCTTTCTGATGCCACTGACTTTCCTAGGTAAAACCTACAGAACTGGTTGTTAGCGAGACAGAAAAAGGCAGCCCCTCTGTGAAAGCAAGCCGCTATCAAAGCCCGTCAGCTTTTCTCCAGCAAAACAACAGGGCATTTGGGGCACATTCCCCGAGGTTCAGCCACAAAAGGAGAGAAGGCGAAAGTGGGGCGAGCGGTTCTTGCCCGACGCAGGTTTCCATCTGTAACTCGAGGCACTCAGCCTGCCTGTCCCGAGCCCTCGGCCCTGAGGTTGGGCCAGCTGCCCCATAGCCCTCCGAGCCACCCTCACCCCCACAGATCACTCGAGTGCATTGGCTTTATTTTTATCCAGTTAAAGAAGCGCTTTTTTCACCAGAATCCTCGTAACACAGAAGCTTGTACCAATATCTAGCACCTGATTAAGTCTTTTGTCACTGTGATTTTTGTAAGAACAGCTATGAATGCAGCTCTAAGAGATCAATGGCCATGAAAATGACTCCCAGATGATGGTATTATTCATATTATTATATTATCTTGCTTTTCCAGCACTCTCCATCCTCTGCTGGTCCTTTCAGGTGATAAAGCACCAATGCTTTCCATCCAGAGAAGCCAGAAGGAGATGCCAGGCACTTTTTAACAAGTCAGTCAGGAAGATTTGTCCCAAAGGGGAGCCAGAAAAAGCCATCTCCATCAGACCTCACTACCTTGTTAGGTCCCCCTCACAGTAGGACCATTGACCCATGCTGCAATTTTAACTCTTCAGTGGGAATTTTTTAAAAGTGCTCTTTACAGCTGTGACCACACAAGGTAAAACGCGGGTCCCCATACTGCCCATCAGAACCAGGAGTCCTGAGCAAGACTGGAATGAAACCTCCTCCCACAGATGGTTTCCAGTCACCTAAGTGTCACCAGGACAACTCTATGCACAGGAATATAAATTACCTTTAGGGTGCCGGGGTTCACCCTGGCGCCGACCGGCTTTGCATGCAAATTCCAACCATGGCCATTTCAATGGCAACTGTGTAAACAGCGGGAACTATTAAACCATCACGGCAGTCAATGGTACCACAGCCGGGAAAAATGTTACTGGAGGCAGCAACAAACCAGAGAAAAAGGAGGAGGAGGCGCACACAGAAAGAGGTTCAGCCCTGTAATTCATGCATGCTCGGCGCCGGGATCTCATTTCCTAGGAAACGTCACTCTCTTTTTTCCCTTGACTTCTTCTTGCCTCGGATATTGACTGTAAACAAGAGCTGGTGCTGGGGCAAAACTTCACGTCAGCTTGGGGGGCTCACAGATGCCTGCTAATAAGCAGCACTGGAGCTGAGGCTTTCAGGGATTTTATTTCTGCTGCCTGCAAAAAAAATAAGTCAAAACTTTCTTCTGCCTTTGGCAGTGATGTGTGAAGCAATCTTAAAACTCAGAGTATTAAAGAAATGCTTTGGATGCACAAAGTGTTCTGCAAAGAAGCTGATAAACCAAGCACAGCGGTAGCTCCGTTACTGGCCTGAAAAAATTAAGCAAATAGCTTCAGCAAACACAACCACAAGGATTCAAGCAACGCAACCAGCAATTTTCAATGGTGTAGCAGCTCAGAGATTAGAATCTAAGAGTGAGGGGAGAAAAACAAGTCCACACTGTGCTCTGCATTAAAGCTGATATATGGAATAAGTAAAATTTATGAGTAGACTTCACATCCTCCAGCAAGACTCTTCAAACAAGACAGGAGGTCTGGACCTGTGGGCACCACTGCAGGTCCCACGGGCCACCCAGCCCCTACAGCCCCAGCTCTGAAGGGCTCATGCACCTCTAGCTTCTCTCATACGGACCTGCAGCAGGGGGTCCCTGTCCCACCTCCCTGTCCTCTGTCCAGACCTCCGTCCTGCCTTGCTTTTTGATAAAGTCCATCAAATTGAGACAGGGCGGTTCTGTCTTATTCTCATATTCAAATATCCTCATTCTCCTGACAGCTTAAGTTCCTGAACAGTAACTCACACGACCAGACAAAAGCCTCTGTTAGAGGATGGTGACCGCTTAAATCCCAGAAGAGATTAGTTCAAAATCAAGAGAACTCTCTTCATGCCTTTGCATTGAACAAAACCCTTTTTTTGTGGTATATGAATATCCATAAGCTACTCCACTGTTTTGCTGAGTGCACCAAATACATTTCTGGCTGGCCTCTCTGATCAGAAAAGTTTCCAAGAGATCGTGACGTGTTCTCACCCGCCAAACTTGGGTCTTTGCGTCACAGCCATGTCAAAGCCTCTCACTTCAGAGAGACCGAAAATCAGTGTTCAGTGAAACCCCAGCTCTTCCCAGCAGCTCTAGGGATGCTCCGCTTGGCACTGAAGGGAACATTCCCTTTAGGGAAGGTTGTACTTCCCCAAATCCTGCACAAACTGGAGCCTTTGGCAGCTGTGCGAGGAGCCAGGAGCCCAGCCAAGCTGAGCCAGTGTGTGCAGGGTCACACCGTGGTGAAAGCAGCTCTGCAGGAAGCCTGAGTTGGAGAGAGATCTTGGGACAACTTAAGAGCGACCTTAGCTATAATCCTGGACACTAGGAGCACCACTGAGGGGGCAATTTAGGGCAAGGATAGGGAAGACATTCACAACAGAACCTCTCTCTCCCATATCCCTAATTCCAATGGTAGGTGAGCTGAAGGCTGCCTCAGGTTGACCTTCTCTTGCAAATCCAGCACTAACTCCAGTCTGTGGCTTAACTCATATGAAGCACAGAAGCCAGAAGAGATGCATGGAAGTTTCAGAACAAATCTGCTGAGCAATGCCCCTTTCCTTGATGGCAACGTTATGATTAAAAAATAATACAAAGCTCCATTTTTTGAAGTGAGATAGAGCGCTCCCAATCCCCAAAAGAGATCTCTCCCGGCCATTCATCGGCGGCCAGAAGCTGCCCATCGAGCTGGCAAGCTCCAGCAGAGGCAGGTGCCGCTGCCGCGCGGGGCTTTCAAGGGGCTGAACAATATCTCCATCAGCAGGATATTCCAAACCTGCCAACAGCTCTCACCATTTTTTCATCTTTTATCAATCTGGCAGCCAACAGGGGAGCTTAGAGAAGCCTCAGAACTTCGCTCAGCCTCTCGGCTTAAGGAGCAACTTGTCTCTTCCTTTTCCTTCCTCCCTGTTTCAAGCCCCATTGCGGGTTTAGCCCCAGCAGCACAGTCTGACCGTGTCTCAGGCTCTGAGTGATTTGCTCCCTTTTCCTGGCTCCATGGGGAGCGCGGCGCTCTCAACGGGGCAGCCGAGTGTCTGGTCCCGCTCTGTGGCAGCTCCCAGGCCACAGGTGAAGGGAAGGCCCCCAGACCTCCCTGCTCTCTGGGGAAACAGGTCCCTGCATCAGCTCTGCCTTCGGGAATCCCAAGCACTTCATTGCTGCAGTGACCATCGTGGGCCAGCGAGAGCTGGAAAGAGGGAAGAGTTTGGAGAACAGCAATTTGCTCCGTGTTCCTCATGCTTCGTGCCGCTCCCATGCAGGACGTGACAAAGCCACACTCCTGCTATGTCTTCACTAACTATTTATGCAGGAACAAGTGCTGAAGGCTGGCGATTCGTGACTGAATTCTCAACCCATAGCTCCCATTGAGCTTTCTGTAGTTCCTTCTTGCCAGATGACAGGCATTTACAGCTTAAGATTCTGCACAGCTTCTCCCTTGCTTGCTCAGCAGCCCCAGACCATAAATCAGAAAGCTCTGCAGTTTCGAGCAGAAAACATGCTGTCCTTCAGTAATTAGTGACAGTCCTTCATAAAGTTACTGAAGCACTAAAATTAAAATCAAAAATAAAAATAATGGTTTAAATATTGCCTTGAATAAAATGAAATCCGCGTTAGGAGCTCGTCTCATATTCCAGGCAGCCCAGAAGTCAAAGCAACTAAGTGTTCAGTGGTGGGTGACGTTGGGACATGGAAGAATTGCCTCTTCTCCCTGCGCTAGTGACCCCACTGCTCCCTGTGCACCTGACCAGTAGCATGATGGAGGAAAGAGGCTCCTTGGCTCATTCCCTGTGCAATTCTATACGGAAAGAACAGCTCAGGGTCCTTCACCTCCTGCTCAGGGCTTGAGAATGACAGCAGGAGCAAGTGGGGAGATGAAGGAGCACAACGCCCAGTGGGGCTTCCCTGCAAGAGGGAAAGGTTTTTCCTAGCTATCCCGTTCCACACCATGGTGGGAAGCTGCTGGCATGGCACACGCTCGAGCCAAGGTGACTCCTAATGTGCCATGAGTCCAACGGGGCCAGGGAGGCGGCGCCACCAGGAAACATGGCCCTGCGCCACAGAGCAGCGTGAGTGCGACCGCACCAGCGGCAGCCGATGCACAAAAGCACCAAGGGCTTCCTGCAAACTCACAACTGCAGGCGAGACTCAGCAGAATCTATTAAAAAGCTCCTTCTGGAAAGTTAAAAGGGCGTGAAAGGATCTTCATGCTCCCCCACTGAGCAGCAGCCAGGAGACGCAGCTGCTGGGAGGAGGCGCGGGGTGACTTGCTCTATCCCAATCCTCCCTCCCCTTCCAAGCGTGCTGTTTCCCAAAAGCAGAACATGAGAGTAAAGAAAATCATTCCCTTGGAAAGCCTAAAGTCGTTCTACAGCAAGTCCCTACAGTGCACGGTAAGCAATAATATTGTTCAAGCCACTTAGTCCTGAGGCACTTGGCATTGGGAGGCTCCACTCCAACATCACTCCAGACCTCCAGGTTTCAGGTACCCACACATTTCTCCAATGCCTTCCTCTGGCAAAGGAAAGGCTGCTAGCACTAGAGGAGCATGGAAAGGGAAGGGGTACATAGGCACACGAGAGGTAACTGTTACTGGCTTGGATGCTCTTCACTTTTCATCCATTTCCCCAGCTGCTACGGACAAAAATCAAGCAAAAAACAGAAGATGCTGTTAGCAATCATCAAGCAAATGTCCCGAGACACTCACATCACAATTCATCACAAAGTCAATTATTTATGGAGGATAGATGTCCAAAAATAAAGTGACACCGAGCTACTAGTGGAAAACTTAGAAGACAAAAGTTTCTCCAGTTGTTGTGAGTTTAACGGCACTTGCTCCATCTCTCTCCTCATCCCTCAGTTTTTTGGCTCAGGCTGAACACGCTCAGACAGTTGCTCCTGGTCCCCTATGTGAACCACGCAGTTCTGCTCACAGGGGATTGAAGTGGGTCAGAACTGCGAGGAAGGTGCAGAAATGAGAATAGGCTGCACGTTGCTGGGAACAGAAATAGCAGAGGGGACTCGTGGTGTCTTTGGCTGACCTTAGTTATGTAACATACCTGCCTTGCACTCATTTTTTTCACTTTTCCATGGCAGAAACTAAGTCAAGGTTTGGTTATAGTCCAATAGTGTGCTAATATAAGCTGTTCCTTAGAAGCTCATACCACTTTTCTTGGGAAAGTCTAAGTCTCTCTTGCACTAGCTTGACTTCAACTCAATTTAAATACAGACACAAGCTTAAGATTAAACCTCATCTTCCTCCCTCTAAACCATCCAAGCCCAAATGGATATGGGTACCTAATATTCATAACTAAAGGTGGCTGCTGCCTGCTTAGCAGCTCCTGTTCAAAATTACTATCTTGATAAATCCTTGCTGACCTCAATCCATCTCAGAAGACAAAATTTCCTATTTCCCCAAGTCACATTTTGCTTCCAAACCCAATCAAAAGAGCTCTACCAACAGGTCAACCAGTACGTTTTTACGGAGCAGAGCTATTCCAGGTCTGCAAAGAGCTCAGCCTCAGGCCTGTCCTTATAGACTCACTACTCCCTAAAAACTGCTAACAACATTCAGGACACAAACACAGAGCTAGAAACCAAAGGATTTTTCCCCACAGCCAACATTAGACAATTATTTCAATTTGATTCCTTTCAATTTGATTCCTTTAAGCAGAAAACTGGCATATTTGCAGCCTAAGAAACAGTATTTCCTTGTCCTCCTCAATCAGCTTGCACAGGGATGGACTATTCTCAGCTTCGCAAAATTCATCCTCAAGCAGGACATTTACGCCAGTTTCATGCATTGCTTCCATCACAGCTTTGCTCTACCTGGTTTCATGGGGCTTTCTGCCACATTGCAGCAGCTCCCGCACGCAGAAGGGGCCGTGGGGCAGGTACAAAAGCTGCTTCCCACACGGACTGTCCTTGGCAGGGCCTCAGGGCTCCCCGATGTCCCCGCCGGCTGCTCCGTGCTGTGGGATTACACCCGGCGGGCCGAGGTGCTGCTGCTGCCCCTCCGGGCTTTGCCATCTATGTCTGACAACCTAATAAATCACGAGCTCCCAAGGCTCCCAGGCACCTATGTAGCATGGGCCCTTTTCCTGAATGTGCCTGCTGGTAATTTGATGGATTCCAAAGGTCATAACTCAAACTGCATTTATTTTAATGCTATTCATATGTTATTAAAGGCTTTTAGGAATGGCTGTCTTGCTCCTGGTCCTCCCGCAGGGCTGGGCAGCAAGGGCCCGCTAAGGACGCGCTAGATACTCCATGTCAAGGACAACACCTCAAACGTGAGCGCAGAAGAGGGAGATTATAAATAAAGTAGTGCTTGATATTTCTAATTTAGCTTTAAAATTACCCTTTTTGCTTAAAATCTGTGTGCATCAGACAGCACTGGAATCTCTGACATTTGAACACATAGATTCCTTTTACCTAGAAGTTTTAAGATGCTCCCAAAACCTTCCCACACAAATTGCAAGGCAAGAAACCACACTATTGCCAGCTTCACATTTAGCAGCTTCTCATATATTTTTCAGTGGCCAAAGCACTAAACTGTCTATTGAGATGAAATAAATCCGCCCTTACCTGAAATCTAGAGAGAAAAAAAGAAATTGATCTCTGGATAGCCTGTCCTCTCCCTTCTTCCAGCTTTATGGGCCACACAGCCAAAAGCTGTCCTAGTTTTATACCATCATGTGAAGGAATATTGATTTTAGCACAAGAGAAAGGGTGAGAAAGACAGAGACACATAAACAAGCACCTCCTAAAGCACTAACTTCTTTTTCTTTCCTTTTTTTTTAAGGCTCTCTTGGAGGAATACTACCAGCACATTCTTATTTTGGGTGCACTGCAAGCACCTAAAAAGGTGACAACCAAGCAGAAGAAGTGATAACACAGAAGTGTTTGAGTCTTCCTGCTGGAAATTGTTTTTTTAACACGAGGTGCTTGCACACACAGACTCAGAGGCACTTGGGATGACCTTAACCATCCACCCTGAGTTATCTGGAAACGATGCAGCCCTTCAGCTGCTACACACAGGCACTGGACAGGAATACACCTTCCTGAGTATCCTCCTGCTCAAGTGTTTCTCATCAACCTCCTTCTACCTCCTTGTGTTCCAGGGTGTATGATTTACTGAGGAGCTAATAAACACTTACATGGTTGCTATTTATGATGCCTAGACACTTGTTTCTGCTTACGGGATCTGCATTATCCAGCTTTCCCACCTAGAGTGGTTCTCTACGGTTCAACTGGCGAGAAAGGCAACATTACAACCAAAGGATGCACCTCTAGGATAACAGGGGTATCCTCCACTGCTCCGTGGTGGATATGTACTATTTTCTTTTTTTTTTTTTGTGCTAATGTCAGTCCTCTTCCAAGTGTTTTCTCCCTGCTCCTTGCGGTCTAGCACACGCTGAATCTCCAAAGCCTCTTCTACCACATTTTGCCCTTCCCAAAGGAATCAGGCAAAAAGGCTCTGACCTCGTGATGATGCCGGTCATTCACAAACACACCAGACCTGAGATTCCTTTTTGCTGGGACGAGCTGGTTGTGGGGCTGGGGCACTGAGATGCAGCCCATGGAGAGCTTCATTCGCTGATGCCTCCTGCAGAAAGCTGTGCTGGTAGCCTGGCATCCCCGGCACCTGCAGCTTGTCCTGAACCATTCCAGCTCCAAGCTCCCTTGCTCTGCTGTCACGGACCATACAGGGGTATGGACCAGTTGTGGCCGTGGGCAGCTCTTCAAGAAAGCAACAGACAAGCGAGACCTGGGGCTGGTTGCAGACCATGCGCTGCATTTTGACTAACCTCTCATGCACTTGAGCCTGCAAAAGGGAATTCTGCTCTTCAGAAAGAAAACATTTCTGACAATGGTGATGAGCTGGGAAGCATCTGGTATGTCTTCCCCTGCCACAACCTCATGGGAACAGTAGCTACCACTCAGTATCCTGACCTTTTGACTGGATTTTGCTTGAATTATTCTGGTAGGCTCACCCTTTCAACCCATCTTCTGCATTAAGCTCATCTTAATTTATTGCCTGTTTCAATAATGTGCTCCTTGGTGGCAACAGTCACTTACACAGATCAGCATAGCAGCATTTTTTACATTTGGTTCGAACGCTTTCATATTTACCTGCCATTTGCACAGTATTTTGGAGTAAAATTTCTCAATTCAGATACCCCAGCTCTTACATAATGCTGTTTCCTTCATATTTGCCTAGTAACATTTGGCAAGTGAAGAAATTAAAACCCTTACAACACTGTTTATTTTACTGTGCTAGGAACAAATAGGCCTTGTCAGACCAGCAAGCTGAGCCATCCTGACAGAAGTCACCACAAACTCACAGACCCTTCCAAAGGGGACAACCGAGGGTTCCCCAATGCCCAAAAGCTTCAAATCCACCTTATTTCTCAATCTCTCTTGGGATGATGATTACCTCAACAGTGAAAGTCACTGAAAGCTGCTGAGTTTTAGTTCCTTTTTAACATCCAGAAAGCATCCAGATTTTATTATCTACCCTTGAACAGTTAAGACTACATTTGCTCAACGGTGGGCATATGAAGAAGGCTAAGCAAGTTCACCAGTGAACATTAGTTATATCTAGATCTCACACTAAAAGGAGGATGAACAGGTGTGAATCCTGTGTTCCAGGTCCCTGCAGCCTGAAGAGTTTCTGCTCTGATCTGGCTCTGATCGTGACAACTTTAACCAAATCACTTCTCTTCTTGGTTTCCCATCTTTCATGTGGAACATGAATACCTACTTCATAGCCCTGCTAAAAAAATCCATTATTTAAAGTTTGCACAGTGCTTTGAAGATGAAAAGGGCCCTGTTTTGTTGCTAGCACAGCTTCAACAGAAAGTAGTGGTTTATTTTTGCTCAGGAAATCTCTGCCATTAGTTTTGTTTGAAGAATGTATTTATCTGGAGAAAAATCTCCTTGATACGTATAAAAAAGTATTGTTTTTAATAACAGGCCTGCAAAAAAAGATAAGAGGAAACATGGTACAAGAGGAACAGATCCCGGACATCCAATGTTGGCACGAGCAGAAAGCTGCATTGTCTCTCTCAAGCACCCTGGTGGTTGAGGAGATCCCCAGAGTGACCCTACGTGTCAGTGACAAAGATTGCAGCCAATAAATGCACCAAATCAAAACTCTGATGCTCCTGAGCTTTAACAAAAACTTGATTTCTGCTTAGTTCCTATCATTTCATGCTGAAGGTAGTAACAGCATAGGTCAGGGCCTAACCCTGTATGTAGGAAGAGTTTCTACCTTGATGAGGTCTTATTTCTAAGTGGATTGCACTACTTCATTGCACTACTATTTCTAAGTGGATTGCACTACTTCATGTGTCATTCTCCATTGCCAGATAATGCCAGATAAGATGCACTTAGCAGAACATGGTTGGCAGCATCTAGGCAGCTTTGCCTTCTGCAGAATCTCCTGCTGGTCCAGGCTCCTGAAGCCACATGCAGGCTGAGACCTGGAGGCTACACAGATCCAGGCTTCAGTGCCTCTTCCATACCCTGCGCATCTCCGGCTGCACGCACAGTCCAGCCTATGCCACTCTCATAAAGAGTGGCTTCAGAGGATTTCCTCTTTCTTTCTTTCTTTCTTTGAGGGTTGTTTCTATTTTGTTTAATTTTCTGTAGCTGCTGGCATGTGTGAAGACAACAGTGTCCCAGTTATGAGGTTTAGGAGCTGGCTTCATTCTCTTGCAACGGGTTGCTCAAGGGCTCTCTACATTTTTCCATTTCCTTGGCAGAGCTGCAAGCAGAACGATGTCAGAAGACAAATTACAGAGGCATTTACCCAGTTCTGCAGCTTGTCCTTTGCTATTCAGCCTTGACCAAATTGGCAGGATGCATCCAGTGCGCTCCACTGCTCGTGGGACACTCTCCTTGGCACTGTAGAGAATCTCATCATCGTAGTTTTGGACAAATGCACCATGCAACACATCTCTAAATACATCAGACTACGATGCTAGTTCATGTAGCGTGGCTTTGCAGCAATCAATGGAGCTATTCACATCCACTGCTGCTGAGGATCCCAGCCTTCAGTGTTCTGTCAGCCGGAGGATATAAAATCTAACACAGCACTGCAATAACTTGTCCTTCTTTCCTCATAAACATTTTTTCCTCTGTCCCAATAGCCAATTCTGCTGATGATTTCACCATGTTACTTTGAGAGCTTCTTTTAAGGCCCTGGTTCGTTCGAACAGGCCCAGGTTACCTGTAGTTAAGAGTGGCAATATCGACTGAAAATAAAAATAAGCAGCTTCAACCATATATGCTGTTTCCTTCTGAGTAGTCGTTCATTTATTCTGCCTGCATCATCAGCCTGGTCACCTTTCCTGGCTGGTTCTCAAGTCATTGGCTCCAACGTGAGTTTGCCAGTCACTGCTGGTAGCCTAAGTGCCCAAGCTTTTTTATGACTCAGATCGTCAAAACAGAATAGAAACCTATTTTTCATGTGTTAAAATGAAATATTTAAGAAACAGGACAATGGTGGGGTGCCTGCTCACAAAGGCTCCAAGCGTCCTCCAGGTCACATGTGTCCAGGTGCCCGTGCTCTCCCGCGTGCTCCGGCTGTGCTGCAACCACGGCTGGGATGAGACAGCAAGGAGCAGCACAGGGAGTGACCTCTCCCTCCCGCTAGTGCTAAGGATCTCGTGCTGTGGAGCACAATGACCCTCTAGACAGATCCTGTAATTTTAGGATCCAGTTGTTTCACCTCCCTCTGCCACACAGGAAAGGAGAACACAAGCCACAGTTCTTCTGTCACTTCTGGGTATGAGAAAAGAGGTTTTCCACCATCAGACTGCTGTCCAGGGTCTCGTAATCCACAAAGAACTGTTTGAGATGGCTAGGAAAGGAAAATTGCTATCAAAATTCCATCATCTTTAAAAACAGAGGAGCAAAAGATGAACAAATTAACTTTGGTCTAGATGCCAGGGTCCCTTGCAGCACCATGAAGTGCTTTTGAGAACCAGACACAGTGGTTTAGGACTCCAGCAAGGTACCTAAGTGAAGCCCGAAACACCACTCGAAGTAAAGGTTTGGGTGAAAAGGAAAATAAAAAGAACATTTATGCAGATGTAAAGAATCAAATCCAGAAGAGACTGCGGTAGATGCAATTCTGCTAATATGAGTTGAGCTACGCTCTGTTGTACCAGGCTTGTGTTTGCACCCATGCAAAGAAATCCTATCAGGCACACAGTCCTGACGCAAGGAAAATATATTTTCTCAAATATGCGGCACTCTATTATTCACTTCAAAGCCTTTCCTAATATGCTATAAGGTTTTGGAAATTACTCTTTGAGCAGTTAAATTCATTAAATGGTTGGAATACTTTCCATTCTTTGCTTACACAAAGAGTTTATTCCACGGTTTTGCTTTAATGAGTATTTGTATAAAGTATTAAGTTGACTTGTAATAGACAATTTAAAGAAAAAACATGTTGACTAAATCTATTTAAGTAAGCTAAAGCAGGTTTCTGCACCAAACATGGAAACATAACACAATTCTACTTCCCCTCACCACCACTTTGATGGATGATATTACAACACAACAAGCATATTGAGGAGGAAAAGCCTCGCCTTAGCACTACAAAGTCCCGGGGATAAAGGCTGCAAAAGCAGCAACATCGCTGTAAACCTATTGAGCAGGGCCTCACCTGCTGATATTAATAAAACAAACAAAAATCCATCACTGCCATTAGAAGAAGAAATTGTCTAGTTGGGGATTCACAGGGATGCAAATGATGGCCGTGTTCTTCAGAGCTGAATCCTGCTCTCATGCAGGACCGAGGCTGAGCTTGGTTTTAATCAGGTCTCATCTTTGCTCGCCCACCACAGCCCTACTGGCCAAGTCACTGTGTCCTGTCCCGCGCCAGCTGTCCCTGTGCAACAAGCTCCTGTTTTCTTCATGACTGTTCCCACAGGGGCTGCCTCCATAAAAATTAACGATTATTAATAACCAGATCTGAGAGATGCTTCGATTCATGCGCAGACAGGCGCAGACAGGCGTGTGTGCCCAAGACAGAGACTCCAAGGAAAACACTTCCTGAGTTTGTTCTCCGCCGAGACGCAGCCTCCGAAGACATTCTGTTTAGCTGGGCACCTCCAAGACAAAAGATCAAATAATGCGGACATGCCAACTCTTTTTCATCTTTTCATCAATTCTTTTCTTTGTTTTTTTTCTTATATGGTGTCATTCTGCACTTACGTGAATCCTAGCAGTGTTGGAGATTTTCTTGCAGAAAATATTTTTTACAAAAATAAATCATAAAATTTGGAAATACTAATGATGAAAAGGTAGAGCACTGTGCTACTGCCTGAGAGCCCAGAAGTGGTACCAGAGGTTTTGCAGAGATCCCAAGCCAACAGGGGTATTCTTCAAATACATAAAGGAAATCAGAGATAGGGAGACCTGAGTCTTGGCCTGAGCAAATCTAACATTGGAGGCATCTTTCGCCTCTGTCCAAATCCCTTTATGCCAGGGATCTCCCAGTCTTTCAGGCACCACCCACCTCTGCCATGAGAAACGGACCAGCACTTCTGTGGCCCACATCTCCACAGAGAGCAGCAGCTGGCGCTGGCCGGGCTCCCCACACCAGTCTGCACACTTGTATCCCAGGCAGCAAGTTTCCCTTTGGTACTAGAGCCTGTTTGCCCTCAGGCTAAATCCCTCACCAGCTTTCCTCGATTCCTGCCATATGCAGGTGTCAAAGGGTCAGGGAGAAAACAGCGAAATGGAAAGCAATGAGGGGAGAGGAATAAGGGAATATGAGATGCCTGCGTCGCAGGGCAGTGCTGCCTCGCAGGCCCTCAGTACCAAGTGCAGATCCTGAATTTGGGAAAACACGGATTGTTCTTTCCAATGTAAAGAATAAGCAGTGTCAGATTTCCTAAATGCTATTCAGGGATGTGTATGCATCAATATATCCTTTTCTCTGAAAAGCCCTTGTAGACCCTCTGGCCATTTGTGGATTTGGAATGGATTCCTATACTTCCAAAACAGATGGAGATAAAGAGGCACCAGAAAGGGCCCGGAAATTCTTTGCTATCCATCAGAGGGGGAAGAGTCAGGAGGGGCAGCCCCAAGCACGCAGAGCAGCCACACAAAGGCCGGGGTGTCACTGCCTGCACGGGTCCCGCACCGCTCACATGCACCCGGCTGCCCCGGGGACACGGCCATGGGGCACCTCGGAGCCTTGGCTGCCCCGGGGCACTTCGGAGCCTCAGCTACCCCGGGGACACAGCCATGGGGTACCTTGGAGCCTCGGCTGCCCTGGGGACACAGCCATGGGGCACCTCGGCCCGGGCAACGTCACCCGCCTGCGCCCTCGCATGGGACGGGGCCTCGGAAGGAGGCGCTGCGAGTGGAGGAGCAAGTGGGGCTGAGAGCAGCCGTCAAGGAGAACAGAAAAGCTCTATTTGTCCGGGAGCACAGGAAGGACGGGGTCCCTGCAGTGCCAGGGACTTGCTCTTTGCCAAAAAGAAGCAATAGAAAGCTATAAATATCCCTGCCAGGTCCATCAGGGCAAACTGACCCCAAAGCTGACCCTGGATTACAAAGATCTACTTTTCTGTTTGTCTTAAGCAACTCTATCCAGCGACACTGAGGAAAGTTTCCTACTCAAGCAGCGAATATTTAGACTACTTGATGATAATCAGTGGAGACAACAGAAGACAGAACAAAAAACAAACCTAATGAAGAAGGGAGTAGCTGAAGGTTCTCCATTTCCCCCCAGAAATGTTACACTTTTTACGTACAGAAATGAGTGTTGTGATGACGGCATGAATTATGCAACGAGGGGAAAAAAGAATCAGACCTTGGACAGCACAAAGCAAGTTAAACAAAGGAGAAGAATGTTCCACATCCTGACACGAGAGGAAATATTTAGTTTAATTAGCACTGACCACCAAATATCAGGCTTGCTGTTTCCCATGGGCCTTGACATAGTGGATGCTGCAAGAACACCAAGAAATAGCAGCTCTTGCAGAAAGAATCATTGTCACTTTGAAATACAAGGAGGAAGCCCATGCAGTGGCTACTGCAGAAGTTCTCCTTGATCCCAGATTTCTTCTTGGCTGAGGTCCCAGTAAGAGCATGAAGGTGCTCCCAGTCTTGCTGACCATATCATCCCTTCACTGCCTTTCATGCACCACGCAGAAGTTTCCTCTCCTTCCTCTAATGCTCCACATTGAGATGTTTGCTGGTATCTCCTGATATCTCTCTAGTCTGCTCTGACCTACCAGGATTTCTAAGGATCTCAGGTCTATTTTCTGTCCTTCTCCATTCCCAGAATCCCTCTCCGAATGGCTGTTGCTTAAACAACCTTCATTCAAATCTCTCTGAAAGCCCGAGGTCTTTGCTGGTATCCCTCCAAAATCCCTCAAAGCTCTTAAAAGCATCTGCGGGAGGCCTTCCCGAGCAGTACCTTGTGTCAGCAACACCAAGCCACTGACTATGAAACCAGATTTGGCATCAGCCGGGTTTTGCTCTAGGCACTCAGGGCAGCAAGTCATCGCGCCTTCTGACATCAATATGGCATCAGACACAAAACATGCTCTCCGTGACTGCCCTTGGTATTTTCACATAAATAAAAAGAGATTTGGATCTGCTTAAGGTCAGTTCTCACCACAGTAATTTATATTTGCATCATTTTTGTTTTCCTGATCTCCGATTTCTCCATTTGCTTTGCATTCTCAGACTACGAGGTCTCCATGGCAGAGACCTTGATGTCTTTGCTACACAATGAGCAATCATGCCCCATCTGCCAGTGCAAGGGCAGAGCCCAACGGGGCTGGCACATTGTACGTGCAGAGCAATAAGAGAGTTGGTGAAGCCTTTACAAGCCTCATGGTTACAGTTCTGTAAGGCAAATGAAGAAAAACATGGAACAAACATAAAGAAGTGTGAAGCGTGCCCAAAGCAGGAGCCCCTGGAGATGGGTCCATTCTGCTGGCCAGTTTGATCACTGTGGGTCTGCACAGCAGGACAGATGGACAGAAGACCTTCTCAAGGCCATAGAGCCCCTGGCAGTGGCTATTCCTGTCTGCCAGGAAGACCCAGAGATGGAAATCTGCCTTCCAAAGCAACTCCATGAAGGTTTGGGTAGTTTCCCCTTGACTGTAGCAATCATTAAGGAATGGCACCTAGTTCTTAAGAACAGCCACACCAGTTTCCTCATGGACTAGTTAGTAGACTAAGAAACTCTAAGAAACTTAATTAGTGCTTAATATTATGGAGTATGCACAAGTAGAAAGTAAATTCTTATGTTTTCCACTAATTACTGTCTTCAAGCCAAGAAAAGTACCACCTTTTCATACTTTGTTTGTGCCCCACCATCTGCTCACAGCATCCAACATGAACTGCTTCCATGACGACTTCGTGTGGGAGCTGGCACTCAGGCCATGCCCTGCCCAACACGAGTAGGCACCACAAGAGACCCCTGAGCCTCCTTATTTAGGCATCTGAGATCTAGATGCCTCCCTTAAACTGGGCTCTATAAGGTTTCTTGATTGCTCCCCATCTTGGTGAACTCCACCAGCTTTGACAATGCTGTTTGAAGAGATGTATAGCGCTTGTTTGCGTTTTATACCACATTATGCAGAATTTTTATAAGCTAATTTGCCTGTTTTTACACAGCTACCTCACAGAATAACTTGGAGTTGGAAGATCAATAATACGCTTCTTAACAGTCATTGCATCAAGGAGAAATAAAGCTCTTTTCTAGACTAAACTTCAATGAATTCGTATTCACGACCATGCACGGCAAATCACTCCTGCTTACTTCAGTGCTTCCAAGCTCTACATTAATACACTCACACCTCCACCACTGTCTGAGCATAACACGTACGACACCGAACAGGAAAGGGACATCTTCTCAAGAAGGCAAAGCAGGTGAGACTTCCACATAACCCTGTGGATATTCACAAAGAAATTACTTCTTCTGCTCTATTAAAATGGAGTCCCAAAATACTTATATCTATATTTCCCTTTTAATTACTCCCGCTGGTGCAAAACTACCAACCTGCATGTTGGGGGAATAAAAAGCCCAGTCTTACAGGTAATGCGTTTTATTAAGAGTTCTTGAGACCATATCATCCGTCTACCAGACTTTTAATTTCCCACACGGGTGGTTCGGCGCAGCGCCCACTCGTGCTGAGCTGGACAGGCGGGTTCGAGCTGAGCCCAAACCTGAGCCCAGTCACAGTTGTTTCCACTAAGCCTGCAGATTAGAGCACGCTGCTTTTTGAAAAGCGGTGTTATTTAAATCCCTTTCTATCCCCCTAGAAGCAGACAGCTAATTTATATGTGGCTACTAATTTATATGTACAAACTTTAGCTACATCTTGTTTCACCCTGACAACACAAAAGAAGTCTGGCAGATGGGAAACTGCAAAAGCCTTCAGGTCTCCCGGCTTTTTCCTTTTTATCCGCTTGTCCCAAACCTGACTGCATTGTCAGGACAAGTTCCTGCTTGGCAGTTTTCTGGGGCCAGAGGAGGGGCTGGGGTACAATACCTGAGCAGACTCCAACACAGCAGCTCGGACAAGCTGCAACACCCTGGGAAGCAGCAAGGCCAAAAGGGACTTGCAAAAAAATTGTATTATCAAGAGAAGCCCAATGCTCTCCAATGCTGATGACATTCAAGATCCTTTTCCACTTCCAGTGGCCACGGGAAGCTTTACTTTAGTAAAATGTAAATCTCAAGCTTTACATTAGTCTAAAATATAACCACTGCTTAGTGAATAAGAGAGGGAAAAAAAAAAAAAAGCACATTTGCATCCTTCCCATCATTACTGAAATAATTCCACTGAAAATATCCTCAGCATCCAAACAGCACCTCATATTCAAACCCCAGCTATGGGTTTCTGTGCATGAATGGGAACATCATCTCAGCGCTCTCTGCTCATCATCTTCATCACTGAAGCTCTGCCTATTTGCTGATTGACTGGGCATGCAAGTTTAAATGAAACTAATATTAATATCTTAGCATAAAACTTGGGGAAAAAAAACTGACTGGACATTCATATTCTTGATTTTGTAATCCTTTAATTAGATTCAGTGAGGAAATTACTTTAACTCCATCAATATAAGCCACATTTAACTTAAATTAAGGAGATGTATACAAAACTTCATAATAATTGACTGGAGAAACGTAATTTAAATTGATGCAACTTTTGCCTAAGCCTCGGTTATGCAGAACACCTGGGTACTAAGTGGAATATTTATCTCAAAGAAATAGCTCGATGTAGCAGTATTAATCCTAAACAGATGACAGAACTGTAATTGGTTTTATGGAGAAAAGAAAAAGGCAATTAATTTCAACTTACGTTGAACAAAACACATCAGGGTAAAATATTGACAAAGCTGATGATTTTGTTCCTTACATAGAATGCCAATTGGCAGCTCGTTTCCAATGCCGGTTTAAAGAAACCAAACAAAATAATAATAAAGAAATCAGCCATGTGAAAGACTGCTCCACGCGGAACTGGATCATAAATTACTTTTCTCCTATAGAAAAAAAAACCCTCTAAATGACAAAAAATCATTTCTAGGGAAAATGAACACCTACTTTTGCAATAAACCATGTGTATATCCATGTATGCCCCTGCACAGACACCTACCACCTTTGGGGTCAAGAGCCAGGCTGCGATGAGCCCCTTTTGAACAGAGCTTGCAAGTCAGAAATATGCCCAAGCTACTAGTCCCTTCTCCAAATGGAAAGATGCTCTTGCACCGTTCCTGGTGGTGCAGGGGGTTTTTGGCTGAGGATGTGCAGGGCATCGCTCCTCACTACCTGCCAGCCCACCTGGCCAGACAGATCCAAGAGAGGAGACCAGCTGCGGTGCCAAGGGAACGTCAAGTTTCTGAGAGGCATGCGTTCAAAACAAACTGCCAAGCTCATTTTATCCAAAAATAATGCAGAATAAATAAATTAATTAATTTCCAAGCCTGAAAAACACACTATCCCCAGTGCAGGTCCCTCTGGAAGGTGGCACTTGTCCTGCGAGGGCTGTCGGCGAGGCGCGATCCTTCCTGGCTGATCCTTCCCGAAGCTGGCGGCATGTACGGCCCCAAGGGAGCCAGGCTGCTCTGCAGGGAAGCGGCGGAAAATATATAGGGTTTATAAAGAAAGAACAACAATAATCTTGCAATAGATCTTGGAATAAATGAGAAAGGAGATTTCTGCAATAAGTTTTGAGGGAAAGCTATACTGTTTGGAAAAGAATGGCTATGTATTTGCAATGATTTTTTATGCGTTCTGCTATAGGACAAGCAGTAATGGAAGGAATTTACTGCTCTGGCTTTTCTATTTTTCTGTTTTCATAAACCACAAAGGACATTTTCTGTCATAAAACCATTTTTGAGCCGTTCTTCTTTCTTAAAATTAAACATTCAGGTCTCATCTCCTTCAAACTGTGTTAGAATGAGCAAGCTGATGCTATCATGGGTATCAAACAATCTGATTAACTGAAGGAGAGAGGATTTCTTTTTAATAGTATTTAAATGTATTAAGAGGGCAACAAGAAACTTCTGTTTCATTACAACACTTGAAAGAAAAAGCTCTTCTTGTTGCTCTGGCTGTTACGGGCTGAAAGCTCTTAATCCAAGACTGTGAATCATGCAAAGAAAACTTCCCAAGTCAGACGATGAACATCTTTCTGCAGGAAAAACGAATTACAGGGGGAATAAAAATATTCAGAAGTGCTCTTTTTTTTTTCTTTTCCTCCTTTTCCAATCGCAAGGAGAACTAAACTAGTTCTAATCAGCTTTTCTTTACAAAACACATTCCAATTTTATCTGTTTTCAACAAATGTGCTAATAGGTTGCACGGAGAGTGGAAGGGCACAAGTAATTTAGATATAATTGAGTGGCTAAATTATCTTTGTGGTAAAGGTCTGTTACTAAATCACTGCACTGGCAAATTAATAATAATGGAACAGTTATTAGCATCTCTCAGACGGTTGTGCCACGCTCAGCATGTTTTTGATAATAAAGTGGTACTTAACACTGTGCTATAACTCGCTAAATTGGTGTTAACTTTCTTCAAAATATATGGGGCATTTTGCTTAAAAGCTATTGAGGATCCAAAGACGAACTGAAATCTCACACTTCAGGGCTAGAATATTTTATCAGAGGTTCATTCCACAGTCAATAAAAAGCACAGACTTGAAAAAACAATCTGCAGAAAAGAGAGCTGGAAAGGAAAGTTCATGGCTCTAAAGACAGGGTCTGAAACCAAGATGATACAGGAAGAGCTTCTCCAGGCAGCAAAATTAAAGATTAAAGGCATTTTAAATATGCGACAAGTGTCAGTGGTAAGGCAGAAAGTGCCCCAAAATGGTTTTCTCTCCACATCAGAAGATAAAGAAGTATTTCCATTTCAGCACAGAAGATATTAAAGAGCAGTTAATGAACACAGGCTTTTTACAGCTACTAAGTTGCAGTCAAGAGGTAAAAAGAACTGCCAGAGGAGCGATGGTAAAGAATTACTGTTTGTTTTCATTAATCTTAGCACACTGGTGTCATTCTTAATGTCTCACCAAGAGCTAATGTTGTGTCAGAATTTAAACAGAATAAGTGAGTGCTTATGGACCTGTCAACCTAGTATCAGGTCTAGCTCGTATAAGAAAGCAAATTACATTTATCACTTTTATTTTTAAGACAACACAGGTTTATGAAAATGAGACCTTGTCAAACTAACCACTTGTTTTCCTTAATGCGCTACGAGACTTAAGGAAATAATAAGCAGTTTGAAGGCTAAGCAAAATGGATGCATGGGGCACTTGGTTGCTGATGGGAACAGGCAAAGTGGGGCAGGGAGAGGTTCCTGCAGCCTAGCAGGAAAGTCCAGCATGCTCCAGGTCAAAGGAAAGTTCACACTAAGATGAGAACTTCATTTTCATGAGCTGATAAATCCTAGACCTTTGCAGCACAGACTCCACCATGCAACGCTGAGAAATGAAATCTAAGTTCCTGAAGTAGAAGAAGAGAAATAAAGTCTAGCCTAGTCTAGTGCAAACAAGATTCTTTTTTTTTAAGCAAAGTCTTGTGATTTGCTCTTTTCATGAGTTATGCCAGACAATTACGGACACTGGAGGCCAAGGACAGGCCCATGCAGATGGCTGCACAGTTCAACGAGAAACAGATGCTGAGGCACTGACGGTGCTGCCAAGCTGTTATTAACCTTCTAGAACAATTATTAAAGCAATAAAATGAAAATTAAGAGTTATCTAGCTATGGCAAATTGATATTATGAAAATGAGCCCTAAAGTTATTATAACGCTCTGTGTGCTTCATAAACCATTAAATAGAGGGCTGTAACGAGGCAGCACTGGCATCAAGGCAGTGGGGAAGCGACCAGAGAAGAAATGAGTTGTTCAGCGTGGGCTGCGAGCGCGCTGAGCGCTGCCCTGGCCACACTCCTCAAGCAAAATTCACCATCCATCCTGCTGAAATGCCCAGGAAATGCTTCGCGGTTGGAAAATAAAGAGCTGAAAACACTTGGGGGCAACACACAGTAAAGGAGTTCAGTGCAGAGCTTTACATGAAACTCCACCGACCCCGGGCAGCATTGGGGCACTCCTCGAGGTTCCAAAAAGCAGAAGCTGCAGAGCTGCTGTGAGCTGTGCCAAGTTGGGCAGAGGACAGGAATCCAAGACAGCAGATCACGAGGCATAAAATAAACTGTGCGAATCAGCCCCGAGCAGCGCTCTGAGCTAAGTGAAACCTCCTGGGACACTTAGGCCATGCAGGGAGGGGACAAATGTCACCTTGAGACAAGTGGTGGGTGATGTGAGCACAGGGAAATATTTGTTAATGTCTGACGGCAATTCAAGAAATGTTGCAATTTAATTACAGTGTCTGAATTAAGAGCAGAAGCTTCCAAAGGCCTGGCCTCTTTTTGCAGGAAAGGCTCATCCTCGCTCTAAGGGAATATATGCATCTCCACTGATAAAGGAGAAAACAAGTGGGTATCTCACAATAGAGATTTATTTTGAACAAAATTTGTTGGAAATGATCTTTGTAGAATATGGCTAATTTAATATCTACTGTAGCTCTCCCAAAGGTGTGTTGCTCTATGTGAAGACACATCAAGGTTTTACCATAGTTTTTGTGACTTAGGCTTTTAATCTTTTCATTTTGCCAAACCCATATTTTGAGCTGCAATTTTCCACATATGGCCTGTGGGGTAGGCTGCACCTTTTCTGTGTCTGAAACCCACCAAAACTATGAGTTATTCTGGTCTATGAAGTCAGGGGAAATTGTGGTTTCCTCACATGAGAGAAACAAAAAAAGGGCTTTAATTAACACTTGACAACTGCTTCCTCTGGTTTTGTATCTATATACGAACCAGCAAAAGAGAAGAAATCACATCTTGCTTCCAGTCCCCTCTGCACAATAGCGAGGAGCCGAATGCGGAGATGTTACAATATATATGATTAGGGTCACAAATATTTACATAATCCCAAAGGGCACCGATCACTGTGCAACAGTCGCTCATGCTGCATTATTCATGGGTGCGCTGATAGCATTTCCATAAATGCCCAGTGCTTAACGAGTCCTGAAAGCCCTGAGTTGCAGCAATTATTCCTCATGAAAATGGGTACCAGAGCATATTATTTGTTACTCTATTTGCTTCTTTCCCGTTAAGTTTTAACTGTCAAGCTGAAGCAGAAACAATATCTTGAGTGGAAGGTGACAGCTGCGGTCATGTATAAGGAATATTGAACAACACAGTGAATTGGGAGGGCGAATCAGATGATGGACGTATGTTCTTAATAAGTCCTTCAAAATATATCACTGTGAAGAGCATACATCCGTACCAAATGAGGGTGAACTTATGAATTATTTACAATACAAAATAGGGATAAAACTGATGAATATTATTTGCTATAGACTGTTCAAAACAGCTCCAATTTTCCCTGCCTTTACTGCTACCTGAGCAGTTCATGTGCAGAGCACTGACCCCAGAGCACTGTGGCGATGCCCAACTCGGCTTGAGCACCACAGCAATCGCCTTGGAAAAGCTGCTTCCCTGGCAGCCCAGGGCTGGGGCGGGTTTTGCCATGCAGGAGGAGGCTGTTTCCCTATGGATACAGGCTGATCCTCGTGCTCAAGGAAGGAGAAACCCCTGGGGTTGGTGCTTGCAGTGCCCTGTCCCGAGAGTCGCAGCAAGCTGCCTCCACGCACAGCCCTGCACGGGGGATCCCTCCGCACGGCGCACAGTTGTCCTCAGCATATGGAGAGGCCCCGCTGGAGGCCAGCATTTAATGCTCTAGTTAATAATGTTATCAAAAAGGGGGGGAAAAAAGGAGAAAAAAAAAACAAATGAATTCAGTAGGACATGAATACAAATGGTAATTACACTGACTCTCAGGTGTAATACAATTTGCCAAGGTGTGAGCATGCAAGCTCTCCAGTTGTCCTAGCACTCAAATAAATGCAAGATGTGGTCGCCATGCAATATACTCAACAACTGACTGCCCATATATATCTGAATTTAGTCTGATTGCGGTAATTTTGAGGCTTGCTGACAGCAATTTACATTGGGCCGGGGTTTCTCAGCCTAACAGCATCCTTGAGTACAACAGAACAGTAGTATTTAAATGTCAGACAACATTTAGCTGACTCGTCTTGCATGGTACCCTTCTCCTGCACGGGGAGTAGCAGCCGGCTGGCTGATGCTCGGGGTTGTTTTCCTCCTGGCTGGATTTTTCGGTTTAGCTGCCAGCATTTTTGGTTGTTGATGCCTGGGTTTTGAAGCTGGTACCCACTGCTAATGATGATGGCTAGCCTGCTCGCTTACAGAGCAGCAAGATACCAACAGCCCACATCCCAGAACGGAAAAAAACAGTGGGATCAGAGAGCCAGAATGTGTGGGTATGGATTTCGCTCCAGGATCAGCTGCGCCTTCCTCGACTAATTAGTCTACGAGATCTGAACAGTCGGTAGAATGGAAAAAATGGGTCAAGTTGGCAGCATGGGACTTTAAATAAATAAATAAAAATGAGGCATTAGCTTAGACTGCTTCTGCTTTGTCCACACTGCAAAACAGCACAGTGGAAAATATCGCATTAGAAAATACAATGAACCGAGGGCGAGTGAGCTGCAGGCACGCTCTGGGAGACCCCTGCCCCACGCGCTGGAAAGGCAACGTCAGCATCCTTAAAAAACTGGACCACGATGCTGTGAGGATGCCGGGATGCACGAGCACCTTCGAGGTCTGAAAATGTCACCAGTTTCCCAAAGGGAAGTGAAACACCTAATGGCTAAGGGCAAAAGGTGAATTACGAGGTGTGCGCTGCCAGCACTCCCTGTGTCTCTGTTTCCAGTGAGTTTGGTGGAATCAAGTTTGAGCTAGAGCTGAATGCAGCTTTTCTTGAGATGGGAGCGGACTCCTCTGTGCAGCTTCTGCGACGTCTCATCCAATTACTTCAGAGCCCTCTTGGCCAACAAGACACACGAGAAGCAAAAGATCCACCTCCTCAGAGCTCCAAGACTCCATCCCTCATCCCAAACCACTGCATAAGTGCCAAAGCCCAAGCCCTACGTGCCGAGAGCAACTGGATGCAGTCTGGTTCATGCAGGGAACCCAGGCTAAGCAGCCAGACGCACCTTGTGGACCTGACACACCCACCCCCCAGCAGGCAAGTTGTGGTGAGAGATGCAGGACATGCTGCTCGTGTCTCTACACCAAGCTCTCCTGAGCCTCCCAAACACTGTGCTGAGGTAATTTAAGATGATTTATAGAAAATAACTTGTTCTCCCTTTTTTCTTCACAGAGTGCCTTCTCTCCCACTTGTGTCTGCCCACTCCCTTCCCACCCTCAGAGCACGAGCAGACTCCACTAGATCTATCCCGGGTCCTCTGCGGATAAATCCTGCCTCGCAGCAGGAATCAGAGCAGGGGCTCGATGCCCCACCAGGCTCCAAAAGAGTCACAGAGAGGCCAACATCGCAGGGGCCAATGCTGAAAGTAAAGCGCTCAAACAAATTTCTTGGAGGATTTGCTGAGCATCACTGTCCTCCTCCATAAGGGCAGTGCTGGGCTCCAGGCCGGCCGCTTTGGCCGTGGCCACGTCCTTACTGTTTGCGACAACTTATTTAAAACTACCTGAGACTAATGGCAGCAGGAGCAGCTCAGCCCCGCTCCCCTTGTGCCGGAGCATCACAGGGCACCTATTTCACTCAGCTCAACTAGGCAGCCACGACGGA
>JAUBOD010000755.1:2106765-2122002 GCA_032353885.1 Nothura maculosa | reverse complement strand
TCACACAGAATGGTATTCCTGTGCTCAGTGACCTCCTTGAAGGAAATTTTGAGAGCTCCCAGCTCAAGGAAGGCTTTGCCATATCGCTAACAACACAGCTAAGTGAGCAACCTTGCACATGGCAGGAGGCTTGAACCTGGGCAAAGTGCGAGGGCAGCGGCCCGAGATGCTCCAGTCCCATCGGCCCTGGCTGCTTCACATCCTGCTTCCCACGGAGTGAGCGCCCCGGCTGCTCTGGCCATCGGCCCCACGCGGACACGGCCACCACAGGGAGACTCGGCCCCTTCCTCCCTTTTGTGCCGCCTGCTCATCCCATTCGGGTGCACGGCGCCTTCTTCACGCCATGGGAACCAAACCGTATTTTCAGATTGCTAATTTAGGCTTCTCTACATCAGACTTGTATAAGTAGTGGCCAACAGGCAGTGTCTAATCTAAAGGGAAGAGAAAATAGAAAACAAAAGCAACATCCTTAAATAATTAAAAAAACAAAAACCTGCAGGATTGACTTGCATGGGAATTCCTCACATGGAAAGTGAAAAGGAAAGGGTGACAGGAACATATAAAGTCCTGAAACTCTCCATTTCATCACCCAGTAAATAAATTTCTACCAGACAGCAGAAAGCCCTGAAAGACATGGGGAAACCACAGACCAAGCCCAGCAAATTCCACAGGAGACTTCTCCAGGCCTCCTGCTAGCGCCAGGGAACAACACGGAGCTTGTTCACCTTATTCAGAGGATTCATCCTCTGCCTAGGAAACACCATCCAATATAAAGTCCCTGTGTTAACCTAAGCCACCGTGGAGTGAAAGGGCTCCCGGAGGAGCAATTTTTCATCTGGGTGCAGACAGACTGCAACAAAGCAAGAAGGGGGATGTTGCTGTTTCCAAGGGGAGAAAGAAATTCCGTGCTGTGCACAAACACATCCAGCTCCAGCCGCTGCTGGCGACAGGACATCAGCCACCAAGGGCCAATAGGCTGATCCCGTGTGACAAATCCCATATCCCTGTGTAGTTAACCATATAATTGAAGCCTGCTGCTGCTGCATATACTAATTAAGAATGTTAGTGTTGATTTGAGGAGCTGGCTGCCCCTCGAGTGACTCCAGGCAGTGCCTGGGGCTGGCGGCTCCCGGGGGACAGGGACACACGTCACCCTGGGGGGGCAGAGCTGCTCTTCCCAGGCACTGGCGGCTCTTCCTGTGCATTAGCCCCAGCTGCAGCTGCCCCGGTCCCCAAAGGCGCGTGGCTCCGGCAGCCGTGGGGCCGGCTCCGTGACGCAGCACCGTGGGCAGCAGCACCCTGGTGCCTCTGCCTCACTCACGCTGCCCCATGCTACCCATGGGTGCTGCTGCAGCGGGTGGTCGGCATGGGCAAAGAGGCAGCTCTGCTCGCTATGGGTTGCTTGCCTTGAAGAAACAGGAAGGATATTATTTTTATTAAATAGCAACTTTTGGATTCTGTCAGAGAAATGACTTTGAATTCTAACTTGCCCAACCACTTCCCATGCTGTTTGCTTCTTTTTGGATCATCATGGGTATTACAAAATTGTGTTATTTATACTCCTGTTCATTTGCACATTCCCAAGATATGCTAATAGCTGAGCTCTAAGCGCTGCAGTGAAATGTTAATTGAGTGTTCCCAGCACCTCTCCTCACTCCTCCACTCTCCGCTGACAAACGTCTCCTCCAGCTGCCTCGGGAAAACCTGCCCTTCCCAGCACGGCAGCGAGATCCCGTGCCGAGCCCCGGCGAGCACGCCGATCCAAACGGCAGCTCAAGGGAAACTTCAGGCACCTGCACAAAGCCACAAGCTGCTGATTTAAAGAGTTGATGCTAGCTAAGGGATAAATAGTATCAAAACGTTTCAATTTGTGATTTTTTTGCAAGATTTAGGGATGAGTGACACCCAAGACTCACGATGAGCCCAAGCTCTGCAAAATCATCAGCCACTGAAAAATACCAGTGTGATGAGCGAAGCTCAGTGACCTTGGGACAAATCCAGTCCAACATTACCCTGGGACCCCTAGGAAAGACCCAACTCTATGCAGCAGACAAACTGCAGGGGAGATTTGATTCCTAGAAAACACGATTCGGGAGGATCCACCCGTATGTAACCTGCACTCCTTCCTCCTCTTCTGTCCAATGCTGTTTAATGGGCCGCATCACCCACACGCGGCTACTTTCCCTCTTTCTGCCTCACACCACAATATCTCACTTATTTAACCACAGGTGATTTGATATTGAGCTTCCTCTCTAAATATAAAAGCAACTCAGTGTAAACCACACAATTATTACTGTATACATTACATAGTTAATAGTCTGCAGAAAAATAAAGTCCTAACATGGATCGCATGGCTAAGTGCCCTATTTCCAAATGAACTGCAATTTGCTAAGTCACCTGCGCCGGGCTTGCTGCCTTCGCCATGCTGACAGATGGCATTTTGTAGTTGTGAGACACGACAAATGTAAAGTGCATTCTTGAGGCAAAAGACATGAGGAAAAGAGTTAAGGATCTAAAATGGTAAAAGATGAACTTCAGTGAGCACATGAGATTCTCACATAAGGACTGATGCCGTTAACTTCCATGAAGACGAGTTGGATTTACTCAGCTGCAAATGATCCCAAGGAGGCTGACGGCTCCAGCCCTTGGGTTCAAGGCCAGTGCTCCAGCCTGTCCTCTCCCACGTGTCGAGACCTCAGCATGGCCCCAGCTCCAGTCTGGGTAATCTCCTTTATACCTCGTCCGGCTCCTTAGAAAAAATAGGCAATGAGGAAAGCAGCTTTAAAGTAACTTAGTGATGATACAGGAGCCATGAATCAGCGCATCCAATCTGCCAGCTCACTGGTAAAATACATATAAAGCCTATGAGGGTCAGCATAAATAGGATACTGGATCCTTCTGTTCCCTATGGACAAAAATCATCCTCAGAGATGCCCCTGTCCAGAGGGGAGCATGCCAGGACAGGTCAAACACACATGTGGGAATCAGAGACTTCCTACTAAACATCACATCCTTCTATTACAAAGAAAATTTCCAAAGTTGAAAGCTAAACCAAACACTCTTATTTGCAGTGAGTTTCCTCACCTTCCCTTCTCTTGCAGCCTCCTGACTCTAAGAATGATTGTGGCTAAGGGTCCAGCACTCATTTTCAGGCTGCACTTGTTGGCTTTCACAGACACTTACATTTTGTTATTTTTACAAGAAAAAAAGTTTTATACAAACCATAATGACCCATTATGAAGAATATAAAATGAAAATGTAAATAATATTACAGCTCGTTAGCAGACAGGTGACCCACATGAACTTAGCTCGTGGTGTTAGTCCAGTGTCTAACAGAGCAGTGCCCACCTTATCATTAACATTGCTCTGCAGCCCGAGGAGCAGCACAAACAGAGGGGCCAAGGGCTGGACGGGCTGCACAAACTGAGCAAAACGTTTCTCCTGAGCCGGGGCCGCCGGGCAGGGTGCGGAGCAGGAACGTGTCGGTTTTTCCTCGGCACAGGCAGCGCCCTCACAGGTCTCCACAGACGGTGCCAATTTCACAGGCAATGAAGTTTGAAACCAAACAAATAATAATAAAGCAGAAGATACAAAGAGAGCAGGCTGCCTCTGATGCGACCCAAGGCTTCCTTTGAGGATGCTAGCAGGACAGAGAATTGATTTTAAAGTTTCCCTTTTCACGCCACACGCGGTGCTTGAATCAAACATGAGCATGCATAAAGATCCTTCTCCTTGGAAGACAGATTTAGACTCTGGGTTTTTGGTAACGAGATGTGCAAAATACTAAAATATTTATCAGATGCTTGGGCTGAGCACCTAGGCGCAGCTTCTGCACCATTTTTACATCTCTGGTGGCAGGGCCCGCGAGCTCTCGGTGCTTCCTAAAAGATCAGCTCCTCGGAGATTGGACTCCTTCCACTAACCCAACACTACAGATTTTTCCTATCCTTGCTGCAGGACTCACTGTAAATGAAGCTATTAGGAAGCCAGCACCACCAGTAACTTCTCCTTGCTTGCCAGCTCGAAGCAGCGAGGTTGAATTGGGACTGTCAAGCTGCACAAGGAACGATTTCCTACCTGCCATTTCTCCATGTCCCAACTTTACAGGGAACAAAACTCCCAAATGGGGACCCAAGGCTGCACCACAGGCAGCCAAGAGAGTCTGCAACAGCCTCAGTATGGCCCAAGCAACGTGAGATGATGCTTGTCACATCAACCATGAAAAACAGCCTGATCTGGGTGGACATTTAAAGAGCTGCTTCCCAGCTGAACTGCACAAAGGCACCCAAAAAATACAAAAACCAACAAACCAAACACAAAAATTCCCTGCAAATGTGTGGCAGGATGGGGATCACGGAGGCAGCCTATGGCACCTCGCAGAGAAATAGGTGCCATGGGCACCACTGCTCGGCAGGGCTGCGCGAGAGGAAAGGGGCAGGAGAGTCAACTGGCTGTGCTCGAGGAAGCGGCTTTGATGCATGACAGAAGGAAAAAAGAAAGAAAAAAGAAAATTCCTCCAGACTGTACTGGTATGGTTTATTTATCAAGTCAGAACCTGTTAGGGCTGCACTGGCTGCTTTGAAGTTCCTTGGCCTCTGCCAATCATTTATTTATGATCCTGTAACTGAGCAGTGTCGGAGCACTGGATCCAGCCATGAGAGGATGATGAACACGATCCTGTCCCACCCCACCAGCACTCCAGGATCCCAAGGGCCTTCTATGCTCCTGCCTGGATCCCAAGGGCTTTCTATGCTCCTGCCTTTCCTTCTTCTAACCCTCCTCCCTTGGTATTTTGGTGTTCTCGCAAGCGCTTATATCTTATGTCCCAACTTCCATTCTCTTTCTTGCTGAGGATATATTTACAAAATATAAGTATGTTATTAACCTAATCCTCTCTTTCTCAGTCATGAACAGGGTAGTTTTTCACAGCAGTATACCACTGCTTTCTTCCTCACAACACACTTTAAATATAGGCCTCTTATTTCTCCTAATCTTCCTGTTCCTCCTCCCAGCTTCTGTAACCTGCCCTTGTTGCTTCTCCTCCTTCCATCTTAGACACTGTTTGAGAAGTCCAAGCACAGGAAATAAATACTCGGGTGTAAAAGCCAAAGTTACTCCTTTTTTGTTTCTACTCTTTCACCATGGTCTGCAGTTGCTGAATATCACCAATAGGCCAATTTCCTTTAATTTCTGTTCTGTCCCTCACTATATCCTATGCACTAAGTTCTGCAGTTCTTTATGGTCATTGATAGGACATAAGCTCAAACACCTGGGTTCTAACCAAACCCACAACATTAACTTATTTTAACGAGTTCCTGCCCACACTGAACAGCTCTGAAATCCAGGCAGGTTTCTGCTCTACCTGAGCCCTAGTCGCAGGGTACGACACCACAGGACACACTGGACGCCACGCTAGCAAGGGCTGCTGAACATCTCAAGTGCAGCAGTTTCAACCATGTCTTGCTCAGTCTTCAAGGTCCCCATCAGCCGCCAAAGGCAATTTCTTCTGGGCTTTGAAGTACTCGGATCCCAACTTCAAAAATATCCCTGCCACGCTCTCTCACTGTCAAACCCTGGCCCTTAATGAACACCACTAACGCAGCCCTCCCTTCTCTTCTCCCTCAGATATGGCAGCTTGATACCAAGCCTAGTTTTAGCTATGCCCACTACCACCTCAAACACTAGATTTTAAAGTACTTCAGGTTCTTCCAATTCATTTTTCCCCCCCCCACACACAACGACAGTTATCACGCCTAGGTGTTTCAACACCTAGGCACTTTTCTAATTCATCCTTCATTACAAAATAACCCCTTCTTCAGTCTACCTTTCTGCATATGCAAGAACCTTCCAGAATTTAGAAGCTTGTTCTCTCCTCAGCCAGTTTAAAAGCTTATGTAAAAATAAGCTTTGAACCTACGGTTTGAGCCTGAGACACGCTGCATGTTCCAGAAGGTAACCTCAAATCCCTCTACCTTGGGCACCCTAAATCTCATTTTCTGTACCAAGAGCTGGGTCTCCAGTATTCATCACCTGCTTTTGTTGCTTATCTTGGGCACTAAACACACATCCATATGAGAATATTTCCTTTCTTTGCACCTCTGGATGACATCCCACTGCTTATTTCCACAGTCTGGAGGAGTCCACCCAACTCTGCCTCACTTCCCCCAGCTCATGAGAAGCTCTAGGTCACGTCTGAACACAAATTGAGCAACTGCTTCCAGTGCTTGTTGCACAGAGCACTCAAAAATCGCTCTGCTCTCTGGGGCAGCCTTGCAAAGTGGAAATGGTGATGAACCAGAATTCAGTTATGTAATGAGAAATTACTTTAATTAGCCAGCTAATTGACTCCTCAATTGCAATAAGTAAAATCACATGTTTTTACAAGACACAGTAATTTTTTTTCCAAAGGACTCCCAGGAATCAGCTCTGCATCTTGCTCTTTCCCTGATTAAAACTAGAAAAAGATCTAAGAGTTTGAATATGCTGCTGGAGGAGCACACATTTGAATACTGTATTTCAGAGCAGCCCAGGAAAAAAAAAGAGAAAAAAAATAGAAGTGGGTAGAGGTGCAGGGATTCACATTATGATAATGATGCCATTTTCTACTCCTGCAAAGAAATCTAAATTTGAAGCATGATGAAGTGCAAATCAATCAAGCAGCCTTAATATTTCTGTCTTTGGACTTCAGTCTAATGTCCCCCCCTCAGAAGGGCTGGCAGTCTTTTCAACCTCAGTGAGATCCAAGACCCATGAAATAAGATTAAGAGATCTGCTCAAATCTCTGCCAGTGCCTTAGCACATCTTCTAGAGAGCCAGTTCGGGGCCAGTTAAGCAAGGCTGTAGTTCCAGTCACCTCAAAGGTGAGGCAACCTAGGGCACTCCTTCAGCAAACACAACCGAGGACCTAGACTAGGATCAGACCAGGATAGTGCAGCTCAAACCCAGAAGCAATGGCAGGACTTTGCCACAGAAAGCAGCTATGGATTAGGTCAGTTTGGTTTTGGCAACTCACTTCACAAGGACACAAAATTCCACCTGAAACGAGGAAAAGTGAACAGAACTGACAGACCTTGACGTCCTCCATGTTCCCTCTCCTCCTGTTCTTCCCCAGGAGGCTTCTGAAAGGCAATTGGTGTCTCCACGAGCACTCTTACCTGCCGGCCTCGAGGGACAGGCTCCCCCTGGCCCAGGGGGGTGCCGGACACGGCTCCAAGCTGTGGGGCTCTCAGGCAGCAGCCCTCGCTTCTCCCGTGGTGCTAAGGACCTTCCACATGGGCAGCAGCATTGGGGCTCACGCAACCTGCAGCCCTTCCTCAGCTGCATCCCCAATCACTGCTGAGCAGCAAACAAAGCCCTAACTGAGCGGGGCCCCGGTGCAGCAGGAGGGCTGGGGAGTTCCCTGACATTTCCCCCATCTGTTTATTAGCAAGGCAGGGGAAGCTGGGTGAATGTTTAGGAGCCGGGCAGGTTCCCCCAGCTGAGGGCTGATCGTGTTTCAGCACTGGAGAAAACATCTCACCTTAGCGAAGGAGGAGAGAGAGGGAAGCAGTGCTGGGAGATCCTCACTGGAGTTCAGGCAGGATGTGAACAGCAACCACAAATATCCCTTATAAACAAACTCCTCAGGTAGGAATCCTTAGATACAATCAACAGGGAACATCTGTGTGTTTGATTAGGGCTGACATTTCAAACTAAGGCTAAACAGCATAGCAAGCAGCTCCCTGATTTTGCAGCAGATTTTGCAGCCAGGAGTGATTTTGGACAAAGTTCTGCACCTTAAGCAAGTATCACCAAAAAATACCTGCTTTGCAGGAGCTGAGGCCAGAGCCTGCAAAAGGCAATGCACTTTCGTGAGAAACCAGGCAAATACTCCCAAAATAGGGATCAGTCCCACAGGGGATCACAAGGCAGAGGAAAATTCATTTGCAGAAAATGAGTTCAACAACACAAAACCAGGGACACGAGCAGGAAAGTTGGAGGGTCACTTCCATTGCAAAAGCGAACAGCATAGCTCAGCTGAGGAAGCAAGAGCTGTCAGATTTTGAAACATAATTTGCTGGGAAAAAAAAGAAGAAATAGAAAACTGGCTTTACAACAAGACATGGGATTTTAAAGAAAGCAGCCAAACTGGAAGAGCACATTTTAAAATGGATGCAAGCTGGCACACCAAATCACTATACACAGGATCTGCAAGGAGAGACTAACCAGCCCTTGGACACAGAAGTGCCCAGGAACAACCTGATTCCCTCTTCATGCAGCAGGCCAGTGGATCCTGATGCATTTGGCTGATGTTGGAGAACAAGCAATTTGGCTTTCTTGGGAAGAATGTATCCCTAAACACCCAAGATATCTTATATAGCACTGAACTGTGTAAAATAGGCTTAATTCCAGATTTCTGTTAAAATTTGTGGCAGTTTTTAGACATTTTTTGCTTTGTGCTTCATGGCTTTCTTTTGTTTGACAACGAGGACAGAGAATTTATATGACAGAATTACAGTCTGTGCGTTTTCTTTAACTGAGAACATGCTGTCAGGACCAATTCTGCCCTAACAGAGAGATGGGAAAATCTTTTCTATCTACAAATCCCTTCCACCTGTAAGCCCTTTAACCTTTAAAACACTAGATGCTCACGGATGGAATGCAAAAGCCTTGAGAAACAATAGAGACTTTGTATGAGTTACAGACAGGAATAAATCCCATGTCTAAGGAAGGCTGCATGGGGATTTGGAATAGGCAAAAATAATTTACTCGTGAGATATCTGGCCTGAAACGTCGACCTGAATTTGGTCATTGGTCTCATTTGTTCAAATTGGGAGCTAGCAGTTTGGCGCAGGATTGAGGGATGTGAAGCTTAGGAGGATTCGAATCGCAGCTCGCGTGGGGGGATGTACAGAAAGTGCCAAAATGCACAACGTGCCATGTTGCTTATGCTAAAACCCACTACAGCAGCCCTGCAAAAAGAGCTTTTCCAGCAGCCTCCACAATAACCCGGGGTAGCAAAGCCTCCAAAACAGCTGGAACTCACCAGGTGACAGGCAACAGATTAACACCACACTCAAAGCATGAGAGGAACAATAAAGACTTGAAAACGTTTGAAGAACCTCACACATTGGCCCAGATTTCTTCAGCCATAAAGCAACACATACATCAAATCAAGCTGCAACTTGCAATAAAACACGGGCACCTTTACAAGAGAGCACCTCTGGGGTGATAGGGGCATTCCTGGCTCCGTAGCATGGCTGGGCTGGCCCCCATGGCACTGCTTGAGGAATGGGCGCTCCATGGGGCCACGGCTCAGCCCAGCTCCGGGCGAGCATCCCTGCTGCCCACAGCATCCGGGGCTGCAGGTGGATTGGGCATCAGGAGAAAAGAGCTGCTGCCCAGTGTCCCAAGGAGCATTTCCGAAGGAAGGCCCCTCTGGAGCCCGCTGAGCTGCTCTTCCTTGCCCTCTTTTCTGCTCTTTCAGTCTTGAATGCTTGAGTGGCTGCAGGTACCTGGCACCAGTCGTGGTACTCCTCTGCACTGGGGCCCCAAGTGGCACCAGGGCCCCCACAAACAGGACCGACCCCGCTTGAGCCTTCTGAAACACCGAGGTCAGGCAGGAGTCGGAACGGGCGCTCTGCCCACGTGGCTGTTTGCACATGGGCGCCCAAACAACGACCAAGGCTTCAGAAAGGAAAAGGAAATCTCAAAAAAATGCTGAAATGTGCAGTTTGTGTGTCCTGCTCGTCCATCAAAACCTTCTGTCCAGAATATATTCCCAATGCGTAGACAAGTGCTACTCAAGCTCGGCTTGCCTCTATGCTTTTTTTGACAGCTAGAAGAGCATATATTTGTTCAAGACTTTTCCTGTAGAACAAAGCCTCAGCAGTATGGAATCTGAAGCGATTCCCCTCCTGCCCAGCTGTAACGCAGGCAGCTTTCCTGCCTCAGGCCTCGCTGGGTACAGGTTAGGACCAGATTCAGCACATTGCAGGATTGGTGAACTCCCAGGCATCAGCAACTCGCTATCTGCAAAGCTGGGGGCTTCCTGCAAGCAACCTGGACACTGATGTTACCACTTGCTGCTATTTTAATGAAAATAGCAGAAGTATTTTAATGAAAATATCAGAAGTAGCACAGGCATTTTTCACAGGTGGCTTAGGAAAAAAGTGATATGAGATAGGGCGTATCAGTACTCCATGCTCACCTTATAAAGTGCTTGCAGCCTGACTACAAAATCAGCCCCTTGCAGACCCCATGGGTCCCCTGGGACCCGTAAGATGCAGCGGCTGCGAACAGAGGAGCTGACGGCCCAGGACAGGTCAGGAGGAGAGGGCTGCTCTGGGCTGCACTGGAGCCCTCCAGCAACCAACAGCTGTCTCCAGCTCCACTTGTCCCCATCATTTTCAGCTCTGTGGGAGCAGTGACACTTCCCTTAAGGATCACATATAGATCTGTATCTTCCACTGTTGTACAGGACACTTGACTAATTCTCACAGCTCGGCTTCCTCCTCTCACTGCTGCAGGCTCAGCTCAATTCTCCAGTGTTTCTGCTGCCACTGAGTACCCACTGAATTATCTAGACTATACATTTTTAAAAAGAAAACAAAAGAAAAAATAAACCTTAAGAGAAAGTTAACTAACTAGGGGTGTCAAGCATCCCAAGGAGATGCATAATCTTAATTCTCTGTTTTGTGCCAAACATATTTGATAATAAAGAGGGGGATTTTATGCGGCAAATGGGGATTTGAACAGCACAACCTCAAAACACAACACAGCAGGGAGCAATCGCAGGGATACAGACCTGCTTTTCCTGCGGCAGTAACTGAGACCCAGCACTTCAGAAAAAACCTGCCAGTCTAAGGAAACAGCCTGACAAAAGGTAAGTACATTTCTTCTTAAACAGGTTTTTACCTCTGCAAAACTTGGCATTCTATACTTGAACTTTCTTGGCTTGCAGGCTTTCATCCTAGAGCTCAAATGCCTGCCGAGGCAGAGGAAGGGGAAGGTCTGAGCCCCCCTCCCCACAAAATACCAGAGTCCTATAAATGGGACTGCGACACAGCAGACATCAGGAAAGGAGGAACTACTGCTGCGTTTCCCCACTCCAGGCTTCCTTTTCCCCCAGGAGCCACCTCGCTGCTTCCCTCCCTGCTCTTACAGCTGAGTATTGGGCGGCTCTTAGTGCAGCAGTTCTTGGGGCTGCAGCCTAGACCTGCTGCAACAGGAACTTGAAGCCACGGGTGGGTTCACAGGATCAGAGTCTCTGCACCGGGTCTGCAAACTCCTCCCAGGAAGTCCCACGTCTGGGCTGCGCCGGACAATGCGCCGTGCTCCATCCAAGAACAGCAACATCACGCAGGTTCCTTTGGCTTTTAGCAGCTAATTTCCTATTCCCAGGAGTTTTTTCAAATTTGGGGCAAGAGTTTACTACTAGAGACTTCAAAGAGAGGCAAAGAGAGTTTAAATAACTCCCTGTTGTATCCCACACCCTCGCTAAAGGCAGCTCTGGGCCAACTTCTCTTTCCCTCCTTAAATGTTTTAATTTGGCTTCCAGTTGCCAAAAGTTGTACCAAAAGCACTGCACCACCAAGGCGATTTTCTTAATTTTCAATGAATTTAGCACTGTGCTCTGCTCACCCCCTGCTCACCAACACAAAATACCCTCCGCCCTTTCCCCAGCTTCTGGCAGGCTCTGTCTGTCTCCTCAGATTTCTTCCTGGCTGCAAAAAGCGTCTCCCGATGCAGCCAACTCCCATTCACTCCATCTGTCAGCAGCCCAGGCTGATGGGCTCTGTGAACTGCAACCAAGGTGCCCCTGCACCCGGATGCACCTCGTGGCCTTTCATACCACTCTTCCCAAACCACCATTATCACATTCCAGTCAAGTTCCAGCTGAACTGGTCAAACGCCAGGCTGTCTCCCAGAGATGCCCAGGAAGCTGCTGCTAGCCCCAGAAATAGGAGCAGCTGAACAAGGACGTGAAATTCTCCCCGGACTTGTCAAGGCTCAGATTGCCACAACCAACATAACACACTTACATTCTCACTGAAGAGAAAACAGAATAAGGCAGGAAAAGAAAACACCACATGGAGACCAGCTCTCTTGCAATACGGACCATAATGTGCTCCCCACCCTGTGGCCCCTTTCTCTAAATGAATAGAAACTTTAGGCTTGATTAAAGTCACAGCAATATCTGTACGTCATAAAATGCAGCTGAAGTCAACTTACTTCAGAGGAGTGGAAAGGATTTGAATATGGAACATGGATTCACCACAACCCTTCCAAGGGACCTCTCTGTTAGACAGTACAATTGGGAGTCATTCACAGCTAGACCTTGGAAGTCTGTTTGCATCATCTGGAAGCAAATTCCTTCTCCTTTTCTTTTTCCCTCCTCTTCCCCTAAGCCCAGGTCACCTGCTGTCCCTCTCCCCATCATCTCCCATTAAAGAAGACGTAACCTTGCTGACAGTAAGGTTTCAATCACATTAACCATAACGGCACGGAGGGATTCCCAGGTATCCCAAGGACAGAGCCGCCTACAGGGGAGGCTCTCACTCCTTTGGGAGCTTCTTGACACCCCCAGTTTCTCCAACTGTGCAGAGCGAGAAACCAAGCGAGTTGCTGCCCCCAAAGACATGGAGAATTGGGAGCAGCAGGAAGCAAATACTCCTCGGAAGCCAAATTCAGCAGTTACTGGCATCTCTTGAGATACTCAGTGATAACAGGCAAGGAGATCCCAAGGCAAAGGGCTACTCTGCCAAGAACTAATGGTCCCTAAAAGCCAATAAACCCTATCCCCATAGAACAAACTGAAATCAAAAAACTGTACTTCTAAATGGGCCAAAATGGCTTGCAAATTTGAAGTATTCTAGACCCTCTAGCCAGGCTTGTCAAGAGCTACTAGCTAGGAAGTGCCTTTACCCTCTCGTGATTCAGGATGGGCGTTCCGAAAAACAGGAAAAACTTCAGGAGCTACAAGGGAATGCGGAGATTCCCTGTCGCTCCGGCTGCATGCGGCAGGGCATCGATGGGTGCGTCGCTCTGCTGTGGGAACGGCCGATACCATTGTGTGCACGGGCTGGGAACTCCAATTTATTCACCAAAATCAAAAAAAGAAAAGAAAACAACTTAAAGACTAATGATCTTAAGACTCATCAAGAAGAGCTTGCAATAAAGCTTTCCAAACAGAGTTTGGAAAAACATGGAAAAATGGAAAGGAAATGCAAAAATGTGCAAAATGCACTTAACAGAGCAATGGTCCATTTGTTTGCCTTCCTTTTCCTTAAGAAAAAAAAAATCAGCAATCAATTTGTACAACAACTGCCCTTAGGAACACCAAATTAGTGGAAATCACGGTAAAGATAAACGCCCCGCAGAAAACACAAACTAAAGCAACACAAAACAAGGAAAAACACGTGGCTCACAATGCTGTGAACACAGGCTGATTAGATAATTATAGCATAAAAGAAAGGAAAACAGTGTTGTAAAAACACATTACAATAATTCAATTTAAGCACTTCCTAAACTGTAAAGCAGGTACTTCAAGAACGGGTGATGGAAACAACACAATGGTAGAAGTTTGTATTTTCTTAGATTGTTAAGCCAAGGCTTAATATATTAAATTATAACTAATAATAATTAAAGCCACTAAGCCAGGGTTGATGGCAATGACAGCTCCGAGCGCACTCCGAGGTGGAAGGAGCCCAACGTCTAGTGCAGCTTCATCGGGGAGCAACGACTGTCACCCATCAGAGACGCTGCTCTGGGAAAAGGAGAACTCGCTGCCTTTGGGCATTCAAAAGCAATTAGTGATTGCTTCAAGCTGGAATTCTGTAAGCATATATCAATAATGGGAGTAGGAAAGACACAGAAAAAAACATATAAATATATGTATATGTGAATATATGTACATGTGGATATATGTACACATACACACACATACATATATATATGTATATATATATATACACATATGCGCTGACCAAGCCGGTCAACGCTGGCGGGTCACCTACCGAGGCAGCACAAAGGCAGCAAATGTCATCACAAGCCTTGGGTGGGAATTATTGAGCTGTAAAAGGTGAATCTTACAACTTCTCCATGAGGGCCTGGAGGTCACACTTAAAATGCTTCACTATAAAACGCCTCCAAAGCCTCGGCTAAAGATGTGAGCTGCTTGCAGCACTGCCAGGAAACAGCTCCGCTCCTGCAGCGCCCGCATTCCCAGCACTCGCTTTTCATTTAGTATTTAATCCTCAGTAAACTTAGATAATGAAAGGGGTTTCCAAAACTCAGTTTCTCCTCAACAGGCTATAAATTTGGTATACTGCTCATCATAAAAATGCCCGTGGCACTGGAAATTTATTCTACATTTTGGCACATTTTGTTCATTTCCTGCTACCTCCAGTAATAAAAACATTTGCACATTTTTGAAGCTATGAGAGATCTTGCCTGCACACATCTTTTGTCCATAAACTGTCCCATTTTATGTTATAACTGTGAAGACAACTGGGAGATACTTGCCAGTCAGAACAGATGCTCAGCTCCTATACCAGAGGACGGAGCACAGATACAGGACTTGGATTAATGTCTTTGCAGCCCATTCAGGCCCAATGATTCCTGAGACTCTTCAGTACAAATTGCAGCAGACACTGGCTCAGAAATCAAGTTCCTGCATGGAAACTCATGGAAAGCAAGATACTTCGGAGGCAAAAGTCTCTCCAGCTAAGCCACACCAGCTTGCGCACCACATAAGGTATTTTTCGCAGTCACAGTTTTCCCCACCAGGCATCACAGCCTAGGCTAGAACAAACCACAGCAATTCAATGCTTGCCAGGAAACGGGTTACGGCCAACATACGTTGGGTAACTTGAGGGCTGCATGTGAAAATGGTGCAGAGCAGCTTTGGCATCGAGCAACATAAGGGCTAAAACCCACCCCTGCAGACCTGGCACAAGGGCGCAGCTTAGTCAAACCCAGCTCCTGTCTGAGCACAAGGAGGACAGTGGGGACAACATCTGTGGGTCCCTTTTGTGTGACCTTCCCAGGTCTTTTGGTCAGGATGGAAGTTATTTTTTTCATATTTTCTCCCCATGCAAGCCAAGGAATCCTTTAAAGAGACTTCAGAGGAAAGCAGGTCAGATACTGGCGAGTGCTGCAGTCACAGAAAGACCCAAGTCCCAGACCCCAAGGAAGGACGAGCCTGGAACTCCAACCCCCACGGCAGGAGAATTTCTGTCCAGGACATTTCTCTCA
>JAUBOD010000755.1:2038192-2049385 GCA_032353885.1 Nothura maculosa | reverse complement strand
AAAATCACACAATTTCTTTAAACAACACAATTCTTGGGGAATATCTGCACTTACACCACAGATTTTGATACCCTGAATATGCCAGGTTTATACACATAGTTTTAAAACATCACCACGCTGCTATAGCTCTGCCTGCACATCTCTAAGAGCTGGACAGAGCCACAGACCTGCTCTGGGATTAGGCAAATGAGGCACGAGGGGCTTAGAGCTGCTGCTGTGTGTAACAGATCAGAATATGACATTGCTTTAAGCAGAAGGTCTTAGGTTGCTGGTTCACAGCTGTGAAGCTAACAGCTTATTGAGCTGATAAAGATTCCTGTTTCTGTGGCTTTATTATTATTGATTATAATTAAGAACCCATCATTGCTGGTCAAAGAGATGGAATTACTTGCTCTCCTTGAGTTAGTAGAACAAAACCTGATTTGACCTCTTCCACACCAATTCTTGAGGCTACAGGGAGTACATTCAAGGACCTACCTGGTAATAGGACTAACCACATCCTTAAAGGGCTCTGCCCCACTCCTGATCTCCTGCAATTTAATCTAAAAGTTTCCATAGTCTCCATTTTATGGAATTGTGTCTCCTCAGAGAGGAGGCCTTAAGCAAAGGGTAGGTCCCTCTAAAGAGGCAGTACATTTTATACATATATACACACATACACTGAGGTGTCATTTGCTCTGTACCTTGAGGCTAAATGTTCCAGTGATTTTGGAAGAAGTTTCTCAGGTTGAACTATGTAACCATGGCTCCCACCTGTACTGCCATTCACAGCAAATTATCTCCTGCACAGAGCGATCTGTAAAATCCTTGGAACAGATTAACACATCTCATGTGAGAAACACAGCTGCTTGAAATTGTTCACCATAGGAGTGTAGACATGCATCTTCCCAGGTTCCAGTATTATTTCAGGAACTGGTCAAACAAGCAATTTCCCTCTATTACTATTCCATTCAGCTACTTGTTTTCACAGTTTTGAACTTGGCTGATTAGAAATTAATTCACACAGAGCTGCCTTTTACCATCACATTTTTGTAGCACGTCTACTCCTTGGGGCAGCTATCTCTGTCCTTCCCTTAACATGGTCAGCAGAGATCAATACACACTGACCTTTTTCCTGTGCTGGATGAACAAAGCAGTTTGTCCTGGGACACAAGCCATTGCAGGGTCCTCAGCTAAAGCACAGCAAAGAGAGCTTCCTGAGTCCCTCCTTTATACCCAGAAGGTGCAATTCATTTATCATTTAAAGAATCAGATTCTCTTTTGAGATCTTCCTTTGCCCCATTAAGGAAAATCAGGGACCAACAAGGGTCCTCAGGTGGCATAAGGCAGAACTAGCCAGTCACCATCAATCCAATTCCTGGGATAGCAACACTGGGAGAAGAGGTGGACTAGACCTGAGAGCCAAAAGAGGCTGGAAAAAGACAAAAATCCACCCACAAAAAAACAAAACAAAAACCCACAGATAAATACATAATATTTTGTATATTAGGGAATTAATATATCAGGAAAACATAGGTCATTTAGATTTACTCATGTCCCCCAAAATATCATAGACCACATACTCATACAAGAACTGCAGAAACTGCATTTACTCATGTAAGTTTTCCAAACCTCATCCATCTTCAGCAAGGCAAGACCCTAGTCAAGATACAGATTGATTTTGTTCTCAATTATTAAGCTAGTATTATGAACAAAATGAAAGACTCGAGAAAGAAAGAAATAAATCAAACTAGAACATAAATGTAAGAAATGAACAGTTTCCCTGACAGGTGCATTAAGAAAGAGAAGAATTCATCATATAAAACCCAGCAGTATACTACTCCAAAGTTAGATGCATCTGTAATGATGATATTCATACCAGTCCTGGGACAGCAACAGAAAATTACACTAGTATCTTTGCTGCACAGATACAGTCTTAGGACATTAATACATCAAAGGCTGAAAAATTAATAAAAATATACACAAGGCATTAACAATTGTATCTGTATGTTGAAATGCATTTTCACATGGTCATGCTGATAAAAGCAGATTATCCAATTAATGAGATAAATAATTACAGATGCACTTCATAGAAGAGGATGTTATTCTGAGAAAATTGCTGTAATTACTGGAAATGCCCTGCAAAGTATTATTCATCCTAGCAGTCTGAATCTTAATCTTTGACTCATCCAGCTCATAATAAAATATCATAACTAGGTGTTGCTATGCCCTTAATAGCTAACCTTGAAAATAAATGCCTAGTTTATCAAATAAAGGCACTATCTATCATCATGTAGACAAGTCACCCTGGACATAAATCCAGTATCTATCAGATTAAGCCAAATTAATTGCTGGAAAAATACCTGCAACCTGACTGAATATAAAAGAGGCTGATGATCTTCGACAGGCACTGACAGACACAAGCTGGCCCTGGAGCCCTTCTGCATTGCACAGGGTGATATACGAAAACCTAAACAAGTGTCAGATCTGGTGGGAAAGCAGCTGATACTTGAAAAATAGTTATAATGTTTTATATATCCCTTAGTTAAGAAATACTGAAAAAATAAAAACCTCTACAGAATTTCACAATATATTTTTTCCCCCTCTATTTAACCCATGTTAATATAATGGTCAGGGAGAGAACTGCTATGATGCTCTGGGATGAGCATTCACCTAGACCTTCACAACAGCATAACATTCTGCAGAAATAAAATTTCTTATGTCAGTTCCAAATTAGGATCAACCCGGTAACAGTTCTACTCATGCACTTATGTGAACATAACCACAGGAAAATGCATTTTTAAAATGTTTTTGTTTGTTTTGTTTTTAAACTTTTTATACATTTTATATGTTTTGCTCACTTACCATTCTGATCTCCACAAGACACTCAGTTCTGTCCTTTTCTGGAAAGGATTAGAAAAAGAAAAGTCATTAGTGTCCTATATGGTGAGGATCCCAGAGTGATCTAAGTAATATCATAAAATAAACAGGGAACATAAGTGTGAAACACTCATAGGCTCCTTACCAACAGCATTAATAATTTCCCTGTTCCTGCTGTGCAAGGTACTTGAAATTAAGTACTGAAAAAATATTTTATTACAGACAACTAAATACACAGCCTAATTCCACCTTTGATATTTCTACAGTGAAGCCAGTAATTTTTGAATTTCAAGTTTAGAGACATATAGGTGAAAATAAACAACAATACTTGATGCTGGCCTACTTAAAGGGGAAGTATTTGACATCATCCTATCTACCTAGTTAAGAAAACTGACACATATTTTTATACTATAGGTGAGTCAAAAAAGCTAAATGCTGCTGTCTAGAGATATTTCCTTAGAAGTCCAAGGATAAGGAAGCATCACTGACAGAACACAGATACAAGAAAGATCATTCCTATTACAAGGTAGATCTCCCTCTGCCCACTATGAGATCATTGATCATATAAACATGCCAAAAGCACAAGGAATCCACCTGGAAGGAGCTCTAAAAAAATCTTCTAGTCCAAATATCTTCTCCAAACCAGAGCAGCTCAAGTAAAACCATTTTGGGGACTTTTGGCTCTTAATCTTAGTGGCCTCCAAACATCCCATCTCCCTGCTCTTGGGCAGGGTGCTATACCACTTCACTTCCAATACCACTAGGTTTTCCCACCAGTCAGGGGGTTTTAGACCTCTGGTATCACTAACTTCAGGACTAGCAGATCCAAATCTTTCTTCAAGGGCAATGTGCCAGGTGGGCCAAATGGTTAGCGGAGCTCAGGGAACCAGGAGCTCTTACACACCTGATGTGCCTTGCTTCCCTTCAGATAGGCCTAGCAGCACCTAGTTGTTGCACAACAACACAACCCCCTTGACACAAGCCCAATTTATTGGCTAAAGCCCTCCAGACTCCTTCTCACAAAGCTTTCTTTAGCCAGTCATCCTCATTTTCTGATTATTCCTACCTGTGCTGCCTTTATCCTTATCAAATTGTGTTCACATGTTTTCAGTCCTCTCTAATTTGTAAAGACCGCTTTGAATACTAATCCTCTCCTCCAAAGTGCTCGCAGCCCTTCCATCTTCTTGTTATCTGCAAATTTAATCAGCACATGCTCTAATCCCTCATTGAAATCATTAATGAAGTTATTTAACTACATTTTCAGCCTGAGTGTCCTTGTTTGCAATGGGGAGGTGGCTCCCTGTATGACAAATTCAAGCCTCCAGACAATAGGTTTTTCTTAGCTGTCTTTTGCTGATCTCCCCATAGTAATTTTTCCATTAGCATGCAAGATTGGGTACAGCCTTTCTTCAAAACGAAGCACATTTCTACAGGAAATAATGTAGCATTCCTGACTATTCTCAGTCTGTGTGAGAGGCCTTTCTCTGCCAATTGAGAAGTAATAGTCTCTCCTTTTCAGTCCCCATCGTCTGAGTTCCTATTGACTCATGCTTGGGAGAACAACCAGTGCATCTCCATAGTGAATTTTGGTGCAAATTAATAGGTAGCAGACAATGAAAAATACAAAATATCTTTTTTTTGGCAGTTAAATTAATGATAGAATGAACAGCCATTTTTATGGCCTTCCTTGCTGTTGGAAAGCCAGATTTTGGAACTGATAAGTCAAGGTATTGTGGTTGTTTATAATTTGCATGTACCTTGCAACTATAGTACACCTATTTTACTGAATAGAAAATAAACTCTCCAGAAATCACTAGGTTTTATATTTTACATCAGTGAAAAAAGATGAAAGCAAAGGACGCAGATTACAGCAAAATGACAAATCACTGCTGTTTTTTTCTGCTAGCCATGGGATTTGAGAGAGCAAAAAAGCAAGAGGCTGAAAATATGTCCTTCATATTGTTTATCCTTCAGCTATCTGTCTTTCTGTCCATTATCTCTGTATTTCCATGGTCATGTAAGATAATTATGCAAGTTCTGTGTCCTAAAAGATGCTTCCTTTTCTGCTTACTACCATCATTTTCTTTCCAACTAGGAAATGAGCTAAATCACATGGTCATCTGCATTCCCTGAATAAAAAAGATCTCACATTTTTATTTTTAAATGCTATAATAGCTCCAGACCAGCCCTTCAGTACTTGCCTATTCAGTTTCTTCATGTGAACATCTCTGTGAAGCTGGCATTGATCAAAGGAGAGCAGATGACAGGCTTTCATAAGGACACTGTGACCACAATCTTAATTAATAAATTGGTTTTTCTTTCCCATCCCTCAAGTAGGTGAGTAAATGCATAACACAATAGCAAGTAAAATTCAGTATAAGCAATGAAAACGTTTCAGTGCAAGACCCAGGTTGGTTCGCATGCCTCTGCAGTGACAGGAGTTGGTCCTTTACTCACCCGGATAAATTACCCGTTGTTGCAGCTCAGCCCTACTTTTAGGACTTGCTTTGGCCAGCATGATGCTGGGAATGTCTATTAATGGGAAACTGCCTTGATTTCCAAGAGGTGTGATGTCTGAAAGATGCGTAACAGTTGGAGCAGTTCCTTCCTTCCAGCCGGATGCTCCAGTTTGATGGAGCAGATCTGCTCTGTCGAGAACTCCTGATGCTGCTGAGTGGGGATTTTGAGACATCTAAACAGCCTAGGCTCTTGAAAGTAATAAACTTAAATATAAGATCACTTCTTATAAGATGGCCTATTCTACTCCTCATATGGAAGCAGAAGAGATTTAGTATCCTGTTTCTAGTAGAGAGAGGAAAAAGTAAATCAGTCAGTGGCACCAATCTGCTATAGCAAAGTTTGACTTGCAAAACGTGTCTGATGTTCTGGGATGCATCTCTGTTCGAACATTTCATCTCAAAAGACAAGAGGGCAATTTTGCCTTCAGAAAGTGCTGAGTGTGTATGCTCTGTAAATTCCATCCTCTTAAATTATTGCATGTCAGGCAAAAGAGAGCTATACGCTGAAAATTTGAGATCAAAGCTTTACTGACCTGTTTTAAAACGTCAGTTTCTGCTAGAAAAACAAAAGAAAAGCAAAACTTATAACTAAACATTCCCATCACTTCCAGAGATGAGCGTGTAGGGATTTGAAAAGATTCAGGAACAAGACAAGTAAATATTTGTTTTCAAAGTTTCTCTCTGACTTTATTATTATGTTGAGTATTGACTTTGCAGTTCACCTGGGGGCTTTTTTTTTGAAAAAAACTTAGCTCCTGTACCAAAGGAGTTATACTTTAGTGCCAACATAGAGTTAAAAAAAGTCAAAATAGATGCTTTCATAGATAAAAACTTTGAGATATATGAATGAGATGTGGGGAAACTGGTTAATGAGAAAAAAGTAATAAAAACATAGAAATATCTCAATAACTCTGGCTGCTGACTGTGTATGTCAACTGTTTTTGTCTGTGCAAGGAGTAATTCAAGATTCCTCAACCTGTAAAGCAACCTTTAAAACTCTGGATGAGAAAGGCTATCTTTGTTCAAAAAGTATTCTTGGTCTGATATCCCTGTATATTTGAGCACGTCATTGAATATACATTGTCTTCCCCTCTGTGCTCTGTTGCTCTCTTTCTCAGAAATATCTGCTGTAACATACCTTTATGAAAACAACACTGGAGAAAAAAAATAGAGCACCAACCGTGTAAGACCTCAGCAACTGTCCTCTCAAAGCCATGTCCAAAACCAGATCTGCTTCTCAAATATGGAATGAAAATTATGCATAAGACTGAAGTTACTATGGAAGTAGGTCTAATGACAATAAAAAATAGAAGTTTTGGAGCTGTGGGCTGATGAGAAACCAGTAGGAACCCAGAATGAAGAGAGCACTGTTACCCCTTTGTTATCCTCACTCACTGGGCACAATCCACCACCCTGCCAGAAGGCATCTTCTCGTTTTGAGTGACAGCATATTTTGTAGCAGCAGACTTTAGTGACATGGAAAAGTTATTTGTAAGCATTGGCTCTAGCAATGCGTTTAAGGGTCTTCCTGAGGGCAGCTTCCACGTTTGTATTTTGCAGCAATAATTTCTTTATTCTGCTGAACTGTTCTACTCATGATTTTATGCATCACCAAGTTGATTCTGGTTTTAATGTGCACAAAAATAGGTGTGAGACAGAGGATGTGCTATTAAAGTACGGCAGCAGCTAACACTATATCACTTGGCAATTAATGAAGCAAGAACCAAACTATGAATCCATGTGTTTACCTACTGATTGTTTTTCCTTCATCAGTTTTGATTCAGAGTGACAGGACACATACAAATATAAAAACCCATTAAGTGGATTCATGAAGTTGCCCGTCCATGACAGAAGTCTGTGCCCCCACTCCCAACTTCCTCTGTTGTGCCTTAAGTCAGGATTCTCTTTATGTCCATGCTGAAAGCACCACAGTTACTTTTTACAATTACTGCAAATAGAGACCATTAAATAGGATCTTTGTATGAGCAAGAAATAGTCCTGATGCCCAGACAGAAATGAAAAATGACAGGGCTCAGTGAGTCAAATCAGTCGACTGTAAATCAGAATAGAAGTAAATATACTAGAGAACACATTTATTGCAACCCAAAGGGCCTATACTTGACTATATTTGATGTCAAAATAATCTTTACACAAAGAGAAGTTTACTGCTAGTGAATAGACGCCAGCCCACTGGAGGTGGTGAACCCAGAGTTTCACTGGTGTTTAGATTTACATCCTGCTAACACAGTTTTTTGGAAAGAAACATGACTTTGAGCACAAACATTTCTGTCACCCCCATCCTTACGCAGCCGGCACCTTCATTCCTGCACTGTGATAAGGAAGGGGGCTAGTTCTTTCTTGCTAACTCAAGGATCTCAGCTGTCCATGCACCTCCAAAGTTCAGTGGAACCCTCTGCTCCCTGAGAGGGCTTCGACAGCAAGATCAGGATTTTTGCTGTCAACTTATTAATATGAGTGAGGATGCTGTTATAGAACACAGTACTGAAAATACTGCCTAAGACAGGTACAGGTGCAAAGAAAATAGTGAATGATGGATTTCTTGCTGCATGCAAAGGGAATGAAATATATATGTATAAATGTATATCCTGTATAGTAGTCAGCAAGACCTGCATCCTATCAATAAAACATTGCAAGTAGAAATGCTGTTCCATTGCAGGGTTGCAACTTCTAGTTCCCTAGCGTTCTTTTTTTCATACATGCTTGCTGCATAAATATCAGCATCATTAAAGATAACAACTACACAGAAATATATATCACGTCCTCTCCTAGCTCAAAATATCTACTGTGCTTCCTTAATTTCATCTGGGACATGAATAGGGTTTCCATATGCCAGTACCTTTCTCTTAGAAAGATCATTTTCATGCACTTGACCTTATTCACCTTTTTGAAGACTCCTGATTTGCCTGTTCTGGAAATAGAGAGGAAATGTGTGTTTCATAAAATAAGGGGAAATTAAAGCCCACAAAGATGAGACACGCAGCATTGAAACTCAGCTCCACAGATCTGCAGCAATCTTGCTGAAAAAAATGTTTCTAATTGCAGCCTGTTACATCTTCAGAGCCAGGGCTGAAGTCTGGTTTATGCTTGAAGAAAGAGCTCCTATGATGAAGCACAGTTAATTCCTTTGAAAATTCAGTTACACATCATCGAAGAGGGATTTTTATTTGGGAATGAAACTATGCACAACAGCCCTGACCAAAAGGCACAGCTACACATTAATGTACAGCATTAAACCTCTGGTTTTGGCGTTCTGTGATGGTCATGTGGCTAGAAGGAAGATGATGTTAGGTCAAAAAGACACTCTCTGGTATAACTGATATGTCAGGGGGATGCTGGAGGTGCCTGCTGCTTGGCTTGCAGTACAGGCGTGTGGCAGCACATATAGAAGGATATGTGAACACCAAGAGCATGTTCAGGCCCCACTGAATCTGCAGGAGGTCGGAGAAAACACAAGCAAGGGACAACAGTAACATGCAGGGCAAGAGCAGAGTGTGGACCTAGCAGAGCACAAAACACATTCACACTCCCTTTCCGCTGCAGAAGAATATGGGACACAATTGAAGGAAAAGAGGAGTCTCTTCAGCTGTTCCATGGGCTGGACCTGAGAGTGTCAGGATAATCACAGCTGCTGCATTTCTTAGATCTGTGTTCTCAGCCTGCACTTCTATAGGTGCTCAACACTTTCATTGCTTCCAGTATCAGGGCCACTAGAAGCCACTAGTTGTTCTGAGCCGTCCCAGGTTGCAAACAATCCAAAACCTACAACAGCGAGGCAGAGTGATATAGAGCAAGATGAATACACCTCAGGTGTTACTACGCTGTAAGAATTCACAATAGTTACACTTAGAGTTTCACCATGGATAGCAGCTCTCTTCCCCAGATATATCTTGTACCAATGTCATTTTGGAGATGGAAATAACGTTATACCAGTAATGTACAGCCTCCTGAACTGGCATTCCTAGCTTATTTGAGATTTTTGACAGGCTTATCTGTAATTTCTTGTACTATTCATTTTCTTTTTCCACTGTGGAAGCAGTGCTATTTGATGTGCTCAACACAAACTGGCTGAAGATGAACAGATAAAAATCCTTACCAAACATTTACATGGCATTTAATTGAACAAGTGCAGCTCTAACATGCTGCACAAGGCAAATGTGCAGCTGCTACTGAGCACAACAGAGCACCCAGCAAGTCACGTCACAGCAGATCTGCTATTCAAGTGCTACTTAGAATGAAGGCAATAACAGCTCTAAAATAGGGAGCAGTGCTGGGATCTTGCTAGCCAACCTTTGGTATTTCCATATCCAAAAGCTTTGCCTCCAGACCATCATGAAAGTGTGCGGTTTATAAACCTGAAAGGTTGCAATGCTGATTCAAGTGTTTTTCACTGTTTGCATAAAACTTCTGAAAGAGGCAGATGGTTAATTAAAGAGAGTTCACTAGACTAGGGACAGATAAAGCAGAAGAAAGAATCTGGCATCTTCCCTCCATGTGATTCCGTGCTGGCTATAGGAAGAGCTGATGCCGCTCGGGATTATAACTGCAGTGCAAGAGGAGGAGCCCATTTCAGGGCCTCTGCAAAGGGAATTGCAGAAGATCTGGTGTTGGTTTTTCTACATCTCTCTGAGGACGGGCCTGCTCTCATCCTCTCTGATGTAGACTGGAAAGATTAAGATATCCAGCTGTCTAATGAGATATTTCTATATTGTGTCAAAGAATTTTCCCCTGTTAGCTGTTAAGGAAATGTCCATGTGAAATAATAAGAGAAGGCTTTGACACCATTTTGATGACTTTTATTAACTCAAAGGTGAAATGTTTTAATAATGTCTGACTGCAAAATATAATTTTCAGATCAGATGCTCCATTTCTTGAGCACTAATGACTTTTTGCTCAACATTTGACTTTAGAGGGCCTCCAAATATAATTCCTTTTTGCTTATGACTGAAAAGTAAGATGAGCCTCTGTTACCGACAGAACTGACATCCTGGACCCTGAGCTCCAAGCAACTGCCCAAGAAAGATTTTTCAGAGAGCTGCCACGGCAAGCAAGCTGGAAAGGCAGTTTTTTCACAGGTGGCTGCTGGAAGCAGGTACAGGACTTTCTCTATTGTTCTCTTTTTCAGATTTTCCCCACCTTTTTTTTTCCTCCTTTTCTTTTTTAGGACAATCAATTATTTGAGAATTTATTCCCTGAGCAGATAACACAAAGGTATTGCACAGGTAGGCATTTTCATGTCCTATCTGCCACATCTCAAGCACATCTAAAGATTTAAAAGCTTCATATGCTTTAAAAAAGGCTTGCTTTTGCTTCGGCAATTATTTTTCATATATAAAAATGTTATTTTAATAATGTTTTTTACATTCCCTAAAGGGCATCAGTTAGCATGAAGAACTAACTAGCATCAGATCTTCCTTTTTAAAATGGAAGACAACAATCATTTTGAAAAGCAGTATTTATTGGGTTCCCAATCGTTATATTCAGAAGCCTCCTACTTTATATTCAGGACCACCATTTCAATACCAATGATCAAAATTTCATACATATTTGTGTGCCTTAGCTACTCTATGCATACCAATGAGCAGTTTTTAAGGTATTCCTGTTGCACTCATGTTTGCAAATGAAGCACTGACATGATGCTCCTTCAGGTAAACAGTCTGCACGCAGTCCCCAGCCAACTCCAGCAGAACTGGCAGTGAAACCTGAGGAAAAAGGAGAGAAAAGGGACTGCCAAATGCAGGAGGGGGGCAGACCCCCTGAGACTGCTGTGCATGTGTTTCAGGGAGAGCAGCTTCTT
>JAUBOD010000755.1:1945425-1960485 GCA_032353885.1 Nothura maculosa | reverse complement strand
TGCAAGTTACAGGGCAAGACAGATTTATGGAGAGTGTCTGGAACACACAGAGACCTGACACCTGAGGAAAGACCATGCAAACCATAAAGAAACCCCATAGCAGGCAAACTGGCAAATCACTTTTCTCGTCATCGGTAGCCCTAATTATAGGGAAACTAGAGGAAAATCCACCTCCCCTTGGATAGGTTCATGGCTGTTTGCTTTGCTATTGCAGACAGTTATCTTTTTCACTGAGTACTGCAATATGCAGTGTCTACAATAACACCATCCTGTAGTTCCTTGTTATATTTTGCATTCACATTTTAAAGCACACAATACACTGAGCAAGACCATGGGTCTATCATTAAACAGGTAAGCAGACGCCAGTTACTGTGGTGTGGTGCTACAGAAATAGTTTTAAAGAACCTGCAACCAAATAGCATGGATGATATTTTCAGACATTTTAGAAAGTTAGTAGAAAATGATTACTGTACCTTTTTGCTGATTTATGAGCATTTGAGATATTAAAGACAGAGAGAAAAGAAGAAAAGAGAACAGAAAGTTAAGAGATTTGTTTTCAATAATGCACAGATCAACAAATAAAAGATTTTTGCTTACTTTGTTAAACAATTTGCTTCAAAAAGTCTAATAAATGGCATTCCATCTGCGAATCTGGCTCATAAAAGTATCTATTAGATTCAAGCAGTTAAATTTCAAAACTGCACAAAATTTAGTATATTCAGTTTCAAAAGAGACGCATTTTAGAACTAATTACAAATTCAAATATCTCAGGTTGACTTTCAAATAAATAAAACATTGTTATTGTAAGTGTGCTTTGGTTTGGAAAATGTGACTGACTCGCTTCTCTTACTTGTTTGTTTTTGCAAGGCATAATGTACATTAGACATTCCTTAATGCTGCACTGTCTGAAATGTGTAACTGCTTAAAAAGTAAATATCAATTAAACTCAAAAGTTCTGCCCCATAAACACTTGGCCAAACATTAAGCCATACATATTCACTTCTTTGAACAAGACAAAGGAACAACTCTGGCTGTTACTCTTTACAAGCTTTATGCTGAGGACTTAACAGGTCAACACAGTTGTCTACTTACTTTCTTTCCTCATAACATGGTGATTTAATTTGAGCACAGCCTAACACACTAGGGAGGCTCCCATCTTCTCTGAGTGCCAAGTAAAAAGACTTACAGAGATAAGCCAGGATCTGCCAACTATGTAAGAAACAAATTTGATTCATTTTTTACAGTTATTTCTGATGGTGGGTACTTAATGAATTACACTCATAATATAGATGTATTTTTACCTTTACAAAACTGCATCCAGAACTGAGAGGCATTTACCTTCCACTGAGATGTCTGAACTGTTTTTCATTCAGATCAGACCCTACTGAAGCAACACATGGTAGGAAGCAAGACGATGACATATTTAGTATAGCAACGATGACTCTGCTTTCACTCATGCTATACCTCATTCTGCAGGTACCTCCTCTCACTGCCCTGGTTACGACGGGAGACTCTGTAACTAACTCCCGACTAAGTTATTCCTCAGCATGAGTAAGACAGTGAAATGGGCTTTTTGAGCCTTTTTTTCATTTCTCAAAGCACATACAACTGAAAATAAAGTGTGGTTGCTTACAGCTGCGTTCTGAGACCTCCTCATGAAAAGGCAAAGTCCTTCTCCAACGTGAGCACCGATTATGCACAAGAAGCACTGAAAAGGCTCAGTGCAACTCCCAGTATGAAATCATGCTTACAGTATCCAGGTGTGTTCGCTGGTGCTTTGCCCGGTCGCTGGAGTTGCTGAAAGCTTTCTGGCAGCCAGGATGCTGACACAGGTATGGCTTCTCCCCAGTGTGACTCCGGAGGTGAATCTTAAGGTTCTCAAGCCTAGAAAATGCCTTGTTGCACCCTTCAAACTGAAAAAAAAGCCATAAAAAAATCATTGCAAAGCAGTACTAAATAAACCATGTGCAGCCACAATGAGAACAGTGTAAGATCCAAGTCGGACATGTAATAAATCAGCCAACATTTAGACATCTGTTGAAATTTATGGATGAAACACAACATTTTGTGCTGTTCATTTAATCTGTCACTGGTGTGTAGCTCGATAATACATGGGTTATAAATATCTCACACGTTCTGTCTGAAGTACCCAGCATTTACGGGCATGTTGTCAGTAAAGTGAATTTAAAGAAAGAACAAGTGTTATGATGAGTCCTCTTAGGTTTTAATTGGCACAAGAACCGCTGTGGGCTGTAACAATGAGCTGCTGGAGACACCACGAGAGGCTATTTGTGGCAGGGAAGAGCCTGGTTTCGGATGGCTGAAACACTATCCAGTGCAGCAGATGAATACGGACTATCACAAGAAGACCGGATCCATCCCAAGATCAATCCAAGGGAACCCTGCTGCTGTTCCGCATCCTCTTCTGTGCTAGCCGGATCTGCCAGGTCTGTTCTCAACATTTATAGAACCAGTAGCCTGAGCAATTCTGACTTCTTAAGCATTTGTTTCATTAAGAAACTTCACGACTACAATGCTGTAAAACACTCATAAGTAGCTGTTTCAAATTAAATTAGAATAAATAAATAATGAAAAGTTGTTGCTACCAATCCAAGTTCCAGTGTCACAGACAATAGCTGACCACAGAGGCAGTACGGCCTCCAGGAGAGGCTTGGAGAACTAACCCAGAGAAGCACAAACACAGGCATGCACGTGAGCAGATGTGCATCGAAAGGAAGGCTGCCACTTGCATCGGCTTTGCCCACTCTCCGTTGCAGTTTCATGGCATTGTGGATTTTCCAGTGCCTCTGTATAAATGAGAATCTGGCTCCTCCATGCTTTGGGATGTGGAAGCAGATGAGAACCTGGCTCCTCCATGCTTTGGGATGTGGAAGCAGATGAGAACCTGGCTCCTCCATGCTTTGGGATGTGGAAGCATGCATTTGATGCAAAAATATTGCCAAATCCTGTCACATTACACACTTACATACATTGATGAGTGCCAAATTTCTGACTTAGCTGTGGTATCCAGCAGGGCAGACAGAGGATCAGGAAAGGAGATCAGATGTATCTCATAAGATGCTGCAAACTGAAGGCACCTGGTCTTCTGGTGTCTGACCAAGGCCTTAATGCTTTTACTGCCCTGAGCAGCTATTTAATTTGTCTGCAGGGTATATTTAGGTCTGCATGCATGGGCATCTAGCTGGTATATAGCAAGATTTCCATCTTTCTCTATTGCAAGAGTCATGAAAGCTCTGCAGTCACCTGTGGACATATGCAACCTGTGACCTCAGAAGTTTGTTTACTCTGGACTTCCTTCAAAACATGTGCAGGTAGGGGAGCTTCAAAAGTGGCTAATTCACCAAGGTTTAAAAAGAAAAAAAAATATCTGTAATGGTCACTAAAAATTTGGAGAGCACTCAGAATGAAGCAATCTGAAAGGTACACATATGCCAATATCCATGACAAATAAAGCAGCGTTTAGGAAACCTATAGCTCTCATCACACATTCTATAAAGCCAGAATCTGGTAAACACAGCAAAGGTTCTGAAATTCTACATATTGATTGTTTTACACTTGTTCCTATTCCTACCTTTCTTCAGTCTCCTCTGGTTGCAACCTTATATCCACCTTTTTGTATCTTCTCCCTTCAAATAATTACCCTTGTATTTTCAGCTCAAGAGTCAGCTCTGCCAAAGCTGACACGGGACCAGACAGCTAATGTAAACAGCCCCTGAGTGTGCAAAGCTACTTTGCAGCTCAGCTCTGCAGTCTCCATCTATGGAGTCCCATATGAGCAACAAGATAAATCTTTCCTCTTCCATCACTGAAGCTCTTCCATTTCTGTGTGCCATAGCAGCCATCCCGCATGGCCATCAAAAGATTTAACCCAGAAGGACATTACAAAACAAGGTTCCCCATCAGTGGGTCCATGGAACATCCATGTTATGTAGGCACCAGCATCACCATCACGTAGGCAGAGACACACCACAACCTCATCTTCTTTGTCTCCCTGCTGGCTCCCAACTGGAAAGCCCTTTCAGATCACAAAGGTCTGTTTACTGCTCTTCGCTCATAAAGGTCGGATTTTGGCCCTCTGCTTCTCTAATGGATTATCAGTCTTCAGCTCCAATATCTATGGACCAATATGAAGCAGAAAAGTATGCAGAATAATTAGAATAATCCAAACTAATCGAAGGTACAGCTCCACTGCCATTGACGGCAGTAGCAGAAATTCCAATGGTAAATGTCCTAAACATCTAAAGACAGGCTTAAACACATGAAAACACATGTCTAAGACTTCTGCTGGATCAGCATTTAAGGAAAGAAGAAACAGACTCTACCATAAATGCTCAGAGCTACAATGTAAGCAGTAACAGTCAAACAAATATGGCTTTATTATACTTTTATTGTGGTCAAGAGTCTTCTTCTTGGTGTTAATGCATCATCCAAAAGCTAACAGCATTAGCAGCAAAACTTCTTCACCACATATGTCTGGACTCCAACGGCTTTTATTATTTATTATGTTTTCTATAGCAGGGCCTAAATGTAAGCCAAGACCAGAGCTCCACTACAGTGGATAATATAGTGGGATGGTCCCAAATCTGCAACAAATTCAGTCTAAACAGGTAAGGGGGAAGAATACACCAGCAAAAGGAGCATGGCTGCAACTCACATATTTTGAGGATGCTGAATTGCTAAAGGCAGGATTAACTATGGCTAAACAGGAAGAAAATGGGTGGAAAAGGAAAAGGAGCAAGAACATGGAGGAAAGGGAGGGCAAAGGGAGGAGAGAAGAAGATGTATGAAGCTGAAGAGCCTGAGAGGAAAGCATAAGGGAGTTAGAGCACTAGGGTAAAGGTAGGCCTGTGAGCTACAGGCAAAGCTGCAGAGAAGTCTCCACTTTGCAGGATTACAGGAAAATCTCTGCTATGTTTTTTCTGGAGCTGCTGCCCTTCAACCGCCCATCTGGAGAAGGTGCCACTAGGACCTTCTTCCTCAAAATGGTAGCAGTGTCTTCCCTTTGTAGTTGCACCAGGTAACTTCACGTGGGCCTCTGTGGATATTGCTCTAGGATGAGATAATCAATCAAGGTAACTCTTGGACTACTGATTAATGTTGATATTAACCTGCCCACCACTCCCAAATGCAACCACCTCTGGAGAAATGTGGTGCTTTTTCTCCCTCAAATGCCTACTAGGAAGAGCCATCAACCCGACCAGTGTCTCAGCTTCAACTACAAAGAACAAACGCTCCATTTCCAAAGGACTTAGGGATGGAAATAGCTATTTGATCAACTAAGGCAGCTTCTCCCAGGCATCTGGCCTCAATCTGTCATTGCTTGATCCTACAACCTTAGATATTTTACTGGGATAACTGTAACAAATGCTGCATAATCCTCCAATTCTGGAAAAGTCACCACATAGTTAACAGTTTAAACAAGCTTATCAAAAACAATACTCATACTGCAAGCAGTACTTTTGTCTTTTTTACGAGATAAGTAACGGGGGCTTCCAACACTGCTATCTTGCACACATCTGAGCGCAGACGCAAAACAATGTCATAGGATTACAGTAAATAACATGATGTAATCATTTGGTTTTATAACTAAGGCTGCTTTTATAATAAAGCTTCTATGGGGAAAAATGTGCTTTAGAACTTTATGGGGCTAAATTACTCCACTACCATATGGAAATACATATATTATCTTTATTTCAAGCCACAGTCTCACCAGAGTGTGACTGCAAGAATATCCTGCATGTAAAAGGCATATTTATGAAAACACTAAGTTATCTCTCAGTGATCTAAACACATCATAATTTTCTTAACAAAACAATTTAATCTAATAACAGTAATTGCTTAAAATGTTTCTCTTTGCTTCCACTTTATACTCCGAATGCACCTGAGAATGCTGTCACGCAGAAATAGCAGCATATTCCCAAGAGGGTCTATATTATCAAATTTTTACCATTTCCATAAGCTCATTTAATCACAGCCATGTCTAGAATATCTGTCAGTGGTACAGATCAGAAGAAATAAACTGTAAACTAAACAACTCAGACCATAAGGTGAAGCAATAACTGACATTTTCTTAGGAAATGAGTTATGACTGAGAAAGAGAAGCCTTCACAGTTGTAGTGCTAAATAGGTCCAGTGTGCCATTAGAGAAAGCTCATTAATATACACCTCTGCTCTCTGCTGCGAGATCAGTTAAACAAGCTGCCTTTTATTTATGGGCCTAAAAGGGAAAGAACGGGTCATATTGGCTGCTGACATCTCAGACAGCCTACAGATGGAAAACCCCAAACATTTCATTCCAAAGTAGTTAATACTATCAATAGGAAACCTGATGTCTGGTCAAAACATCTACAAGCCTTCTGAGTGCTGTGAAATGGTCTTTCTTCCCCACTGGCTGCAAAATTGGGAGTTTTATGGAAAAGCACATTCGGGGGAAAAATGGAAGTATCCATGGGGATGTGCGTCCCTTCAGGAAGGGAGGGAATCAGCACGTGGATCATTGAGGTTTGAGAGCACCCTGCGCCCAATGTTAGGAATATGGCAGGAGGTGCATAGGGCTCCAAGCTGTTAGGAAGGTGGGTAATTCCAAGCACATGAGCCCTCCACCAAACACAAGAACCAAAAATGTGTGTTCTAGCGCTTTGTTCCTTTCCTAGCGAACTGCTGATTGGATTAATTTCAAATTCTTTGCAGTAGCTGCGATGGAAAGCCCTGATCCTGCAAATACTCGCGCGTGAGTAACAAGACTCGTGCAGGGAATTTTATTGAACTCAACAGGACTCTTTGTGTGCGTAAAAAGGAGTCCATAGGAGCGAGCTCTCAATCTCCCCCAGGATCCCACTTCATACAGCAAATTTACAGATTCAAGTTGACAGAGGCTGTTTTTTCTCCCCTTGTAGCCCCAGAAGGATGGCAGATACCTACGACCCACAAAGGGCTGCCAATTTCCATATATTTTTGTGAAGCTTTGAGCAATTTGTATTTGCACAGTGGCACCTCTGTACAATATTTCATTTGAGTCCTAAGAGTATTGCTTGTATTTATTTTATTATGTGTATTGTGAAAGAGCATCTAGGGCCTTAGGCAAACTACGGTGCAGTTGTTGGTTACAGGAAAAGAAAAGGTGAAGTGTTTGGGGACAGGCAAAAGAAATACCTGGGAAAAGAAGATGCAATAAAGGATCTTCCATTTTGTTTTGTTTCAGGGCAATTAGAGCCAGACACTCGACATCAGCACAGAGAACAGACTCTGTGTCCGGGCTTTGCCCGCTAAGCCTGGCTTTGCCTGCTAAGCTCAGCTTTGCTTGTGTTCCCGAGGGAGTTAGGCGCGCTCGGCCCATGTCCCTGTCCTGGCGCAGGGCAGACCAGCAGCTCCCTGGGATACTCAATCCCAGCACATTCGGGCTCTCAAAAGCCTTGCTCACGTAACTGTAAATCTTCCTCTCTCAGGAAAGGGGGGAACGTTGTTCTGAACCCTGAACTATTTCTACATTTATTTCTTTTAGTACCAGAAGGTCATATATCAGGCACGTCGGAGCTTTCCATATGCTTTCCAGCAAAATCTCAAATATCTGGGAAAATATCAAAGCCTCCTGGCATTTTCACAAGATCCTGTACCTCATATTTAGTCAGGTAGAGGGATAAACATTTGTCAGAAGAAGGGTTACATACATTAATTTGCTGCAAAGTATGGGAATGAAACAGGGAATCTGGGGATATCTTACTATCAGCAGCATGACAGCCACAAATTTTGCCATAAGGTTTTGCTAAATATGTCATTTGGAAACCAAACAATTTTCTGAAACCTCATTACAGTTGGACTGAATGCGGTATTATGGCTTGCAGGCAAAAAAAAACATTGCATGGAGCAACATTAAAAAAAAAAAAAAATGTAAAATTCATATGCAAAAAGCAAAGACGACAACTGCTCCTGAAAACTACATGTCAGTCTCTTTATATCCTTACATGTGATTGGAAAACTATTATATGTTTGGGATTTTTTGAATAGCTTGCTAACTATTTGAAATTGAAGGATACCACACAATCCCAGGTTTTCTGCTCCAATATCTGAAGCCAGATCTGCCTGTTTTAGGGGCAAAATAAAATTAAGATTGAACAGAATCAATTAAAACCTCTCTCCAGCTGTGCCAGCAAAGAACCACAAATAAAATTAAAATGATTCCCTCCAGTTGTTTGGGATATTTAAGCAAAAAATAAAGTTTACTACAAGCACTTCAAAAATCTGGTCCTCTGTGTCAACGAGTTCTTGTCTTACCCAACTTTACAAGAAAACATTTCAATTCAAGTTTGCATCTAAATGTGTCACCTATTTACACTCATCTCAGCTGAAACTTTACTGAGGTTCTGTCCTAACTCTTGCCTATTTATTGATCTTCTGGCCCCCATTTAGTCACATATTTAAATAAGAGCCTGTGCTTTCCAGAGGAGGATCCTCCTATGCCTCAAGCACTTGAGTACATGGACGATGGAATAGGTTTTCATCATTTACTTACAGGTATAAGAGTCTGCAAGTTTGGACTGAAGAGCTACTTGTCTAATAAAATAAGTGTGGCCCCAGCACAAGAGGAGAATCAGTTATTGTGTATGTGGATTAACTAGTTGCAATTAAAAAAAATTCCAAGGAGAGGACAATAGTAAGAAAGAAAAAAATGTCATTACAAAACAAACAAAAAAAACCCACCCCAAAACTTATGGCTGATTAGCATAGCGCAGCATCTTAAAAGGCCAAAATACCACATGTGTGGCATGTTACAAAAGAAGATTAAAATAAAGGAAAAAATATCCAGAGAACCATGAAGTCTAAAAACATCTGGAGTTTTATAGTAACAAGCAGGAAAAAAAATCAAAAACATAATTGGAAAAAGTCTACAGCGATACATTATTGTACAATGAAGCTTAATGGAACTGAAAGGAGTAGAGATGAAAAGGCAAAATAAGGGAGGAAAGAAATAAAAGAAACAAGAAAAGGCATTTATATTTTAAAGATGTCACTGAAGGTTTCTATCCCAGTTATTAAAAATTACACACCCTGCTTCTGTAAGCTGTTCCTGTAACGTGTTGAACGCTCGCTTTCAGCATAGGATATTCATGCACGCTTGGGATTTCATCAGCTCTTTGTGCCTGGTGTAGGGGGCACTTTTCACTTCTCATTTTTTGGGAGAGATCTGCAAAGAGAGCGGCAGGGAAACGGCCTCTCCTGGTTTGTGTCCCAGATCCAGTATGGGATTTGAAGAGAGGCAGGACGGAAATTGAAAATGTTTGCTATAAAAATCATGCACACATTCAGGAATTAAACAATTTTAAGTTGTAATATTGGCTTCAGAGTTGATAATCAACCTTAATTTAATCGCTTTGAATGTATTATCGAGCAACCATTTTTATAGAAGAATGAAAAGCAAAATTTCCCTCCTTTTTTTCTGTATTTTTTTCCTTTTTTAGTAGATTGATACAGAGAGAGACACATCTGAACCTAGTGCAGTGTGCCTTTGTGACAGGCCAGCCTTCTTGTCCAGCTTATATCTTTGTCAAGGCAATAAATAAACACATGACTGACAGTTACAGCCTCTCTGTTACACACCTTCACATCTAACAAATTAATTGCTGTCCAGGACAGAGAAGTATCCTGTGAGGATGCATGGATCTACAGTTGGAAATTGCTAAGTGACTCTTCACCCGCTATGGAAAGAAGGAATTGCATGGAGGACAGCACAAAGGTTTTTCCAAGGTTCTTCTCTAGAAGGAAAAAGAGAACTCAAGGTGGGGTTTCCATGCTCAAACAGGCTCTTTCTGTTTTCCATGCTGTCTTGGGCCAATTGGACTAGCTGCAAAATAAGGAGGGCTTCAGCCTTGGGTCTATCCTGGACAGCAGTCACATTGACCATGTGAAGGAAGGTCTGCAAGATGTACTCCTAGGTAAACCTGGAGACATTTCAGTGGAAGTCAGTTTTCCATTTTTGCCCAAATCCAGTGCCTAGGCTTGGTTATGGACATGTTGCTGGAAGAAACTCTAAGTGGTCCAAAGCCTAAAGTCTATTGTGAAGAGCAGCTTTCTGCTCAAGAGCAGGCGGCACGTCAGCAGTGCCAGGTCCCGCCATTCTCCACAGCACTGTGGGATCTGTTTGCATAAAAGGCAGTATAGTAATGTTCTTTTTTGAATAGCACTTAATGCTTTCCCACAGTCTTATTGTTTACAGGGAGTTTAGCAAGTCACTTCACTAATTTAAAATAGATTGTGTCCCACATGGGTGGATAACAATAACACATATTGGTGAATCATGTGGCTTTCCAATGATATGTATGAAAAAGAAGTGCTACACATATTGTCTGAAATTTTATTGTGTGAAACCACAGCACTTAGCTCCCTACCAGCTGTGTCAACATTTCAGTGCAATAAACTAATACAATTGTAAAATAACAGCAAGGTTAGTTATGAAAAAAAAAAGAAAAGCCAAGATTAAGAGAAAAAGAGAGAGGACAACAGAAGATGTAAAGGAACACAGACGAACACTGCTCCAGGTGGGAACAGCGGCCTTGCAAATGAAGCGACCTCCGTGACCATGAAGTGACTGTGGTTACAGGCTGCCATCTAAAAGCCGAAGAGCAGAGGTGTTTAGATCAATGAAATGATTTCTTAAAAGGAAGAGGAGTGGTTTGATGCCCGAGGAAACCAGAGCGTTACGCTTTAGGGCACGACCGCTGCTGAAGGGCCTAACTTACAACAGGCCCAAGGCCAGGCCCAACTTGCGACACTGACAGTGATAAGAGTAAGGATCTTTCCTGGATCTGCTTCCCGGGTCCATCCCGGCCTCCCGCATGACGCAGCTCCCGAGATGCTGCCAAGGGACATTCCTGGCATACTTGGCCAACGGCAGCCTGTGCCAAGGAACGGCTCCACGAGCCCAGCTCCAATAACAAAGCCTCCACATCGAGCTGTCGCACATAATTTTTAATATGCTGCTAAATAAATAAATGAATAAGAGAATAAAAGAGGTTTTCCAAGATAATATTTTGAGGGAAAACTGGAAATGGAAGCCAGCGGAAATAGGTTTTAAATTGAAATGTTGAACTGTAGCCCAGAAATGACAAGAAAATTAAATCTGTTTTTTTCCTGAACCCCAATAAAAAGTCTTAAACACTCTCTACAGACCACAGCTCTTAAAGAAATGAAATTATGTTATTGTCATGTGTGATTATCCAATGCTTAGAAGGTATCTGCAAGGTTTTCCTGAGACTTAAACCTCCATCCCCTAACCTAGCAGGAAACCACAATCACTTCTGTACCTTACGTGCAGGACTTTGAAATGAAAGTGCTTCAAAATCAAATAAGAGCAGCTTCCAACATGTGCATTTAATCTTGTTAGGTTAAGAAACACCCTGTGGCCACCACACTAAAGAACTGAAAACGTAAATTGAAAAAATTATATCCATATGATTAAGTAAGATTCTTAAAGAGAAACATGTTGTTAAGTACTTCATTGAGAATAAAACGAAATGCAGTAAAATAGGAGCTATTTGGAATAAATCACTGACGCACATGCTTTCTATGCAAAATGGCAGCGTGCAGCTCTGAGCAGACATATGGAGCAAATTAGCATTATGTTGAGAATAATATAAAATTAAAACATTTAGTTTCAGCTTCTAAAATTAAATATAAAATCAGAGAGCAATGCTGTGTTGGACAGCTCACCTTGTGACTCTGATAGCAAGAGTTTATTTTGGTTTTCAAGTTGTTTACGCCTCCCATCATTACAACCGGAGCCCTCAACACTCCTCGATAGTATCTGTGTAAGCAGCACCAGACAGAACATCGTCTTGAACCCCATTGCCGAGTTCCGCAGTAGAAGTGCGGACTGACAAAGCCAAGACCAAGTTTGGGCTGAAGCAGCTCAGGTAAAACAAGAGGAAGTGACCCCAAACTGCAGGCAGAACTTGGACAACACGCACCCCAAACCTCCCAGGGCCTGGATGTGTTCCAGTTCTATACGTGCATGTTGACTCTGCACTTTCTGGCTCTGGAGAGCATCCAGGGTTGACGTGTTGAAGGTGCTGGATGACTTCAAGCCCTTGTGGGGCCCCTCTTACAATGTGCTGAACTCATCTCGGATGCTGCTGTTGAAGCTACTCAGCTCATAGGAGGTTTGAGCTGGGCAGCAGGATGGCTGTCACACCTCTGGCCAAGGCAAGGGAGAGGAGAAGACTCCAGTGTGCACTGGGACAACTGGGTGTCCAGGAAGTGCTGAGCTGGAAAGTGGTCCAGTGTGAAGACAGGGCACAGGGCCAGGCTGGGGAACATGCAGTATTTTACCTAGCTCTGCCACTGAGCTTTCACCTCAAGCCAATCACTTCATCTTGGCAACCCTATGGGTTCTGTTGAAGCACAGCTAACCCTGCTTGCATTTGCCGTTAAACTCATGGAGCCCCACTTCATTATCTCTTGGAAGTAGCAAAGTGCATGGCAACTCTTGCTTGGTGGCACTCTTGGTCGCCTTCTGCTTCAGGAGCACCTCAACTTCAGCGGTTATGGGGATAAAGGGCTGTGCCAAGAGCAGAGCTCTGGAAAAATGAAACCCTCCTATCTGCAGAAGATCAATAATCACAACTGGGAGAGAATGCTAGACACAAAACCACATTCTAGGAGTTTGCCAAGGCACTCTTGGGCTTTCAAAGACTCTTGTAGGTGTTTGAAACAAAACAGTGTCATGAAAGCAAACAGCATTTACTTCATATAGCAGGAAAATAATCTCTTTATTGTATGGTTTATCTCCTTCCTTACACACTTGGGAACACGCCAACCTTGCCACCTGTTCCTGGACTTCCTTTAAGGTAGCCCCGTCTTTCAACATGAGACCTAAATTGGATGTGCACAGACTTGCTCCTGCACTTTGCAATGTAAACACCTGCACATATGTTTTAAATAGTCTCACACCTCTATATGTAAAATTTCAGACACCTGTGAACTGCCTTTAAATAGCCCCAGTGGGTTTTGTGGATGGAGAACAACTTCCAGGTGCAGATGAATAAGGTTATTTCAAGGGCATAGGCAAGCACAGCCCCCAACCTGTGTGTATACAGTAATGCATTTCCAAATGTAAAACAACACACTCTAAACACTCATTTTCTTTGTGACTCATTAATTATCTACAAAATGGACATAGGAATATAGTTGTATCTGTTTGGGTGGTTCCTAGTTGTAATTCTTTGCATTTTAATTCTGTTAAACATGTTGAGCTCTATCTACTGAGTGTGCTTTCCACAAGCAAGGACACTCTCTGAGCTTTGCTCTTCATACAATATACTAGGATGGACTAATTTTCACTACTCTGGACCACAGTGCTTTGTTGTCCTTTGAGAGAGGAATTCATTTTCTGATTCTTTATTTTAACAGTACAAAGTTTCTATTGTTTTTACTCCAGTTCTATCAGCACCTTCACATCAGATTCTCATAGTGTATTCCAAAATTTTTTCCCCTTTCTATATGACTTATTGATTTAGAATGCTGATAATCAATTATGCTTTTGCAAATTATATCTCCATATAAATAAGGCAAGTTGCTTACACTGGACTAAACTACAACATGTTTTCTTAAATCTCTACCTTCACTCTCAATTATTCTCCAGTCGTCTTAATACTGAACAAAAAACCCAAGATGAGCAGTTTAATCTGTTTAAGACCTTAGTTTGGGAGTGAACTTGCTTTGATTAAATGGTGATCTATGTGGCCACAATGCATCCTCTGAGAAGAGGAATAAGCTTTCATATTTAACATATGACTAGCACATTTCCAATCATTACTATCATTTTAAAATGCTGTCTCCTTCTCTCCTTTGTGAGAAGAAAGCCTAAACAACATCAACTTTCCATATGCAAATAAGTATACAATTTATGACCATGAAGCAAGTTTTGCAGGCAGAAATAATATCTTTTATTAGACTAACTAATACAATTGGGAAAAACATAGACAGGCTGTCAGCACAAAAGCCCTTCTTTGGATGTAAAACTCTCTCCAGACAAAAGACAAGGAATTGGAGCCAAGGGCTGAAGAAAATGCATGTACGTGCATTAAATTTCCATGCTGCTCTATGAAGACAAGGGGTCTAACGGGCAAGGGTTTCTGGATAGATGTGGAGCTCTCAGAAAACCTTGTTGTGAGCTTTCTTCCTGCCAAAAGTGAGCTTATGAAATAATACCTCTTTAAACTTCATCTTACAGGTGAGGGCTTTTCTAATTAGCTCCTAATTACAGAGAAGCTAAAAGGCAAATAGGGAGAGTGAGCATTAGAAAAATATATGTGGAGGAAATAAAAGGGGCATGAGTTGTGGGCCTTGTAGTCTTTCCTGCTCTCATGATCTTTTATGAATGGTGTAATAGTTTACAGTTGAATAGGGGTGTCCAAAAGGGCTTCTTTAGCTGTTACACCTACAGATTATCTGCCATAAAAGTATAGCCAAGATGAAGTACTACTAAACTTCATCCAAAGTTCATCAAACTGCAGCCAAAGATTCGACTTCATGAACATCCTGCCATTTACCAAGTAAAAGATCTCCCCAGAACTCATCAAAAGACACCCTAAGAGTTTCCATGCCTTTGAGGTACAAAATTCCTTCCCAAATTCCATCTGCTAAACAACACTTCAATTTCTACAAACCTTCTTTAGCCAAATGCAGCAAGGCAAAAAGAAGACACACGCTAATGTGGGGGAATGCTGTGGAGAACAAGTTAGTGAGATTTAGGAAACTTGTGCATAGCAAGGTTATTCAGAGTGTCAGAGTTCACATAACATTCCAGCCATTTGGAAAGGATATTAAAATTCCCAATTCTAGGCTTTACACCATTCTCTAGACTGTAGAAAGCATCATTCTCTAACCTTTAGCAACCAAGATGAATCCTGCAGGATGGGAAGGTCATTCCACATCTGCCTGTTTCAGGTTCCGTACCTGTTCCTGGAGCAGCAGACCCTGGCCACCTCAGTACAGGTTCACCTTGTACCATTGTGTTGTACCAGCAGCTTCCTTACCCACCATTGG
>JAUBOD010000755.1:1907066-1920381 GCA_032353885.1 Nothura maculosa | reverse complement strand
CCGGCTAGGGGATGCATGGAAGGACTGTGGTGCCCAGTCCCTAGGGAATGCTGGGCATCTCCTGCCTTGGAGCTACCCCCACTACCTCATCTGGAAGGCAAAATAAGCAAATAGTGTCCTAAGAGTGCGGACACATGAAGGCTTGAAGCTGTTCTCCTTCACTGTTAATACAGGCCCTTATCTTATGCCTAGCAACTCAATCAATGATTTGAACCTAATGGCAGAATCAGGAATAATCCAGTTTACATTCAGGATGATACCCTACAATATATCTCCCAGTTGTTCACAATCTAGATTTAACTATTCATACAACTGGGCATCCACTATTTCCACTGAGAAATTGTTGCACTCTAAACTGCACCTTCATATTGGGAATCTTTTACTGAAAGATTAGCTTGAATTTTTCCTTTGCTTGATTTTGTCCAATTATCCCTACTTATATTCTCTCCCCTTGCCTAAACAGTACCTCCCTTTCCTCTTGTTTTCCCCACTAGCCCTTCCTTAATTCCTTTAATCTTTCCTTAAAAGACTCTCTCTGTCCCCTTAATCATTTTTTAATTTCCCATCCTTTAGGCAAGTGCCAAAGATGCTAAAATGAGGGATGGACATTTGCCATGGAGGAACAGAACTCCCGTAACTCCCCAACAGCTACAACCATGAGAACTTGCAGGCCGCTACCCCATTGTGTGAATGGTATTTTTACAGCGCTGGAAATGAAGTAATGCTACTACAAATACTCATGTTTTAATATGCAGTCATTCCAGTGACCCAGCTACAATTTGGGCTCCTATGGGATATTATGGGATAGTGCAGTCCAGTTACAAGATACCCTTGATACACAAGGCTTCCTTCTATTACCCTCACTCCACTTTGCTCTGTGCCCTTCCCTTAAGAAGTGCTAAGTTTGCTGCTTCTCAGTATCCAGCTATTGGGAGAGATGGCACAGAATCCCATACCTGACCTTTTAGGGTCTTTGCTCCCTGAATCCCTCTGATATCCCTCCCTGTAAATTCAGCACGGCCTCTTCTTACTGGAAAGTCCTTCTATTCCTCTCGTTTCAAATTAAAAATAAATAAATAAATAATAAAGGTTAATAATAATCCAAGATACTGTGTTAGCCTCAAAGTAAGAAAGACCTAGGAAGAGGATTTCTCATTTGAAATGGAAAGGATACTGGTTGGCATCCACCTGACTGCAAGACTTACGCCGACTAAGCTGATGTGCTCCGTGCATCTGATACATGAGAGGTTTCACAGTGTTTGCTGTCAGATCTTCACTTCTTGATGGCAAAACACAAGCTAGAAATGTTTAGCTAGACCAAAGTATTGCAAACAGTAAACTCTGAGATCCCCATGACCATGCAATTCAAAATGTCATAACGCTTGAGGATATGCAGGAGGATGAAAGTCAGTGAATAACTGTGATAGTTTTATATCTTTTCACATATTCTGCTTTCCCAGCGCTACATTAGTAAGACCCCATGCCTTGTCTGGGGAGAGAATTTATGGCATGGAGGCAAGCGGGCAGCTTGTCAAACATCAGATGTGGTTTTGCTGAGCACATCCCACACTGAGTCAGGTCTGCTGCTGGTGTGTGTGAGTGCAGGCAAATACCTCAAGGTAGATAGATCTCTTGCCAGACCCCGTCTCCCTGCAGCACTGCGGAGTGTTTCCATGCATGATGACTGTGCCATGCCAGGAGCGGCCCCGTGGGCCTTGTTTTGCGTGGAGACACTGTGCTTGGAGTCCAGAGGGAGCTGCCTTGAGACTGTGCCGCTTTATAAGGAAAAGCAAAGCAAAACTTGCAACTGGTTAGTTACTGCAATGTAGCTGTGCCCATTTGGAAACTAGGGGGGAAAAATAAAAAACAAGGCAGAATTTGCTTTCCATGACTTTGAAGGATCCTGAGCTGCCAGTCAAGGTGTTGACATCACATCGTTCTCAGTGGCACAGACGGGTGTTCTGTCCCTCAGTACGTACTGCTGGCTTTATGTAATGTGACATGATACTCGGGATGGCAGGGGCTGGATTCAGTGACCCTGAAGGCCACTTTTGCCTTATGTCTTTCCTTTTTTTTCCTCAAAGATTTTTCAAAGACTTTTTTTCCCAAAAATCCATCTTTCTCTAAAACAGCGAGTGAAATCATATCAACATGGACACAGCAGATTAGTTTTACAAGGTTCCCACCAGCCTGCCATTCATCAGCCTTCTAATCTAATAGTAACATAATACCCTTTACAAGAGCATGTTGAAGCAGCGTGCTCTCACTGCAAGTGCAAGGGCTGCAGGTTAAACTGATACCCACGTCCTGCCTTCTCCCAATTGCTGATTGCCTTGACTTTGTTTCTGCCATTCCCAGGGTCTGGCAGCCCTCCATGCAAGGGTTAAAGGAGAAGTTGTAAGCAACGGTTCTGAACCCCCTTGGAAGAATCTCCTAGAATCAAAACCATTTCATAAAAGGCTCTCTGCCAGGCAATAAAATATTTTTGATGGACTCTTATTTTATCATTACCCATGTAAGAAAAATGTATTGCAAGAATCCCAACACAATTCAGGGAAGTAATCATTTGCAGATTTAGTAGGCATTCTCAACTGGCAAAAATGAAAGATTTATTGTAGGGATGATGAAACAAAGAGCAGTTGTGCAAACTTTACTGAGCTGGATTATGAGAACATGCTTTTTCCATTTCCCACTTCTAAATGGCTTGGATGCAGTTTCAAAAGAAAGATCAAGATCAATTATTTAACATTGCAGCTACACCGTACCTGAGTGTAGGATCCCTTCACACATATGTTATCTGTACACAACAATAAAAGCAGGAGATGAAGGGAAGACATTACTAGAGACAACAAAAGCAGACTCAGGAATAAAAATCATATTGTTCCTTAATTCCACGGTCAGTCCAGGGACATGAATAGAGAAGTCAGGCAATGACAGATGTCAGTGATGTAAATGTACAACTATTGGAAATGAAGCCCCTTTCGAGTTATCCAAAAACAGAAAATACAAGTGTCCTGGAGATTAAATACAGAGTGCTGAGCACTCTGCAGTGGCAGCGGTTTCTTTGAAAGCCACTGCACAGCTCAGTAAAACCCCAGTGTGCAAACCCTTACGCTATCAGCAGTGCCCTGACAGGGACAGCACTGTTTGTTGGGGGGGTGCAGAATCTCAGGCCTCACGCCAGCTTTAAGGCATAGGTGAAAGAGAAAACACTTAATGAAAACACTTAATGAAAACACTTAATGAAGCAGCAGCTGTTTTTCTCTTATAGCTCCTTTTCTGCTAGGGCCTCAATGTGTCACTTCTGGGCTCCTGTACCCTGGTGAATATTCAGGGTTTCTCCAAAATCAAGCAAGGGGAACAGAAAGCAGCAGGGTACCCACATTGGTACCCAGTGGTTCCACTGGACTGTTGCCCACCAAGCAAGGGAAGGTTTCCGACTCCGGCCTGCTGTGAAGCCCGAGCTGATACAAACCTCTGCTTTAGGGAACTCTGGCTTTTTATATCCCATCCAATTGTTAAATCCAACTGTTGTTGGTTTGCCCTGTGGCAACAAGCGAATGCATCACGTTTTGTATTGAGATCCCGCTGCATAAATGACTGCATAAAGTTTTTAATGTGCACTAAATTCCTCTTTCTCCCCTGAGACTACGCTATACAGCCTTTGTGCTGCCTCCAAATGCAGATTAACATTTTTATTAAATGACATATGTTTCACTAATACAGAGCATTAAAACGTATTGGCCTAATAAGAAACATTAATGAGTCTATCATTGGCACCGTTTTTAAACAATTTTTAATTTTACTGCTTTTTAATTCGACCAAACTCTCCGCCAGGTGATTCAAGCAATTTCGCTTTCTGAGGTTAATTGGTGTTCAGAAAGGCTCCATCACAGAGAGTGCAGAACAATTCCATGCCATTTTAATAATCCCCACAGAACACATACGCAGAAATAAAATAAAGCCAAGCACTTAACCTCAAGAACACAGTTGCAAGGACTTGGATTAAAATTTTGGAACTTTAAGGCTCCTCATCTTTTAAATGGTAAGACTGATAGTATTCAGATGCACCATTAAAAACAGGAACATTGTAATGAAAAGAAATCCTGTCATTGCTCCTACACTGGGATATTGCACAGTGCCTACAACAGTCTTCTCATCCAGCCCTCCTGGAGACGACCCTCCTGAATGATTTGGGACCCTGAAGAATTACAGTTTTGGGACCCACCATTGGGCACATCTTTAAGATACTCTATTGAGATATTTCTGGAGGAAGCAGGTAGTTCGTGGCTGTATTTACTGCTCAGCCTAACTTAGGGCTGGAGAGGGAATGCCTTGCCTGGCCGAGGCTAAATCACTGCAGCTTTAGCCTGGGCAGATTCATATAGTGACAGTGACAGGCGGCTCAGTCCTGGACAGGATGCATAGTGAGACAGGAAACTTGTTGCTGGTGCTATATGGGGAACGGCGAGCAAGAGCAACCTCCAGAGCCACTGCAAAGCGTGGAGGTTGGGGAGCCGTTCCCTTTTTGCATCCTCACATGTGCTTATTTGATACAACTCATTGATCTGCCTGGCGAGGAAAGTGATCTGGTGCAGCTGGAATGAATTGGGAGTGAGCGGCTGCTTGCAAGTTATCTTCAAAAGGTGATGCCCCAGGAGAGGCTTTCGGGTCTGTGCTGAGACTGGGCTTTGACTAAACCTGCACGGGGACTATCATCCAGAGCCAGGCCACAACAGGGCTGGAAATAATTCCCAGTGTCTGAAAATAAGAAAGAATCGCTGCCTGTTGAGTTCTCCATGACAAGGGGATAAAGCTGAAAACACGGGAACGAGATGTCATTTCTGTGTGCAAGCTGGGCAAAGGGAAGGAGAAGGGGCCTAGGAGAAATTCTCCAAAAAGACCTGGGAGCAATGCCTAGAATTTGGGTTTCTGGCAGCCAGACATTGCAGGTCACAACTAATAAATTTCAAGTTTTTGGACATACTTTAGGCTACATTATTTGACAAAGAACATGAATGACTTTGCTTGGTACAGAAGAGTTTGGATGCAACTGCCTCATTAGGGTGCCAAGCTGCACAGCCACTGCAGGGGACAACTTTTAATATGAAAATTTAAGATCTTCCCTGCAGATCAGATCATTGCTGGACATTTTTCAATAGCTCAAAGTATCTAGGATTCCGACAAATATTTGCTGCTTCAGAGAAAAATGGATCATTTCCCCTCTACTCAGATCATCATGGCACGGTTGGAGCTATGCAAATAAATTGTTTTTCAGTAGTCACATCAAAACACTGAAGAAGGGAGAAATCACTCCAGGATGAGCTAAAACAGAATTGTTTGGAGACTGCTCTGGCAAAATAAAAAATGGAATGAATGAAATTGGGAAAGATTTTACACGCACCTCCTCTCCCTCCCCAAAAATGTCTTTTGTTTAACTCTTTTTCATTCTGAAAGAGCAAATCAAAAAGGCTGGATTAAAATATAGAAAGAATTCATTACTTCCAAAATGCTACACTGTTTAGCAAATGTCAACAATAACGAAATCCTCTAGTCCAACCCCCTTTTTCTCTATCATGTCATTTGCCAAATCTATTCATAATTGAATGTGACTCTCATTCACTATTTTTCTCAAAACTCTGTTTTCAGTAACTATTTGAACAAACTAACCTAGCAGACCTAATAACATTTGTAATATTGAATACAAGAGTAAACCTTGTGCCATGAGGCCATGCATTCCCTACCCCACTGTGTCTGCTTATTCCTCTCATCTTAGCAGATACTGAGCATTATTAGAGGAAATTACCCAGTACTAAAAAACACAATAAAATTAAGTAATTCAATTATATCCTATGGCAGTGTGTTTCACAGGGTGAGAAAATGCTGTGGTGATATTACTTATCCCATTTAATTTCTCAGAGGACTGAGTAAGCACCAAATCTACATGATTTGAGACTAGCTCTGTATAAATATGCCAGAAAAAAAAAGCTGCAGACAAACAGAATGATAATATTTTAACCAGGTCCCCAATTACTGAATAATTTGCCCAGTCAAATGAAACAAAGTCTATGGAATTAAAGTGTCTTGTAGGATAAACAGGTATGTGCGACCAGGCCCACCAGGCCTTCTCCGTGCAAGCCGCATGCTAGTCCTTCACCCAGGCACATGTAGCAGCTCCTGCTCTGCAGGATCTGCTCCCTTGGACCTGTCCCTGGATTCTCCGAGCCACAGGGCCGAGCCGGCCATCCCGGGCTGTCATCCCACACTGCCAGGCAGCCCTCCTGCCACAGCATCTGCAGTGGTTTCCACAGACACACACCGTATCTTCCCCAAACCCCTGAGCTGCCGTCTCCTCCTCCTCTCATCAGCACGGGCTTTTAATGCTCCAATTCCTTGACAGTATCGGGAAATGCCATCAGAGAGACGTAATACAGAGATCCCTGGAAAAGCGGCTCTGACAGAATGGATATTTCCTACTATTGACTTCAAAGGAAGGCAGGCGAGTATTAATGGTATTTTTAAAGCCCTCCTCCGGCATCGGTGCGCGACAGCCTCCGCTCGGAAAGCTGATAACACTTGGCAGGCCCTCGCAGCCTTCCCCGAGTCAGGTGAGGAAGCTGATGGTTTAGGTGAAGTATCTGAAGGTACCGACACCTGTTTTCCCCACAGATGCACAATTGTCCCTTAGCCTCCTGTGCCGATCCCGAGAGGAGACTCCTTACTCACCATGCGCCGATAAACACACGTTCCCCCCGGGCCCTGGACGCAGGCAGCCTGTTACTTATCCGCTATTGAGGACAGAGATTCCACACTGGTTTCCTTAGTAGCAGTAGCAATAACACTAATCTGCTCAGTAGGCCCTTTTTTGCCCATAAATTTAATAGCGGGTTGCTGCCCATGATGTATTCCGAATGTAGAGGGGCCTTCTGGTGCTCAGAGGAAAGTTTTTGTAGGTTTACGACAGGCCAAGCCACCTACAGCCACCTACGTCATCAATGCACCATAAAAATAACAGCACGTTCCACGGGACCACTATCTTTTATGTGATCTGTGCAAGAATCTGTTTCATAGGGAGAATGGCCAATGGGTAGCATGTGTGATGCAGTGATCTGAATGTAAGATCTGGGCCTGGAATGCTGCAGTTGCCTCGTGATGCCCCTAGGCAAGTTACTTATCTCCTCTGCGTCGCAATTTCCCCATGTCCATGAGGGTACCTGCAGTATGAGCCCCTCAGGGGTCTGTGTATAACAGTGGCACCGAAGTCACTGCGTCACAACTGCTCCCAAACCCGGTATTTGGCAAATATGCAGGAAAAAAAAAGATTCTGCTCCAGTCTTAACTATCTAAGCAGGATCACGGTGTGACAAACAGGTCTCAAACACATCGAGGAGGCATTCGTTCCTTTAAAATAAATGAAATAAGAGCTATTTAAAACAGGCGTTACCACTGGCCATCCCCTTTCATGTGTGTCACACAGGTTACAACACCCAATTTCTGCAAACACACATTGCACATATGGAAATTCCATAAACATCCTTCCCTGTGCTGAGGTCTGTGAAGGGGGCAACACAGGACCCCTGAGCACCCGCGCACCCAGGCTTGGCACCTTGGGTTTCTGCTCTTTCTGAAGCCACGAGGGTGTCAGAGGGTGCACTGGTGAGCCAAGTACGGCCTTGTCCAAATCAAACAGCTCTAGACACCTAAGTGAGCAGCTCGGTATTCACGTTTGCAAACAGAGGCTTAAAAGGAGGATACAATATTTGGAGATCGGCAGCGTTCTAGCCACCAAAGTACTGAAAGATACAGTGCAAAAGGCACTTCTGCTGACAAAAGAGCTATGAGACAAAAAGCTATGAGAAATTTCTCTTTCTTTGGAAAAAAAAAGCTATTTAAGCTTGATAATTTTTGCTGTCTCAGACAATCAGAATTCCAATTGTCTGGGACATCAAATCTGAAAAAGCATGAAATTAATCTTCAGAAGTTAAAGTCTTAAAGGCATTGCATCATTATTTTTGTTGGATATATTTTTGATTATAATGCAGATGAACCCCAAATTTAATAAAACTAAAATAACATGAGTTAAGTATGAAACATAACAGGATATTGCAAAGAGATTAGGTAGTTTCCTTTAGACTACTTGCAGAGCCCAAGGAAAAACCAAACAGAGGGACACAATGACGAGGAGGCACCGCTTAATTAGAATATTTAACGGAATATGAAAACAGAATAGAGCTTTTTGGGAGCAGAATACATCCCCAAAGCCTTGGGAGTTCTCTGCACCAGATACTGTTTTGCCTGTCGACTATCTGTAGCACGGAAAGAAGCGGGCTGGCTAAATTTAAACCAGCTGGAATGATGAGAGTGTTACAGTTGGACTGGAGGAAGCTTACCTCATGAAAGTATTGTGGAAACTGCTGTTGGAAAGATAATAAAAGGATTAACTGCCGTTTTAGTGAACCATTTACTTTTCAATCAAAATGTCTCATGTATTTCCTGTTCTCAAGTAGCTTGAATTCCAAAATTCCTTTGTCTATTACAGTGCATAGTAGCAAAGCCTGTCATAAGAAATTAATAATTTTACATGGCAAAGTGCTTTCATGTCGGAGGGTGCTGCTTGCTGTTCGCCTCTCCTGAGCTGTTCAGTACCTTGTCCACTAGTAATCTTACAGAGAGGCACAAAATCAACGGCTTAAAAAGGAAGTACAATGGGGAATTGTGAACAGCGAAAGAAAATCTCCACTACAAATACCAAGAGATGTAAAGTTACTTTAGCGGGGCTACAGCGAAAATGAAACAAAATCTCAGCCCTCAATAGACACGGAATGAATTGCCTTCTTAATTTGCAGGAGTAACAGCACAATTATTACCACATCAAAAGCGAAGCCATCATTTAAAATGACATGACACGGGAGCACAATGAAGCCCTGCACGGCAACCCGGGTTCAAAGTGGAATGGAATTCGCTGGGCAAATAATCCCCACTTGATATTAATAACTTTAAGGAGCCCTGTTGCAGCTTCAGCTCTCGTCCCGGCTGCACCAAGGTTTTTGCAGGGTGGAAAACTAAAGCTGCAAAGAGGACACATTTTTCACGGGCTTTCTTGGATTCAGGTTTATTCCAGCGCAGGATTCCCGGCAGTGACACCCGAGGGTGTCCGTTCTGGAGGTGAAGGAGTTAACTGCCCGTGCTGCGATGGGAAGCTCCTAAATCCCAGCCCATCCTGGTCCCAAGCACTGCAACAACTGCAGTATCAGCTGGACCTTCCTGCACACGCAAGCCGAGGCCGCCTGCAGCGGCGCAGAGGCTTCCCCGACCCGATCACAGCACTGAGCCTCCAGAAGCGATGGGTTCTCGAGAACAAGGAACCAAAAGGAGGGATTTTTCAGCATTTGCTAAGATGTTACACAGCTCAACTTTTCTGGTTTGTGCAGTTTCCAGTGCGAGTGGAAACGTAACAATATAAACCTGCTACAAAACCTCTACAAACCCTCTCACAGAAAGGGGAAAAGTTCTCCCATCTGCGGAGTCTGCTGACTGTTTCACTGTCCTAGCAAAAGGAACCAGCTAGAGCATTTTAAATGTTTTCTTTAGAAACTGGGAGATGAAAGCAGGCAGAGGACTGGTCTCTGTACTTGATTAGAAACATTAAAAACAAAAAGCAGACTAAAATAAAATCTATATGATTTCACAGCTTATTTATACTCTTGTTTGGAAAGAAGCAACTACCTTCCATTACCCTTTGATGATTTAGGACAAAAGACATCATAAGTATCACAAGTAGCTTAAACTCATTTACTTTTTTACCCTGCAGGATTGAGCGTTTTCTGCAAATAATCATCAGCTCTGTTGTTCAAAGAGAAGAGATTCAGGTAAAACTTAGACACTTTCCATTTTATCTTCAGCAACTACACGACAATCTCTAAATTACTGTACTGTTTCCAGTATTATTTTAGGGAATACCCATTGATATTAAGATAACATTAGTAATTTATCCAAGAGATCTAAGAAGATAATCGGTGATCACCTTCAGAGAATATTTTTCTCTGTAAAGCATTTGGAATACTACTTTTTTCTTGCTTTCTCCCTTATTGCTGGCCAACAAGGCCTCAAACAAACAAAAAAAAACCAAGCTTTTCACATAAACACATTTTGCTGTTCCTCCATAGAAAGCCACAGCTCGCCATGGAAAAGTTGGTCTTGATCTAACTTTCTTACAAAAGTTTTCCATTAAATCATTCGCTGATCAAAACAACAAAAAAATAGATGTATAGTTGAAAATGCAGCCTATCTAGAAATGCAGCATCAAATATAACGCGCTGCCACAGCCTTTTCTTTGTGGTTCCTTTGCTTTGGGAGTGTGTGCGCGCGCTCAGGGGCTCGCGTGTGCGGTGCAAATACGACTTTTTACATTTCATGGCCCAATTTGGAAGCTGATGTCAAACTTGTTTTGCTTCATGTGTTTCAGTCATGGGCTTATATCATCGCTGTTTCCAGCATGTGGAAAGCTTAATGGAAGTCATTAACTTTTATTTTAGCTTGGCCATATTGTCATCATGGTGGGCAGACACAGCCATGGTGTTATTCCCAAGATCCTCTTTTTTGGAACGTCGATGTTGTTTACATCTTCTTGATCAGACGAGAACAATGGTTTTCACTTATTTTTAAAGCTCTGTTTTTGCAAATTTAAAAAAAAAAACTAGAAACCTCTGAGAATCCAATTAAAATTACTCTATTTTTTTTCTTTTAACTATTTGAAATCCCTAGCAAGATCCTTTTTCATTTCTAAACTACCATTTGAAACTTTTGCACTCACAGTTCTATGGGTTATTGTTCAGCTGAAGGAATGAAAAGAATTTCATTAGATGTGTTTTGTGTTTCTTGATTAAAAATGTCACCCGAGGCTCAGTGACTTGTTCTACGTTAAATGGCTGCTGCATGCTTTGATCATCACTTTATTAATTCTTTAATGAATATTAAAAAAAATAAAGCACTAAGCTCTCATATGCGGAAACTGAATCTCTTTTCCAAGAACTACAGTATTTCTTACTCAAACATTTCCTTCTCGATTAAGGTCTTTCTCCGGTTCTCCATTACCCCGCTGCAGCCCAAATTACAGGAAAGCACAATAATTATATTGGAATAATATTGAAGAGAGAACAAGAAAGAGAGCACAGCGGTATGTTTCTACTCAAGCAAATATATTCCAGACTTACCATGCACTTGTTTGGTTTTTCTCCGGAATGAACCCTCATATGAATCAGCAGTTTGTAACGAGCATTGAAGGGTTTATACCGGCGGACGCAGCCTGCCCAAAAGCAAGTGAAGTCCTCTCCTTTGCGCTGGTCAATGTGCGTCTTTTCTATGTGCCTGACCAGCTCGTCTTGTTGCTCGTACGTGGCACTGCAGTCAATCCACCGACAGACCTGCTTGCCACTGCTGAGCTCCTGCTCGTCGCCCTCGCTGGGCTGAAGGGACTTGGGGGACACGGAGGGGTGCAAGTGAGGCAGCGTCCCCGGGCTCTGGCTGAGCTGCTGATGGAGGTGGTAGGGGGGAGGCAGCCCCTGGTGATGCCGGAAAAGCTCAGAAGTGGAGGAATAATCATCGGCCGGTTCTTGTTTTAAGAAACTCACCTTCTGGGTGCTGTGCGGGGCGCTCTGATGAGGAATGCTCGTGCCATTCATCATCAGGCTGAGGTTTCCATTCTCCTCCACTTGCTGCATTTGGATCTGCTCGCAGTCCCCTCTGTCACAGTCAGCGGCGATAGGCACAAGACATGCTGGAGGGGAGGGGATGCTGCAAGGGTTTCCGGGCTGAGAGCAAGATTGGGGCCGAGAGGATTTCTGAGCACTGTGATGACTGCTCTCCACAGGATGAGAGGAAATGCCAGCTGAGTTAGTCCGCAGCCCATTCACACAGGTGACCAGTGACGTCTGCGATGTGCGGATGATAGCGGTAATATCGATTCCGTCCGCTGAGGATGGCACCACGGAAATGCATCTCTTCTTCAGGCTGCTCGACTGCAGCCTGGCCGAGTGCTGCGGGGTGCCAAGTGACAAGGGACCCAGGGAGGGGCTATGTTCATTATTGAACAAGTACGTTGAAAGCGAATTTGTAAAGCTGTTATTCACCAGGTCTATGTCCGGATGCAGACTACCGGAGGCTCGCAGCTCCATCCCCTCCGTAATCCTCCTGTGTGGAGAAGCCTCGGACACAACCTTGTAATCACTCAGGCACTCCTGTTTGATGTGCTGAGCCGGGTGGCTTCCATTCAGGCATGGAGCGGCAGCATCTCCCGGCTCCGGAAACCTGGGCGACCTGCAATACAGTTTCATTGAGCATCACTAACTGCCACAGGGTTGATGATTTTTGTACAAGACACAATTGTTTGCTAAGCTTCGGAAAATGATTTTTGTACAAGGCACAATGTTTGTTAAGCTTCGGAAAATGGAGGCTCTCTGCTGAATGTCGCCTCCCTAATGTGGCAATTACATCAAAAAAATCTGCAATGCTTCCCCTACAACCCTTGTAAAGGCAGCATCATTTTACACAGGATTAATTTTACACAGTGGGTTACACACAGGAGAGACAATCTCTCTTCCACTGCTATGAGCAATTCATCAATCACAATCTAGGTTTTCAATGCATAATAGATTGGGCAAAACAATAGCTGAGAATGAAGTTTGAGTGCTTTGGGCATTTCTGAATTATTCAAATATCAGCGTTTTCCTCCAGGCACACTGGGAAAACGCCTGGGCATTCTCGTTCACACTAATCAGAAAAGGCCAGCTGAGTTTTGCTTACACTTTGGAGAGATACTTTCCTTCCCTCAGTTAAAGGAGAATGAGTAGTGAGCAAAAAAAGAATGCATAGAAAAAAAATGGCATTTTCAAACAGTGGTCCAGAGTTGTTGAGAGCTCAGCATGACTGTTTGCTTCTTACAGAATAACCCCATGCATCACTAGAGGTTGGGGACTGGCCTTCTGGAGAACAGCTTTGTAGAGAAGGACCTGGGTGTCATGGTGGACAAGTTGACCATGAGGCAGCAGGGTGCCCTCGCGGCCAAGAAAGTCAATGGGATCCTGGGATGCATTCAGAAAAGCATCTCCAGCAGGCCAAGGGAGGGGATCGTCCCGCTATACAGCCCTGTCGAGGCCACACCTGGAGACTGTGTCCAGTTCTGGGCTCCCCAGTACAAGAGGGTTGTGGAGCTGCTGAAGAAGAGTCCAGCACATGGCTACGATCAGGGGCCTGGAACATCTGCCCTATGAGCAAAGGCTGAGGGAGCTGGGCCTGTTCAGCCTGGAGAAGAGAAGGC
>JAUBOD010000755.1:1890799-1901277 GCA_032353885.1 Nothura maculosa | reverse complement strand
GGCTGGTATAGAGGAAGCAAGGCTGATCCTACTTAAGTCCCTGGCCAAGCTCTCAGTGACTCCTGAGAGTGCTGGAGCAGTCCCCATGGGGAAGCTGTATCACAGCTCCAGGGCAGGAGGCTGCAGCTGATTTTGGCACTGCCAGGACAACGGGCAGGCCACACGTTCCAAACGGCTGCGCTTCACTCCCTGCATTGAGATCCTGCAAATGGGCCTTGTGGCTCATGTGCATCCTAGAAGGCCATCCAAAGTGAAGTAAAAACCAAAAAATCTCTTCCAAACGTAGCACCTCCATCTGGCCACAAGATAAAACCCAGGAAAAGGGAAAACACAGGTTTATGCCCAGAGTGATGCTTCTGGGAAACGACTGCAACAAGGAAGCCCTCCCGAAGAGCAAAGTGTATCAGGCAGGGGTACCTTAGGTCCGAGTGTGCCAAGTTGAGCTGCCCAACATGCAGCAGCCTCTCACAGGACAGTGGGTGGTCTCGCATAAGTGGGCTCCCCGCATGGATGAACAGACCTTGTCTGCAGACAGGTACTGAGCTGTTTGTCACCTCCACGTCCATCATGTTCTTCTTCTCTGAGATCAGGTTACAATGACTGTAACCACCGTTCACTGTCAAAAAAAAAAAAAGAAATAATAATAAGCCTCTAATCCAGAACCGCCTATATTCATTACTGCTTTGTATGTTGCTTGCTTTGGATCGCCCTGTAAAATTCTTGTAAATGACATGGCACTGGAAATGAAAAGTTTCACAATGAAGCAAGAATTAATTCCAAAGGAATCTGAGTCTGTGAATTATGGCTGTTTACTTCTCTCTTCAAGTTATGGGACTGTTTTGCATTCCATATTTTAACTCAAAAAAAATTAGTGTAATATCTTCCTTTCCTTCTGTGTATTTTGTGGTAGAGCCTTGCTTGTGCTGGATTTTGGGAAGGACATTTTAGAAGATTATTTTTTAGAAGTCTTTATTTTCAGTGAAAGGAGCTCTGCAAACTATGACATAAGTCAAGTTTTTCTTCACAGATGATTATTTTGGTGATTATGACTCTACATGGGCATGTTTCAATGTTACTGTCAGGTCAACAGAGTGAGAAAAAAAAACAAAACTATTTTTGTTTCAATGTATACATTTAACTGCATTTTCCAAATAAGCTGTTATTATAAATGATGACAGTGTTGATGATGCTAATAATATATTAATGGATTCTGCACTGTGTAACACTGGTGAATATTAAATTTTACCAGACTTGGAAAAACAGAGTAGTGCTACATCAATATTCTCACATTTACATCCAGCAAAGGATAAATGAGTTGAAAAGAGAGGACAACGTGGGAGTTTTGAATTTATATCTGTATTGGTCAAACACTAATAATTCAATTTAATTTGGTTTTTTACTTCATTGTCAGTAGGGAACCACTCAAATACTCAAAGATGAGCATGTATAAAAGTATTTGTAAGACACTTAGCCTTCAAAGGTTAACAAAAAGAGTCACAGTAGTTATTTACCAACGTTTTCATTATTGGCTCTGAGTCATGCTTTCCCCCAATACCAGCTCTCCCCCAATCTGTTTTCTTTCACGATGACAAAACGCAGGGGTTCCAGACACAAATGGCAAGCACATTTGCTCAGGATGCCCAGAGCGCCCAGCAGAGCCCAGCAAAGCTCTGCGCTTGTCCCACCTCCTATGGAGGCACCCACTGCTGCATGTGGTGGGGAAGAAAACAAACTCTGATGACAAAGTGACAAAAGAGGAGGCCTATGCTCAGTTTTATGCAAATAACTGATTCTCACTAGCAAGAGGATTTGTTCTCTAAGGCAGGATCTATTTCACTGCGGTTTTGCTGTGTTTGACAGACAAGGCCTAGTTCTACTTAGTGGCATGGTAGAAATAGCCACACTAGTAGAACCAGGGACCTGAAAACAGGTATCTAAAACAGGCTTATGAACCTTTGGGACACGCTTTCCTCTCCCCCTTAACTACAGAAGGCACCAAGATGATTAAACCGGGTTCCTCACTTTCAGTCAACAGTAGTTTGGTGAAATGAATCCCATTGAGCAGCCATTATCCCATGAAATGAATCCCATCTGGCTGACCAACCATCATCCTCATCACGAAGTATCACATCTCATCACACTGCCCTCAGCCCTCGTCCTCCTTTTCCTGAAGCCCGTTGTCAGGCACAACTGCTGTCGTTTTAACTTTATCATTTGTGATACTACACAGAACATGTAGATACTTAAGTATAGATAATACTACATCATTACATAAGTATCACTGTATTCCGTTAATGATATTTTCATGACATAAGATTAAGTCACTGCTTTCGCAGGGCTTCTCAGATCAAAGGTGCCTTTAATGTGACCCCCCTTCTCCTTTTATGTATAGCTGCTAACCCCACAAAAGGCAGACAGAAGGCAAGTGGGAATCCCGGAGCTGCTGTGGTCCTCTACCAGTACCTCCAAGGAGTGCTTGAAAGCAGTAAGATCCACAGTCAGGTTTGGGGTGAAAGAAAGTCCAGGAAAAGCCCCTGGAAACTGGAGAAATTGGGGAAGGGCTCTCAGTGCACACAAGTCCATTCTCGTCCTCTGGGTGGGCTCCCCAGCTGCTTCCCCGACACCACAGCAGCAAGGAAGACCATGGCAGATAAAGACACAGTCCAGGCAAGGATCCAGACCCATGGAAAGGAGTGGGGACTAGTGACACCCAAATTACTAGCCTCATGAGGTGTCATTGTGACATTTCGAGAACAGAATTCCCTGTTTCCAGCTAAGCTTTCAGTGTTGGGCTTATGCATTACAGCTCTTGACTTTTGTTTAAGAAGTCAGAATCTTAAGAACTGAAAAAACAATATATATATATTTATATTTTTTTTTTCTACCGAGCTCTAATCACAATACTAAGATTTGTGGTAAGCCTTATGAAGTGCAGGCCAGTATTACTTTATACACATAAACAGATCTTGTAAGATTTTTAGGAATTATATATGAGGGTTTAATGAGAAATATAAATTTATACTTGAACTATACAAATTAGGTCCTTAGCCTTTTTCATGGCAATATGTGTACGTCTTTGTTATTTCAGATCAACACACAGATACTCTGCGACTGTTCTGGAAGGCTCTGAAGACACAAAGAAGCTGTATAAATGCGCAGCATCCCCTGGCCAGCTCCAGGCAGTCAATTGTATTTGGTGGTTTTGGACCTAAGCATTTAAGAATATCATGTTGGATGGTTTTCAGCTCACAGCGGGTGTTAGTGATGATCGGCACTGTCCTGGTTGTAATTATGACATAAATAATTATTATATCCTACGGAGTCCACGAGTCCACAGGGTTTTATTCCATTCCGGTTCTGGCTTTAATCTCTAATAGTTTAATCCACTTCAGTGCTAATATCTACCTCAGCAAAAGAGTAGAATAGTCACACGTAAAGATGACTGTTGAAAATACATTGTTCAACTTTTCATTTAAAGAAGTTCTATATACTGCTAAATGCCACACACTGAAAAAAAGGTCAGTAAATCAGTCACACCTACAGTACCCAATTCATAGTTTCTCACTTTTTCTATCAGCAATGTTAACTGGACAATATTCAAGATCTACCTTTCCTCCAGAGCTCTGTTAAATTTTTTAAAATGCTTTAGGTCTATAATGGACCAGTAGTAACAACACTTAGCTTTCTTTTATTTTTCTTTCATTTCCCAAATGATACAAGCATGAAATTCATTCAAGTCTTTTTAAATACATATTTTACCAATTTTATCACATTATCAAAACACAGAAACTTTAAGCTTCCCCTCACAACTGTAGTGCACATGGCTACCTGTTTGAAGACAGTGATTTCCTAGAATAACACGAACATTATCCCTGTGCTGTCAAGAACGATTATCTTCTCTTGTAGCTGTCAAATCAGAAAATGCACTTTCTGCCCACAAAGGCACCAAACACTCACGCTAAATCCATGAAATTAGGTGTTCATTTCAGTCAGGACCTTTTCCTACACAAAGTACCTTAACAGATTTGGTAACAAGGGCTAAAAATGACTTGCCCAGGAGCGCCTCATCTGAAGCTGCTCTTCAGATGCAAGTAGCGTTATTCAAGTCTCTCTTTTCCCCCAAAGCAAAACGAAATAAGGAGCAAGAGCTTATCTCCAAACACAGACAAGCAGAGCCTACGTTCAGCTGTTCAAGTGAGCAAATCCACTGCCTTCAAAACAAAAAAGATTTTAAAAGTATGGTTTACCCCAGTGTAACTGAGACCAGAATCTGGCCCTTTGACAACTGGCTTTTTTGTACAATATTAATAGCACTTGCTGGCATACAGCAGATTTCAGCATTTTCCATGTCTGGAACTAGGTCTCCACTGGTATCTAGGGGCCTGTAACCTGTGTACTCTAAGTTACCAGTACCAGATGAAAGGAGCCCCCCTGCATCCCATGCACCAAAGCCTTCGCCCGGCCTTCAGGAGAACCCTCGCCATTTCATAAATCCATACACAAAACCTAATCCTAATTTACAGAGAGTAAATCTAATAAAAGCAGAATGGTTTCCAGAAGGGTCTCATAGAAGTGGAATCCATCAGCGTAACTTTTGTCTTTCTCTATTTTCTGTCCTGCAGTTTTGATTTATATCTTTAAGTGCTTACGAAGGGAGCGGAGGAGGCCGAAACAGTAGTGTGCGAAGGCCGCAATCAGGCAATTCCTTCCATATGAGTAATCATCTTCGTTCAGCTCTCCCTATCTTGCTGCCTTCACTCTGGGGCGAGTTTTCCTGATTTATTTCTTGATTTCTTTATATAGTTAAGTGGGAATCAGGCCCATTGATCACCACAGGGCTACGCACCTCGGGAAGGACCATGCGCAACCAGGCAGGGCCTGCAGAGCCAGCCCTAAATTTCTTGCATGGGGTAAATAACATCCAGCCAAAATCCTACTTGCACTAAGGGAAACCTGTCTGGGTAGCAATGAAATCAATATTAAACCCAACCATCCTAAAGGGCAATATTTTTTTCCCTTCCGCTGGGAACATCTTGTTTACTGCTCAAGAAGGTTTCATTCCTACTGATAAAATTGACCATTAAGGCTGCACATAGATAAGAGCAAGGGCTTATGAAAAGGGTAATTACTCAACAATAAACATATGTTGCAGTGCTTTGGAGTTTACCTAATTAAGGACAATGAACAAATAACTGAAATGATGTATAACTGAAATTACTCACATTCAAATAGAGATAGATTTGAAATATTTGCCTAGCATATTTAGTTATCCCCTGAGCTTTGTGGGTTTTGTGGCGACAACCAAACTAGGTCATTTGCTTTTTTTTTTTCCTTACTGCTTCATTCTCTTTAATTACTTCTTTTTTAAAAATATTTTGCCATTCTGGGTTTTGTTTGGATGCAATGGCCAAAATTTACCACGACAGCACTGAGAAATAGAACATTATTATTGGCAGCCGGATGAATCCCGTGAAACTAGTGAAAGACCAAACACCACCAGATTTTCTCTAACAAGTAAAAATCTTCTGTGCTGGAAGAGGCCACCAAAGGCCTCCACAAAGAGAAAATTATTAACTCCAAAATTGCCAGCACAGCAAAATGTGGGACGCACAGCTACTCCGCATCCCATTCGGCATCTCCAGTGCTGAATTATCTTCATTACTACAAGGTCAGAACTATTGCTACAACTCCTATACGCTTAGTAAATTAAGAGCTTAAATAGGGAGGTATAGCACTTCGCTGCCTTCTTGAAGGCTCTAATTCATGAACTGCAAACTTCAAAGAACAGAATAGTCAAAATGACTCATGAAAATACAACATTTTCAAAGCTTTCAAAACAAAGGGACTATTTTCGTCACTCTCCTGACATCTTTTATGCATGTTATGCTGCTCTGTGTTGTGAATGGGAGTGCCTAATTCCTACAATAACACGGAGTCTGGGGGAGCCATGTCACTGCAGAGACTGGCAGATAGAAACAATAGCTCTTCTTCAAATTGCTGGGAGGCAAATCCAGCCATACGATTGTGGAAGGAGAACAGATTTCTTAGGCCTTGTGAAAACCACGATCCTTCCTTTATTAGAATGGGTGTGAAATTGGGCCTAAATTTTTCAACTGTGGACAGAGCTCAAGAGAAGAAAAATCCCTTTACAAGCTGGTGAGCTCAGTCATGTATGGTACCATAGCCTTAAGCAGACTTAAGGACTGCCCAAGGATAGACTTTCCTGTCTAGGTCTGCAGAGGCCAAAGAGAGGATGTTGTGATCTCTTATTGACCTCTCTGCACTCGTTTGCACCATCTGCTACACCACACATTTAGTCATTAGGTCTCCTCAGTCCTTCAGGGAGGAAAGCTCTGCACTTCAATTGGCATTTGCACTTTGCAATGACTGCTAGTTCAGCAACAGACCTTCATTAACACAAGATTTTGAAAGATTTCTTTCGAATAACATTAACATTTTATATCAATCGCATGAAGGGGTCCCAAATTGCATGACTGCATGATTCTTTATGGAGGGAAATGTATACCATTAGAGTCTCTCTCATAAAGCTTTGCCAACCCTATCTTTTTATCACAAGTTGTATTTTTACCCAGTATATTTTGGAAGCTCCCTGTGTTTTGACTTCATTTCTTTGCTGATATCAACAACGTGCACCACTAGCTTTTTCCTGGGGCACAAGGAGACAAGAGATCCCTTAGAGGTGGGGTCAGCCCCAGTGAGGTGTGTTAATGGGCAGAATCCCCTCCTAGTTCTGGGAATTACCTACAAATTATCCGGGTCTGTGATGGGCAGGTAGCAAATGGAAGATCTTAGCATGGAGCTGAGAAAGCAGCTAAATAGATAGTGACTATTAAACAAAATCACCACCACAGAGAAACATCACTAGAACTGTTCAAACATAAATGGGCAGCTCATTGGGTCCACTAGGCAGCCCATGGGGTCAAAAATAGGAGCTTTCAGTCTGACCATTTGTTATGCACGGCCCCTTTGATTCTTTCAGACCAGCAAAGGAAGACAAGGATTCTTTTCTCGAAGGCCATCAAGATAAGAGATCTTTGAGTCTCTTTGGTTGCTGTTGGTCCCTACCTGCGGACTGAAGTGGTTAACAATAACAGCATTGAATTATCATAGCTGCACACAAGCGTTCATATCTCACAATGATGAATGGAGCAGCTCACACCACATTCCAGGTTCACTCTGTATCAGTTACATGCTGTTCCCATTTAAAGGTCTATTTAATACAACTGGTAGAAACTTAGCTTCACTTTTTTATGACAATGCTTGTACAATGCCTTAATAAAAACACAGTAAGCGAGGGCCAACATTCTTTCATTTACTGCGGAACAGATCATACTGTATGGTAAGAGTCAGGGGAAGACCCAAACTGTCCTACAGCTGTGTATCAGAACAGAGCTGACATTTCAGCCTGTCTGAAAACAGATATGAATCTATAAAAGATTTCAGGGCAATGCGGTAAGCTTAAAACCAACAACATTCAAAGAGATTAGACAGAAGGATTGCATTACTCTTAGTTTTTTGAATCATCCTGTAGAATTCCATAAAAGAAATATTTATCTCTTCACGTTCATGATGATGCATGAGTGAAGACAAAAGGATTGAAAAATTCTTGTAAACTAAAACAATCCAGCCAGTGAAATAAATTGTAGAGCATCAACCTGTTAAAAACTTGTGAAAGATAAATACAACCCATGTGTCTTCTAAGTAAATGCTGGTGCTGGATCCTAAGTGTTGGCTACATCTATATTTGTTATTTCATGTTCAATTTATTTTTAAAAGCAGTTATTTGGATCACATTTTATTTCCATTCTGTGAAATTTCTTTTTGCATACTCCACCAAATATTTTAAGAGAGTAAATGAGTAGGGTTGGCATTCCTGAACAAAGAAAGTGTAGCCAAAGAAAGGTTAATTTTATACCAATAGAACATAACTTGAAAGAATTTCAATAGTAGAAATAGAGACCAAAATAAAGACCTGCAGCTTTTCTTTTTTATGCATGTGGATGCAAATATGGCCATAGTTCATTTTGTCCTGATATTTTAAAGATAATCCAGCACAGGTAAGCAAAAATGCAACAGTGATATCAAAGATGACACAACCAATGACAGCAAAGACATTACATCTTTTCCTGCTAAAATGTTTTGCCATGTTATATAATTCAGATTTCCAGATCCTCACAACACTTTTTGAAGTCAGTGAGCATGGTCCAGACTCAGGAAAACCCATGCTATGCACTAAGGATCCAGCAACTTCCCAGCCTTAGCTGATGATAGCCTCTCAAGAAAGAATATAGCCTTTTTAGGCGACAGTAAAGTGATCCTCAGAGAAGTTAAACAACTGTCTACTAGCAAGTAGTGAAGGAGAGTTTTGCTACACTCGGTCTTGGAACTTGGAATTCTTGGCTTCCCATTTAGATCTCCGATCTCCAAATCATGCCCTCAGGTAGAGCCCAGGGTGGAGGGAAAGGGGCCATCCTACCCTCTGGACAACCTGGAGAAGGTCTCCAGCCTGACGTGACACATGGCTGGTCACCACACTCATCTTGGAAACACCTTTGCCTGTTGCCAGGCGATCCAATAAATATTGTTGCTCAGCACATCTGGCCTTTCCTGGGGTCGGCCATTCTTCCTCGCAGATTGGTTTTTAGGAACAGTGGGAAAAGACATTAAAATAAATGCTTTAGGAAAATACTAAGCTCAATAAACATTATTTTAATTAAAAAGGAAATCCTAAAACTTTTCTAACGGGCACTTGGAGGATATAAGCTGAATGTAATGAAATTTGATGTATTTCTTTTTTCTTTTTTTCAAGAAGACCGTGAGTGAAATAGGCCTAGTCTCCATATTTCCAATAGGCAGGCTATATCATTAGGCTTTTCCTTGCTTTGTCAAATACAGGCCACTTAAAACCAAACATGTTAAAAGTAGACCAAACTATAGCCCTTGGCCCCAGTCTCCTTTCCTACTGCTCCTCTCATCTCCATTTCCTTCTACCCAAAGCTCTGTTTGAATCCCTCCCTTCTCTCCACCTTTCCCTACAGATGTGCCAAGATGCCACAGACGCGGGGCTGAGCTCAGTGAGGCCAGCACATCACATCCACTGTGCTATAGAGACGAAGTTTCAGCCCACCTGAAGCTGATCATATTCTCTGGGTACCAGACAGTTGCAGTTTTCAATGCCAACAACAGCTGTAACGGGTCCAAGCTGCTGCCTGTCCATTTGGTTGAGATGGGTCAAATGGACCAAGAGCTCATGCTCTCACAGTCCAGCTGAACTAAGATGAGTTAAACCACAGCCTCTAAGGAAATATCACTGCGCACATTCGTGTAGGGTTTAAGACAGCTCTATATGGTTAGGTACACACTCACCTGCCCTGGTCCCCTTTGGTTTGCCTCTTTTGTTGCTCTAAATGGACAACACCAGGGTTTTCACAGCAGTCTTTAAGACAGAAGTCCACACATTTTGTGAGGAGGGCACTTGAATGTTTTTATTGTAAGCCTGCTTTCATCAAAACTCAAACCAACTCCTTTGGGAAGACAGGATCTTTCCATGCAGGCATGGGTAGAGTCGATTTATTTCCTTTTGTTTTTTTCCTCAAGTCATTTAATTCATTATTAGCCAGTAGAAGCCTCCTGTGAATTATATGTGGGTTATTGCTTTCCCATTTACTTATTAAACTCTGAACTTTTAAACTCCCAGCTTTCTACTCCCCTATATTTTACTTAGTTCATTTAGCCTCTCTTTTCCAAGGAAGTTCTAGCCAGCAGACCATGTAAAGACTCCACTGGGGTATACGCTCTCCCAAACATTAGAAACACACGGATGTGCAGGAAAGGAAAGCTGGGGCTCTGCCATATGGCACCTTGCACGTGTCTTATGTAAACATATATGACTCCAAATCCCAAGAAGCAATTTCATGTCTGCCTGGCTTGGCAGTGCACTGTACGTAACAAAAATACCCAGCACCTATTCTTCCAGCAGAGCCCAGCACAAAGTATTTCCTTCAAGATGTTCTGTTGCTGGGCTAAAGGATTTAGAGGCCTGGGAGTGTCTCCAAAGCAGTAAAAGCCATAGAAGAGCTAACTTCTGCAAAGACAGAACGACCATGGATCGCACTGGGTTATGCATAAATGGTAAACTTCAAATAAAGGGGTACATTGTGGACTAAAAAGTGCTTTGTTCTTTTCAATGCAAGCTAGATGGAGAAAAAGAAGATTAGGAAAAAGGAGGTGTGTAGCATCTAGTTTGGGGGGACTTAGTTCTGACACGTGTTTGGAGGGTAGGCAAAAGAGACAGAAAATGACTCACAGCAGGAATCCAAGGGAGTCTGAGAGGAAGGAGTTCCCATGCGGCTGCTAAAGCTCTGTCCCAATCAGACATGGAAAGCAGCCTCTTCCCTTGCCCTTCTATCAACCTTCATGTCTCCAAAGGCTGCTATGTCTCCACTCAGTCTTCTCCT
>JAUBOD010000755.1:1848828-1858892 GCA_032353885.1 Nothura maculosa | reverse complement strand
CAAAAACAGAGCTGGGATCCAAGAGGAGAAAATAATTGCTCCAATAGCGAGCAAGGTTGAGAATAGATGACCTAGAAATACAGATGTTCCAGAACTCATGTCAAGAAACGGAGGGCAAATATTGACTGGAACTATTTTTTTGGTCTTGCTTATAGTTTCTTCAGTTCTCATTTAAAGGTTAATCTGTTGTTCCCTTCTAACCAAGCGCTGCTGTGGCCACGTGCCTCCTCACACGCTGGGCTGGCCCTGTGGGGAGGTGCTTCAGCTTTCCCTCGCCTTCCATCTGCTCCAAGCTCGTGTCCATAGGACACCATTCCTCCTCTTCCAGAAGCCTCAAACATTCAGAACAACAACATAGCCTCAAAAAACCCAACCCTCTCCTCCAAACACCTCTCAGGGACATGAGCGGTGACAGTTCTCCAAGTGCCTGGTCTCAGGACCTTCAAGGATGCAACACTTTTCCATTCTCCAATAACGGTTTCCAGGATTTCCTTCACCTTTCCTCACCTTCCCTGGACACGTGGGATGTGAAAAACACCCTTGCTAAATTAACAGGTTCTAAAGGCACCACTGTGAGCCACAATGGACTGGTCCCCGCTTTGCACAGTGTTCCTTCCCAAACTCAGCATTACCTTAGATTTTCATTACAATTCCGATTTTTGTTGTTGTTTCTCTCAGGATTAGAGGCCTCCAGAAGCTCAAATTATTTGTGGATCTACAGCTAAAGCATTAAAGGTTCACACATACTCCAAAAGAGAGATTTCATCAGTTCTTGCAATAACTGCAGTTACTAATAGATGGTCTGAATTTTGCATTCAGATGCTGAGATTGGTCAGAATGGACAGACACATATATTTCTATTTTTAGAGCCACTGCCAATACCTGAAGCTGAGATCAGAATGCCTTTTCAAGGTATTTCTGTTTTAAAATACTGCTCTTGAGCTCCTCATTTCCTGCTCAGCTTAGCCTGACACCAGATGAAACCTTGAGAAAAAGCCAGACTTGTAGAAATAAGATCGTCTGTTACCTACCCAGTATTTGTCTCTCTGTGGGACGTCCTGCTAGACTGATGCCTTGACTCCATTTGCCAAAGAGTAAATACTTCAGATCTATAATGTCTGATTCCTCCGCGTCCCCTAGGAGCTAGTTCAGCATTAACAACTTAAGGAACTGATTTGGGCTCCCTCCTTCATTTCAGTACACAAAACGAGCATGAAAAATTATTGGAGTTTGTCAGAAACTTTTGACTTTATCACCAGCACATATATTCCTGTGATTTGCAAGTCTTCCTTCCTTACAAGAAATCTGACTTCATAGCTCAGCACAGTTTGATCCGGAGATAGTTGGCATCTTTACAGCGAGCAGATAAGCAACGTTTTCCTGCAATGTGACAGCAGTTACTGTGCACATAGCAGAGGAAAGTAATTGACTCCCCTGATTTATTACAAATGCTATCAACACAGATATCACAGCAAGACTTGCATTATATTATGTTTTCTGTATAAACATCTCCATGGGTTTTGCCGATCCATTTTGCATCCAAAAAAACCTAACAGCAGGGATGCATAAAATATAAATATGTCTGAGTCTGTATTTTGATTATTTCTAAGAAATATATTTTAAGCAATTAAAATGATAAATAGAATAAGAATGGAAGCTACTTTAAGTTCAATGTTCCATGTTCAGACAGGATCCCTCTCCTGTCTATTTGTCTTTCCATCTACCTGGATTCTTGTTCACCCATTTGCCTTCCTGCCCTCCTCCAAGGAAGTGAAACAGAGACAGTTTGGAGGAGATCAGATTTATATGTCTTAAACTCTACAAAGACTTATTATATACTGCAAATAAAAGGTAGACAGTTCCTGCCAAAAAACGCAGCCTATCCAAGACCAAGTTGGTGCCATAAACCTCAGTTTGGAATGTTGAAATGAGGCATCACCCAAAACAGAGCTCGGGTCCTTTCAGCCACCCAAGGAACATCTGTCCTGTGTGTAACCACACTGATGTTAGTGGCTTTGCAGCCACTAATGTCAGATGATTTTGCATCATCTTGTGTGTGAAAGATGTGAAATGCCCAAGGCTCCCCAGAGCCTTTCCAAAGAAAAGTGACCACTCCTCTGCTGTAAAATGTTTTCCATTCAGAAAGCTGTGGTTCATGGCTCATGTAAGGTCAGGTTTAAAGCTGGGCTTTCCAAACATCAGAAATTGCAGGTTACAACACAAAACTCATCATAATGACTTACACACCTGTCAGTCTGATAGGAATGGATAAAACCTGAGTAGATGCCCTGACCAGCCTTGTGTATTTACATGATCTAACTCAGTGAAATCCAAGCATGAGCACAGGACTGTAAGGTGTGAGGATTCAGTGAATGCAGTATTGCAATTAGATTTCACATATCACTCCTTTGGACAGCTAGTGACACATTAATTAACTGCAGTTTCAAACAAGAAAAGGTGAAAAGTTGTATCACTAAATATTTTTTTTCCAATTCTGCAATTCTTTCAACAAGCAAACAGTAGCACTCATCCATCAGGAAGAGTCTGTGGGCCAAAAAGATCCTACTGGCTGGAAACCAAGACAACTCCCAAAGAGATTTAAAAAAGTAAATTGACTGTATTCTAAAATCTTACAGACATTTTTTGGCAAAAGAAGCACACATACATAAAAAGCAGATTTACAGTCTGCATCCGAAAAAAGATCTTGCAAATGTTTATTTTTCAGAACATCTATTTATTCTAATCCTTCCTTGCATCTTCTGTATGTCAGCAGTAATTTAAAATATTTATTTGCAAGTTATTGTTTTAAAATATATATAGCAGGTCATCCACCACAGTGGACACTGACATTATGACCTGGTAGAAAAGGAGAGTTTCTACAGTCCCCATAGACTCCACTTTAAAAAGAAGTGCTAGACAACTTAGTGACCTGTTTCTTCTGTTCCTTTGATTTGTGTATCTGCTTTGTATTTTATTCAGGCATGTCAGAAAGACAACCATGAGGTAAGTGCTAAGTGGAATCATCAGGAAATAAAAGTCCAGTAAAATATTAATCTGTGTATTTTTCCCTCTGTTGTATTATGACGTTTCCCTATGGACCAAGTCTTCACATCCTGTACTAAGGTACCTAACAAGAGGTAGAGGAGGAAGAAGCATTCAGTAGTTCAGACCAGGACATTTCTTTACATTCTGGGAAGAAGGATCAAGTCCAACAGTGGATCAAAAGGGTCCTCCTTGCAGTAGGTCAGTGAAGATCTCTCTAGAATTGTTTAATTTCTGTTTACACAGCAGGTCTAGGTTCAGATTTTCAGGTCTGGAATTTTCTGTTTTGGTTCTTTCATACAAATTTCACGAATGGTCACTGCTGTGCTACTGAGCTATCCAGAAACAGGAGTGACAAGAGATCTTATTCCTTGGTGTTCAAAACCAAACCAAGCACCCTCTTCTCTAGTCAAAGTAACTGCACGTGGCCTAACCCCCATAGGTGCACAGATGTGTGCTGGTGTGATCCTAAACCTTCCAAGCACGTGTAATTTGGGCTAGAGGCTCAGCAGACAAAACTTTGTGTGAAAATAATCCACAGCAGCTGCCAAACTCTTCAGCAATGTTGTGGGTAGTACATTATAGGTATGTCCTACAATGCAGGTCCAACCTACCTGTAGATAAGCAGTTCTTGCATCACTGCTTCGTTTAGGCCTAGGTCCAGGGACAAAATATCCTGCTAAAGAAATGACATTTGATCCTTCATCCCCTTTCCCCTGACTGAGAGGGTAATACTGTCTTATAAAAAAGTAGCTATGGGCACCATTTTAAATGACTAACCTGTCCTTGAACCAGCAAACTGATTCCTGAGGTGAGATTTGCTAACCTGTCGTGTCCCCTGTGCTCAGAGATGAGGTCTGTCCTTGTTAGGCTGTTCTGCTGTGTCAGATATGCACAGGATTCAGTTTCCTATCTCAACAGTTAAAACCAGCTCAGATGGGAAGTGATGCTCCCACATTGGGAACTGCTACAGGGCTCTTCCCCAGACACAGGTACTACAGGACATGGGGTCTTACTATTAAATGCATTTAAGATGGCAGGAAGGGCAGTGGCTTGCACTGATCCTCCTTCTGCAGACCAATAGAACCAAAACCTTTCAAGAAGCAGAGCAGGCAGGACCTCTGTGAGCTCCCATCAAAGCTTAAGATCTGCTGAAGAACCCACAACCTCCAACATACTCCGGAGACACCAGTGCATCTGAACGGCTTGCAGGACCACGTCCAGAATAAAGCTCTCCCTCAGGTGTACAGCCCTTTCCAGCTGCCTCTCCTTGCCTTGTATCTCAGAATGTTTTATGAACTATCCATAAGGAGGGTTTTTTGAGGAGAAACATTGAGAAAACTGTTCTTAAGGAAGATGATTTTCATTCCAATTTGAACAAAATTGGCTTGGTGCTGCCAGGAACTAGGAACGGGATGGGAGCAGCTGCAGACATGCAGTTGCAGCGGTTGCCATTTCTGCTTGCTAACTTTTCCCCTGTTACAGCGCACATAGCTCAGCCTGCCTGACGTGCCTACGGACATGACAGTTTCATATTTGCCAGAACACTTAGGAGTATCCCCATTCCCAAGTATCTCCAGGCCCATACCGAGATGCCATTCCCTTTGGGTGGACAGTTCATTCAGGGCTCACAGATGGTTCCTCCAAGGAGTTTGAAAGAAGAAATGGGCAAGGGGAGGGAGAGCTAAGAAGAAAACTGAGGCACAGAGAGTTCAAGTTACATGTTCACAGTTGTAGAGCAAGCCCGTAGAGGGCTGGGAATTAAAGCCAGACCTCCCAAGGCCTAGCTCAGCGTACTAACCACTAGCCCCTTCTTCCTGAAAAGCCTACTCCCACTTGCAGTTGCACAGAAAACTGGAACATTGAACCAAATACTTGGCACGAAGCATCAATACTGATGGATTGCTTAATTTCCCGATACCTCAAATCATCACTACACACATCATGGTCTCTTGCTCCACAATATATACAGTATATAGTCTATTTTCACAAAGCCACAAGTAATTGTTGCTTTATCCGTTAAAAGAGTATTTTGGCAGGATACAGATTTTTTGTTTTGTTTTTGTTTGGAAACCCTGCCAAGAAACCCTCTTTGGTGGATAGTAACACATTTAGGGACTTGTTACATTACAAGTTAAAAGGAAAACTTGATTAAAAATTACATTGAACAGAGTGGAGCTGGCTGAAGAATCGGAGCATCAAAGAACGGGAATCCTTCCCAGTAAGGCCAGAGTTACTGCCCAGAGCCCATGGCAAACAAAGAACATATTCATGAGGAGCAGTGCACCTTCTCTGCTGAGTATTTGCAAGAGTACAAGGAAGCTAAATTGCCCCCGATACCGATAGGTTAGTCCCACCTTCAAAAAAATACACAGTCAGTGGCAGTGTCCACAATATACTCCAAAATTCAGCAGTGCTTCACAAGATCAGTCAATGTTTCCTGAACAGCTTAGGAGTGAGCTCACAGAGCTTCCAAAAAGACCTCTCTAAGGAGCAGTGAATCCACGAGGACTATACATCTACCTATGTATACCGAGTAAACACGACAGCTTTGCTGCTGGAATGGCAGATAGCTGCTGCTCCCAATTCACCTCCTCACCAGAGGATCTACAGGTCACCTAAACCTCAGGAAATCGTCTTCTGTGTTGTTGGTGTCTTCCACTAGGGAATAACAACGCAATGCTTCCTATCTGGGTACGTATAGGATGTACCTTGGGTACATCTTGGATGGGAAGATTCCCTTGGCTTAAAATGGAATCCAAGCCAGCAGCAGGTAATACCAGCTTGAAGCTACAACACTTCATTTATCACAGTAATCTGACCTCAAAGGGGTCTGTGAAATACAACGGGCTCTTCCCACCTGGAGACCTCTGTGGAAGGAAGCAGGTAGGTCAGTTCCCCACATCACAAACAGCCAACGCTACTATTGGGAGCCTCAGCAACGGCTCAGGAATGGGAATCTCATGGGGAGAAGCAGGCCCTGATGCCTCCATGACCAAAAACAATTGCTAACTGGAGAGAAGGCAGAGGGGGATTGTGTTGACCTGTCAGACCAGAGTGGATATATGGAAGAACGAATGGCGCTGCTGTTGCCACCCTGCTTTGTGCCTCACAGTCCCGTCCTTGCTCATCTGTCCACGTGGCCACATCAGCCCAGCTCAGCAGCTAGGCCGCCCTGCAGCTCACGGGGTCAGCGTTTCTAGCCTGAAGCAGCTGAGAGATGATTCGTCTCCAGTGTTTTCTTCCGTGGTGAGACAAACCAAGCCACGTTGTCTGCCGCTTGCCACGGGCCAGGAGCCCAGTGGGGGACAGTCATCGCTGCGTAGCTGACACGGGACATTTTCTATGCTGCAGAAATGAACCACAGTTGTCACAGCGGCCGCCTTTCATTGTGCTCTGTCCTTGCCACAAGAAAACAAACCTGTTTCTGCATCAAGCTTGGCGACATTCCTCCATTAAACAGGGATGTTTCGGGCCAGACAAAAATCACAATTTTAAACAGTGGACAAAATTTAACATTTTCAGCAACCAAACGATATTGAACGAAACAAAGATCCCAAGCCAACACAAAGAAAAGGAATTAGAAAAACAAAGACATGAGCTGCTCCCACTGGCTCAACACAGCGAATATAGTGTTCTCAGTAGGTGAACACCTTCAGTGAAAGATCAGGACGAGTTTTGCACAGCTTTCCTCTAAATAAATGAAAATGCAGCTCTTAAATATGTAACACCTGAAAAGCCACTGTGCTAGCCCCAGCTCTCCACCTGATTTTTTTCTCTCTAAGCCAAGTTTATTGAGATTGAACTATTTTCTTTGCTCCGAGTGCCTGCTGCAAACATCGGTGCTGCAGCAGGGATGTATACGACTTTAATAAAACTAGAAGCAGCTAATGGGTAACAATAAAAAATAATATTTTTCCTTCAAGCAATTAAATTGTAATATAGGGCTCTCTAATTCCTTCCTGTCTGGTCCCATGGGCCTAAGAATAAGGCAACATGAGAAATAAATAATGTGTTGCTGTTACACGGTTTCAACGAAATCTTAAAGTCTCTACAGGAGAAATATTGTCTCCCTCATTAATTCTGAAATCTCTTTTATGGTTTCATATATCAAGTTACCTTTTTGCTAACCTTTTATTTATTTGCTGGTTAACTGCATTATGGTTCCAATTCAGCATTGTTTTAATGAGTAATTTGGCTTTGATAAATCTGTGGCACATCACAGACAAATTCATGTTACATTTAACATTTAGCAAATGCTCCAAAATACATAAGTGCCCAACCTCTAAAAGTGCTGCAATATTTTGTAACCGCACTTTAACATTAGTTTGCCTTTTTTTTAATCTCCTTCCAAACCCAAATAACTTCCTAGCTCACTTCAAGAAAGAAGTACTAGCAACAGACAAGAAAGGGATGATGTTAGAAGGAAAGAAGGGTTCAGTAAACATTTAGACGTAAGTATTAAAATATCAGAGTCAGATTTTTAAATCAGGGCCTGTATAACTTATGTGGAAAGCAAGAAAAAAACCTCAAAACAGCAACTTTGACCTCATCTAGGATCCCACTTTGACTATTACTAGAAAAGCTTTGGAGGGTGGTCAAGGAACAGATGCAGCCCTTTATTCAACGTATTACCTGGCATACAACCATCAGCCAGGTTGCAGCAAAAGCCTCCAGAGCAAAACAGCAACTTCTCCAGTCTCTACATCACTTACAAGCATATGCAGGATTGCACTTAAATAAGAGCTGGATATCAAAGAAAACGAAAACCCAAAACATGAAGTAAAATACAACCATCACATGAAGTCATCTTGGATTAGAGACAAGACAAGGAGCCTGTCCCTTAAGGTGATTTTGAAGTGAGAGTAGGAGGATAAGGCAGAGAGAGGCTTTAAGGTGCTGCTGGAATAAATAGCATGGAGAGATCCTCAAAGTCCATCAGGTAACTTTTGAAGAGCTGCAGGACGTAGCTCAGAAACCAGTCTCTGCTTGCACGCCAGCACGTCACCCACTGCAGGCACCGTCCTCAGCACTCTGCTCCCTCGGGTCTCTGCCCCCGCATCCTGTCCATCCTGCCCGTCACACCTGCAGCTCCCCCTCCTTGGCGGGAGGCACCTTTGGCCTTCCCGACTGCCCCGCCAGGGCTGGCTCGGGGAAGAGCCCCTCTCGTCACTGCTGGTCTCCCATGTGCCCCAACCTGAGGTGGGTTCGGAGACGGCGTCACCGGGATGCGCAGAAGCTGCTCGCTACGCTAGCTCAGATTGAAGAAACATGACAAATTAAGCATCAAAATAAGTGTTAATTCCTCAGTACTGTAAGAAAGGCTACTCTAATTCAAAATGGGATGGGGAGGGGAAATAAAAAGCCACGGATTCTGTTCCTTTCTTAAGCTGGCATACTATCCTTGCTAAAGTATGTGAAAAGCACTCAGTTATGAAAGTATAAACAGCACTAACAACAACAACAAAGTTCTGCGCTCCCATTTCGGAGGAGCTGCATTAGGATGCAGACCCTAGGGCAGCAACTTAATGAAAATACGAAGATTTCCAGGGCTGGCAGACTTTCAAAGGACGTGCCTGAAACGTGTGCGCGTTCCCCGGCTCGGCTCCGCTTCCGAGAGCTCCTCCGTGTGCTGGGGTGCCCAGGATGCTGCAATCACACACACGTGTCCTCACAGCCACACTCCTCAGCATCAGCCTCGGTGATGGATGTGCGCCCTGGAAACACTTGTTGTTGTAGCTCCAAGTCCAGCCTTTCATGAGCTTTGAGGAGTTCTTAGGATTCAAAAACCTCATTCCAAAGGAGAATAACAAAGTCTTTCTTAAAAAAATAGCATGGGTAGTGGTTGGCATGAACAGAACTGGGCACCAGAAGTTTCTTCATCCTGCACATAGCTTTGGGAGCACTCGAGGGCTGTGGCATTCAACAGCTTCATCAGTTTCCCATTAAGTGAAATCCGACTTCTGACCACGCTGCTCGAGAGCGGAGCTCTGAGGATTTGTGGGTTACAATATTTACTTAAGCACTGTGCTCTTGGGCCACATATTCCCCCCCGTAGTCGCCAAGTGCTCCGTCGAAGCAGATAAGAATCCCGACCTCATTCTGTGGGACACCGAGAAGCTCAAGACTAAAGAAGGGGCCAGCAAAGCCAGGCCTGGAAGACAGACCCGGCACAGTCACATCACTGCAACCAGGGACAGATGCCATTCAGCTGGGGTACATACTGCACATTCCTAACAGATTTTACTGCAGTTAGGAGGCAAAATTGTCACCTTTGTTGGAAAAATGAAAATGCTGGATTATATATAATATAAGTGCTGAATTATTATATCTTGCAAACATTGCCTGTGAGGCATTCCCAGCAATGTGCTTGGTCCCCAGCTGAGGCGGGCAGCGGTGCTGTCACCTGGCTGCAGTTCTGATACGTGCAGTCAAACAGCAACACTGGTGCTTGTCTGGCCCGAGAACCTTAATCAGATAGAGCTAAAACACCTCAAAATTGGGTCTTTAAGGCCAAACTCACTAATAACTCACTCGTGCAAGGAGACCTTGGAGGTCAACAAGACTACTCAAGTACACAGGACAAGGTACTGCAGTACGGGACTGAGATCTCCAGAGCTAAAAATCGCTGCTTCCCAGGATAATTTCTATAAATAAGAATAGCACTGGAAATATTTTTTCAAGTACTTAAAATGCAAGGATTTTTCATATCCACAGAATTATGTCAGCATTTATGCAGCATTAGGATCACCAAGTCCTTTCTATTTAAAAAGAATAAAACATTCACTTTTTGTCATCCTTAACCCTGCCCTTCTCGGTTACAAGGTTTGCTAAGGGATGCGGAGAGGAGATGAAGGGTGTAATGAAGCAGTGGAATAAAGTGCAATTATTTGCTGCTGCTTTTCAAAACTTGCACTGATGCTGAATGCACAGGATGCTTCAGAGAAGGGAGACTGTAGCTGTGAAGGCACCTAAGGGCAGGGGAGAAGGGACATGGAACCTCTACCCTTGGTGACATTTAA
>JAUBOD010000755.1:1810751-1823226 GCA_032353885.1 Nothura maculosa | reverse complement strand
AAGTACCAGCAAATTCATCAGCAAGAGGCTGAGACTCCCCTAGCTGCAGCTGCACGTATGGCAGGGGTGCTCACTGACCTAGAGCCACGAAGGCACCTCAGGAGGCACCAACACTCACCTTGCAAAACCCCTGCAAAGCCAGAGGCCTTAAGGACACACAGTCAAGTATACGCAGTATAAAGTCTGTTCAGAGAAAAAAGAGGTCACTTCATCTCAGAAGTGCACTCAAGCTCCCAGCAGCAGCTGTCACGGACAGTTCTCCAAAGGGGCAGGGTGCTCAGACTGAAGGAGCAAATCCTGCCCTGCTCCCTGAGCCACAACAGTGCCAGGGCTGGGGAAGGCTACCCTGCTTACCTGCCCACAGCCTGACTTGTCAGTTAAGTCCCAGAAAAACAAAGCAGGAGAGATGTCTTTTTTATAAAAGAATGCTTGAGAACTAAACCCCTCCATTTCGTTACAAAACTGTAGGGAAAAACAGATTGGAGTTGTCAACTGCCTACCTTCCTGTAGCCACGCTGGAAATAATATCAGATATTCTTGGTTAGAATTAACCTGCAGGGAGAGACAGGTAGTTCTCAGGGTTACCAGACTCGCTTGCTGGATTGCACAAGTGATTGCAACGCTGCAAGAGGGTGCAGCTTTGTTTAGAGAGGCTGATTAAACAGATTAGAAATAGTACCAGGCTTGAGGGACCTTATTCAACTGAAATTGTACTTTTTTTTTTAATAGAAATACTATCTTTCCTCATTACTCCAAATGCAAAGATGAAGAATCTTTCGTACCTTGCAGAAGTTTCACAGAAATTATTGTCATGTTAAGGCAGAAGTATGGAAGAGGAGCTAAAATGCCAGTACACTTCTTTTGCTTGCCACATAGGAGTACAATTTTGCTGAAAGCCAAAATTACAATATTATCCCTACTTCTCTTTGAATCATGTGAATGAGTTACTGAATCTACAGAGGGCACCCAACAAACACTTTAAATTTCTGTTCCCTTGTATTCGTAGGAGATGGCAAAAGATGCACTTTTGGGTTTTAAGTAAAAGCGAGGCAGGAGGGGGACAGAGAAGAAGGTTACAACTTTTTAAAAACTGTAGCTTTTAGTGAAACCACAGAGCAATCAGCTTTTGAAAGCTCTTCTGTCGTACACTGAGCAAGCCATGAATCACACACACATACGCAGATGTGCACAAATCCCCGCTGCAACACGGGGACAGACCTTGAGCACTTTGGTGTCAAGAAGAAGTCTGCATTTTAAGCCTCCTGCTGACAGCCATAACACTGTTAATTACAACTCGCAGCTTACAGTTGTGGGAATATTGTGCAAAATGCCACGGCAATAAAAAAACCATCCTGCACCTGTTTAAATGCATAAAAAATGTATTTAAAACTTTCACTCAAAGTATTTTGGTTATACCTGAGGTACTAGCTAAAGCACCATTTTAACTCCAGGTGCACACTGCAAATGTGAGCATGAGCAAATGAAATTATTTAATAAGCCCAACACGCAAGAGATTTGAACGTAATAGTCAAGTCTGTGGTAAAAGTTAAGCCTGGGGAAACTTTTAAAGACTTTGGGTTTAACCTTTAAACATAATAAAAGGCTGTCCATTACCTTAGAGTGTTTGCTGTATGTTAACTCGATCCAAAGGGAATAGTATAGCTCAGTCTGGATATCAGAGCTAACATGTGCAGTACTTGAATTTCAAGAAAATGCCTCAGTTTTAAATGCCTCAGTTCTGAGGCACAAAAGCAACATGCAGTTTGTTTGGTTTTACTCTCTTCTCTCCTCTCTCTCCTAAAGCATCAAGGGCCACTATGGAATTATTACGAACCACTCTCATCAGCTGATGAAGTCATCACACCAGCATAAGTGACACCACAGCCATCTTCAGATCCTAGGTACTCCAGAAAAACACAGATGAACAGCTCTAAGTAAAATGGAAAGAAAATGATCCAGGTTGGCTTTCCCCTCATTACAATAAATTCAGTTCTAAGGCTGTTTAACTTACTTTTATCTTGATAAAGTTACATGCAAGGTACAGCAGTTGTATTTCCACATTTCACATTACTCACGTGTTTTCTACTGTAGCTATGACAATAACTAGAGTAAGGTTAAAAAAAAAAAAAGATCACATTCTGAAACAATTTGGATGGGTAGCTTCCAAGTGAAGAGCTTAAAGCACTTTAAAAAGCACTTATTTTTCATCAAAATAACATACATTATTACAAACCAGCATTTTCCCCATCTACCTTAACATAAGGCTGCTGATCCAAACTTCTCAGAGTTCATTCACAAGATCATACTCAGAAGAGATTTCCTAAACACTGTAATGCTTCCTGCAGTTCAGTGTAGATCAGAACTTAGTTTCAAAGGTCATCTTAAAGACAAAACCCAAGCAGACAGGATTCAAGAGCAGCTGCATAAAACGCTGTCACTAGTTGTGTCTTCACAAAGCCCTCCTGAACCCAAATCTTACTCTGCAGGTTCATGTTCATCTTACAGAAGAGTAGCATGTGTGATTTCCAGGGACATCTGCTTCCTGCTTTTAAAGGACATACTGCATCTGCACAAAAAGTGTTATGAGCTGGATTTATAAAACACTTGGGCACACTAAGTATTTATGCAAATCTCTACTGACACCTTTAACAGGAAATGGTAGAGGAGGAACAAAGTGAAAAAAAAAGAAGGTTTTAAGTGGGGAAGGAACTCCAATCATGGAAAATGTCAAGAGCAATACAACAAGAACTGACTTTATTTCTAAGTGATATTTAAAAAGGCAAAATGAATTTAAAAATTTATTATAAAAGAAACTAATCCAAAAAACAAAGAGTTTATGTACAATTCTGGGTTTTGTTGCGACTTGTACTTCCACAAGCCTTTCCACACAGGCAAGGCAGAAAGGCCCATTAGTCCCATTTTCTTCTTACCAAGAGTGCTGAACACAAGCTGTAGCTGTATCAAAATCTAAATTATTCTTTGTATTCCAAGAATTGCTGTAGTCTCTTCTTATGTTCTGCAGACACCTGTACTGCACTAAAAATAAACACAAAAGATTTTATATTAAATGTAATATATAAAGCAAAAACAGCCTCATGTCACAACCAAGCACACACAGAAACCAAGTTACACTGATGCTGAAATTTAGAAAACCCACCAGCTTCATGAAAATCCTACATTCTGAGACCAAGAAAATTATTAAGAATTAATTTTAATCCTCATTTTCATTTCTCATCATTTCTCAGCTTCTAAGATTGTGCAACACCTTCTACTACTATAAGACATTTGTCCCTAGAAATTTAACTATTTTAACTATTTAACACACTCAAGCAATTGTTTACCCTGTTAAAATGATTTTTTTCCAGTTACAAAATCCTTCATTAAAAAATAATCTACAAAGTATCCAGCACTGCAAACTGAATGGCAAGTCAGCCCCAAAGAAATAGTTGGGCAGACCCTTTCCATAGGTCCCACAGAAATATTTAAAGTAAGTCTAGCAAGAGAGCAATGACAAAAAAGACCTTACTTCAAGTGTTCTCCAAAGACAGTAGTTATCCGGTACAGTGCTGTTTTCAGGGATGCTCTCAGTGCAAATCGTAAGGTTTTGTAGGATGTGTCCACCAAACTCCCTGAAATCCTGGGAGGTTTGCTAGAAACATGAGGCAGTTTGAAATGTCTGTCTACAACCTAATAGAGAAAAACATAAACGAGATGTTTCTTCTGTTCATTTCAATTACTTCATAACAAAACATGTTTATGTCAAATAAAGCAAAAAAGAAACCACAAGTTCAGAAATTCCACCAAGGAATACACCAGGGTATTGCGGACAGAATTTAACCTTGGATTTTTTGGTCACCAATATGAAGAGAGAACCAAGTCCTGTGAAATAAGATTCTATGTTAACGAGTCTTAAATGCTAACCAGAACACACTGCAACAGAAGAACAAATCCAACCTTTTAGAAATATTTATTTTTATTTCCTGGTGCCTCTTCTTGAAATAGATGACTTGCACTGAAGAATTTTAATAACCTCAAAATTCTTTCCAAGAATCTCAATTAAGGCAGTATAAAATGATTCTATCAACAGGACATGAATGTCTTGGAAACCATTTTTATTTTAAATACACATTTTCAAACATCAGTAATTGGAGCAACACCATAGTAGTAGTAGAGAACCACTGCACTGATCTTATCTGCTGTGATTTGCAGTGTCTCTAAGCATTTCATGTTGCATGCACAGAGACAAATAAAGCCCTAACTAAGCAATTACAATACTATATTTTAAGTAATATGCCCTAAATAAGACTTTTAATGGAGCACTTAGTGTCATTTATTTTTGGAATGAAACATTCCATTAAGAACATTTTTCCCCTACACAGACGAAAGCAAGGAATTTATTCACCTGCTTCATGATAAAAAAAAGTGGTAACTAGCTAATTACCACTATTTAATCTGTTAATTAGTTGATCTGTAGTTTAGGTTAACTAAAGATCAGAAACAACTTACAGTGGTGAGAACTTCAATCTTGCAATTGGTCAACAAATGTCAAAAAATAAAATCAACATAATGACTTCTCCTCCCTAAGCTTGTTTTTCAATAAGCAAAAATAAATGTTTTTACCTCCTGAAGTGTTAGTAAAGTGTTCAGAATAGCTGGCAGTGTAGTTTGGACAACTCCAAATTGATCTTCAGTAAATGAGGCAGCTACCAAACGAGACAGACCTAAAATATAAAAAATAAATACACGTTTGCTATAACTACTGAATTTTTCTACTTATTTCTTAACTTCTGAAGCTTTGTGAAATTGGACAGACCCTATTTTAAGACTTCGCTAGTGTGGTGGAATTCCTCAGGATTTACTGCAGCCACATGAGTTACCTCAGCCTTGGCTTGCTTCACAACTCAAGTCCCTGGTTTGAAACATGTACGATAGCTTGAGGTTGATAAAATGTAAAATAAAAGCTAAAAGGCCTCCTCTTTCCACTTAAGTTCACTTTGTGAGCTTAAAACAAAAAACTTAAAAACAAGAAGTCCAAATTCTGTAGTACAACCACCTATTATATTTGTGTTGTCTTTTTAAAATGCAAGAACCATTAAAATTATCTATTATGTTGAAATCCATAATCTCTGACACTGTTGTATCATATAGCTGGTTCTCTTGATTTTGAAATCCCTAGCAAATTACCATTTTCTCTCTGAACTGTCTATTATTCACAGGGAAATTTTAGAGCCTTTACTCAGAAAAAAATATTGTGTAAAAGATGATAAATTTCTTACTGAAAACGCTATAAAAGTCATACATGGACTCATGTGATAAGTCAAAGGAAGCAAATAAATACAGGAATCCTCAAATCTAGTCTAGTCACTACTGTACACAAATTAAAATATTTTGCACAGAATCTCAAGGCAATCAAATGCCTTTGATCTTTATTCATGTTGGTGTCTGAGCTACAGCCGCATCTTTGCATCAAAGCAGATTCAGGGCACCAAGTCTGCAACTGAATTCTTTTAGTTACTGTAGTCCAAGAAGTAAGAGAGCAGAACACACGAGAACAGAAACTTCTCACCTTCTAAAGCCCAGATGTGCATTTGGGCATCGGAGAAAACAGCTTGGATAGAGGCTTCTGGATGCTGAGAAGAAACCAAAGAACTTGGAATGCACTCAAGTTAAACAGCACCAGAATTACAGGTTTCAAAGCAACACATGTACAACAAGATCACATCTCTCCCCTCAGAAAAGGCCAGCAAGGCTGGTAGATCTTCAAAAACACACAGAAAGTTCTGGTCTTTCAAGAAACAAAAATTCCCTTTGAAGAGGAATGGACTGCAAAGCTATGACTGGGATTTCCCAAATTGCATGTGTATCGTTTAGCTAATTACTCTAAGGGCTACCGTAATTTCCCCAGGCCCGTTTCATCATCTTGCTGCTTTACTCAACATCCAGTCTACAATTGATTGGAAAACACTGCTGCACATCTAAGTACAAACCATTTGTACATGCAGAGAAGAGATCTACATGGAAAAACATGATCCTCACTTGCAGGAAACATTTAAATCTACCAAAAAAAAAAACAAAACAACAACAACACTAAGGTAGAAGGGAAAATTTCTGTTAACTGAGCACTCTATTGTAAGAGAACTGCTCAGTTTTTTTCTCTGTGTAAATACTAAGCAAGTTTAAGAGTTCAAGTTCACCTGAAAGGTAAGAGTAACATTAGTAGAAATATTTTGTAAGGAAAAATTCCCAATATCCTGTCTGTTACTCTCCCCATGGAGGAAAACTGCAAAGAATTCCTCTCAGTGGATGACAAAAACTGATTTCCAATTGTACTTAAAAGTCCACTTCATCTGATAAACAGCATAGGAAAACAACTGAATTTAAGCTCTTAGCTACGTTTTTCTAGGACATGATCCTAGAATCACTTTCTTAATGACTCTATGGGATACTACTGCTACTCACTGAAACTCACACTAAGTATGAAGTTGTGGAGTCTGAGGAAATGCTGTAAAGCCTTGGAATAAGGCAGAGGTTTCACAACTGTTACTACTACGTATAAAAAGGTATACAATGTCACAGCAGAAACCATATAGGCTCACACAGTCATAGGCCACATACAGCCACGAAACATAAGACCAGAATTACCTTGCTGAAGAAATACATTATCAGTACTCGTTTTGATAAGAAGTTTTTTATCTGGAAAGAAGCAAAACAGACAATTTAAAATGCTGCCTTTATTTAACTTAGAGTATAATTGGCTCTCCTCAACTCTAACATCTTCTCATAAGACACAGAAGAAGGAACTCGAGAAGGAGTGTGTGTCTGGGGGGGTTGTTCCTAAGTTACGCAAGCTAATTGGAGAAGGAAGTATTTATTCAACAGAATCACAGTTCTTTCAAGAATAAGGAACACCTAAGCTGCACTGGCTCTAACCCATCCGTACTGCAACTTTTACTCTACCTGTTCTTGCTTGTTCTGGAGCCAGGTGTAAATAAAGCTGGGCTGTGCTGCCTCACTGCCAGCTCTCATAACAGAGAGCACGGGGAAGGGTTCTTGGCGAGAACCATTCATTTGGAGATCTACAAGAGAAATAAAACACCTCCAGAAAAACTGGTTATGGTCACTCTATTAACACATGTACCATGCTAATGACTACATGGCTAAAGCACGGCTAAGCACAGCTCCAAAAATCTCTACCTGAATTTGATGTCCACAGCTTTGGTCCTCTTCTCATAACATGAGGACTTTGCACTGATCCATGCCAAGGAGAGTTTAAATCCAGAATTCCCACCTTGGAATTTAAAACAGGTGAGCTGAAAGGTGTACAAACATCAGAGCCAGGTGATGTCTTTAAAGGCAACAAGGATGATTTAACCAGGGAAGGCATGTGGGCCCTGGGAATGACATTAGACTTCTGCAACTGGAAGGACAGGTCTTCTGTTGCAACGGTTCCTAATGACAAAGGACATAGAGACAAATTTATTATTTTGTTGCTATTTCAGCAACTTTTGCTTTCTCAGAGTTTTTAAAAATCATTTCCACTGTGGTCTTTAGAACACGTGACACTAAATTCCATTTCACGTGCACTTTCTAAAGCCAGTAAAAGATAAGAAGGATATTTGTGGATTATTTTTAATAATTGGCACAACTACGCTCTCATATATATACACTTATGTAAAATATGCTTCTAGGAATAGCATTAGAAAGCAAACTACTTGCAGAGTCTCTCCATAGGAAAGGCCATTTTCCTACTCATTAGCAAAAGCTTCGGATGATTCACAAAATCCAAGAGAACACAGGGAGCAAAGCACAAGGAGCGATTCACGTTCCAGCAGTCCCCTTGTCCCGAGGCAGGAGCTCAGCTGTGTCCTAGGCACTGGCTGCTATCGGCTCCAGTGCTTGGCAGCCCTTGAGCCAGCCCAGCTCTGCTGCCAGGCAGGAGGCACAAGTCTCAGAGGAGAAGCACCTGAACTGCTTGCAGGCTGCACATGGCTCGAGAGCCGGCCTGGCTTTCCTGATTCTACAGCAATAAGGGGCCAATCACACAAATACAACAAACAAAAAAACAATTCAAATGTTTAAACTAATCATAAGAGCAGCTATGCAAATTACAAAATGTCTCCTGGCAAGATTTCAGTTCTCCCTGCATCAGATTCTACTACTTACTAAAAATGTAATTACTGGACTTCCCAATTCATGCAAATGTGAAAAAATACTGTACTGAACAAAACATCATGCACAGTAAACAAACTGAAAAACACTCTTTCCAACTTTATTGTTTGTTATTTTAGTGTTTGTACAACAAGAGTATTTAAAAAGAAGCAATGGTTGGGGGAGTAGCACTTTTAAAACTATATACATTTAGTTGAAGGAAAACCTGCAATCCATTTCTCCATGCAGCTTAACTGAGACTAATGCACCTATAAAATCTAGTGGCATTTTCAAGCTTTACCTGGAGTCTGTGGAGCTATTTTCAGTTCTCCTGGCTGCTTTGCTCTCCCATTTGCTGCTGCAGCCTCCTGCTGCAGGATCAGCCTCTGGGTCAGATCACTCAGAAGACTTAAACACTCCCGTGATATTGCAGTCCAGTTGTGTGGGTGCCCACCTAGCAGTACACACACAAACTACATGAAATGCAGTAGGAAATGCAAGTTTAACCAAGATGTGCATTGTTGTAGCTATCCTGACAGTGTTTCTGGCATAAACTTGAAAAGCTATAGTGCCTTTCCATTATTAAATGCCACAGTGCATTTCCACTGTAACTGTTTAGTTAAATACTCTGAGAAAGATGAAAACATGGACAAGGTCTATTTTTCAGGGACTCAGACTTCAGTGAAATCCACTAAACAAGCAGGAAAAATAGGCAGTTCAGTCCATCAGATTTGATGTCTACTGAACAACCAAAATGAACAGAAATTATATCAACTGTGATGGTAAACAGCTCTGAAGTATAAAAACACTGTAATGCCTGATGAGGTGCAACAAAAGTTTCCTCAGGGCCTCTAAGCAGTTTCAACCAACCTTCTCTGTCATATCTTTGAATGTGGCAAGAGATTGTATACCAATTCAAACGATACTATTGTTTGCTTATGTCACCACTGCTGCTCCAGTGACATAAATTCATCCTTTATTTCATATCTCGGCCACATCTGAACATCAGGCTTTAATGCACATCTGCTAGATTATTTTGTTTGGACTATTTGACTAGTGATGTTCAGGAGTCCCCTACTCTCAGTATCCTGAGACCTCCTCTTCCTCAGGGTTGTCATGCAAGTGAATCAACGGACACCATTATTTGATTAGTGGATTAAGCAATATCAATACAGATAATTAAGTCTCCTTTTGGAAAAAATAACATTAAAAGAGTACTTTTATTTTTAAGGTCTCCTGGCTAACGCAGCATGTCTCATGTTTATAACTTACAAAAATATTTGATTAACCCTTTTGAAAAAGGGAATCAAAATGGAACAGTTTATAATTACCTGGCTGACTAAGGCTAAAGACTTCCTGGCGGCGAATGGGAGAGTACTGGGAAAGTAACATCAAGTCTTGCAAGGCTAAAAACTGCAAAGAAAGGAAAAGTTGTAGTTCATTCAAAGACCCAACAGTTCTTCATAAAAAACAAGCTACTTTTACAAATGCAGTCCTCAAACAATGACATCACACAGAAACCACAGTGCCATGTCAGAGAAGAGAAAGGAAGCGAAGGACTGCACACATCTCTAGAAAAACTTTGACTGGGCTGCTGAGGAAGAGTTTCACAGAAAACTTTACTGGCATTTCAGTAAAAGAGAGAAAATCAAAGGCAGTAACTCCACAAGCCAGAGCTTAAGTACAAAGTCCATCCTACAGTATTAAACATGCTTTTCTCTTTAGGAAAACAGCAGCTTCTCTTACTTGAAGGAGTGAATAAGGCAATCCCAAAACAACCAAATTTCCTCACACCTTGCAACTACAAGACAACTCTGAGATTAAAAAAATTAGGCTTTCTGCATCTTTAGCTGTGCTAGAGAAAGTCCTTAATCTTCCCCAACCACACCTTGGTAATGCAGCAAGCCTTAAAAAGGTATTTAACTTGTAGCTTATTGCATTTCTGGTCTTCTCAGAGACTTAGGTGTGGAACTTGCACATGTGCAACAGAATATTCTCATCTTTCTTTATGGAATACTTCTTGCTGTACGAGTGCTCACATTTTTAATTATTATATCAATAAATTTTGCTGAAGTTTACCATAGTCAGGATCAAAATTACTCTCCTTTATTTACATAGTTTAAGTAGCTTTTCTAGTATTTTCTAGTATTGTATTTAAGCAGAGGCTGGGAGACTCTTAGTATGGAAACAGTTAACCTCAAGGAAGTTAACATGTGTAAAAAAACCTAGAGCAAAGAGCTGAGTATACAAAGATTTGACAAATTAACAGTTCAGAGACCCAAAATTTTTAAAAAACTCATGAATTAATCTCACTAATATTTTGTTTTAGCGTTAGTACACTAGCATACTTCACTTGCAGACAAATGCCTCTTGCTTCTAACTAAATGAGTCTCTCTTCACCCTTAGAGCAGCAGAGCTCAGGAAGCACCAGCAGATGTCACTACCGAACAGGTTTTCACCCCTAAGAGCTACTCCCTTGCTGACTGATCTGACAAGCTTTTTAGAAAAAACACACTAAAGTAGCTGCTGAACAGAAGATCTGATTACAGGCTTTAGAAAAGGCAGGTCAGCACGCATCCAGCTGGGAATGTGCTGCTGATGCCATTACCTTTATAATGAGGGGAGGGTTGCTGTTTAAAATTTTAGGTAGACACTGGTCCGTCTCCTCAGCAAAAGTTGGCTGGACAGGAAAATGATGGGTCTAAATAGAAACATCAGAAGCCGTGTTACACAGAGCAAAACTTCAGAAAAATCATGAAAGACCAAACCCAAGATGATATTTGTCAGATGAATGATTAACAACTGCAAAAAACATATGCCCAGATATCTCATCTTACTATATTCTAGCCTGTAATTCCTAGCCTGTAACAGCTTATGTGCTCTGTATTTTGGAAGAGTGTATCTGGATTAGTCAAAAAGTCAGAGCTTTCTCTAATTCTTTTTATGCAAGAATTTATCTTCTTAAGTTATGGTCTCAGCTTTACTCTAAATCAAGAATATATTTAAGTGGGCTTTGTGCTGACTTCAAGCTACACAAAGTTCTCTGTTAGGGTGGCCCCAGGAGCATCTGCCTGGCCTCAGTATTAGACATAAAACCAGGAAAAGAGGGACATAGAAACAGAGATAAAGGAGCAGGAAACAGATAAAGGAGTAGGAAGAAAAGGTGGGAATAAGGCATTGCTGCAAACATGTTAATTCTGAGAGCAGCACAAGCTTGCTTGATTTGGGGAGAAACAAAAGGAAAGTCATTTATTCCTTAGGACTCTCTTAACTACTCAGATATTGCTCTTGCAAAAGCAAGGCATTTATAATTAAGCTAATTTCCAGTAAAACCACACTTGGAAAGAAAATGTTCTCTCTGCAACACTGTGATAGGCCTTTAGCATTGTCATCAAGTACTGACCTCTGTAGCATAAATTCTGAAGAGTAACCATGCAATGTACCAGGTCACCAGGAGAAATACACCTGATAACCAGGCATGGTAGAGCAAGGAGAGATCCAATAAGCCACTCAGAGAGTCAAGAGGATGCAATTTACTGCAGATAAAGCAAGACAATGTGTTTTTATTAGGGGTGATGCCAATAGTAAGCTGTTAGGACAGTAACAATTTAAAGAACAGAGATCTATTTTTCTTTTCTGATTTCTTTGGAAAAATACTTTAAAACATTACAAAAAAATGCCATCGAATGCCAAAGATCCTATGACACACCCAGAATAAGTCACTAAACCAGAATAAGTCACTAAATGTTCTTTAGCAGAGACATCTGCTGGCAACACTGTCCTGCAAGTTTCCAGCACAATATAATGCCTACCTGTCTATATGGAGATCCATTGTGGTGCTTATCCACGCCCTTGGGATATAACCTAGGGACACAAACAGAAACACTGTAAACAAGTATGACAGAGCCAACACAAGCACTTGGGACAGAAAGAAGGCAGAAGTAGAATAAATGTATAGAGACAAGGACTGGCCTTTTCACGTTAAGGTAACAGAGAACAATTCATCCTCTTGTTTTCTTTATAGACTCAAACAAAAGAATGAAGGAAGACTCCAGGCCAGCAACTATACTGTAAGAGATATTGATCCTATTCCAAATTCTGTTTCACTTTATATTCTGTTTCATTCGAACTATTTGTATTTATTCACTGACAAAAAAGTTTAATGGTAATTTATTATTTTTTTCAGTACAACTCAGGCACCAGCAGGTGTTTTTTGTTTGTTTTTTTAAAAAGATTAATGGAAAGTTAAGTGTGATGTGTTCTATATTGCTTATCACATAAAATAAAATGGGACTAATTTTAGCATATTTTAACATATATAGCATAT
>JAUBOD010000755.1:1758747-1772633 GCA_032353885.1 Nothura maculosa | reverse complement strand
AGCTTGGTCCGATTCAAGTCGATGCCATCATCCACAAACTGACAAATGGAAAAGAGCCTGCAGCCTCGCTGGCACGCATACAGCTCCTCTTCCTGGGAAGGCACAAGGAAAGACTCAGGTTTCTCCACCCAAGAAAATACTATCAAAAAACAATTTCTTTTTTCTTTTCTGGGTGACGGGGGCAGAGAAGGAAAGCAGGGGAAGAGTTATCAAAAGTCATGCTCCACAGCCAGCTCCACAGCCAGCTAAACATGACACTCTAGATCATATAAAACAAATCCAAATCGCAGCTCTAGCACTGTAATAACTGCTGATTTCTTTATTTGGAAGAGAGTTCATTATTCTGCAGTGGGGCAGATCTTGAAGACCAAACTGTTTTGTACATTCAAGCCTCCAGTAACTCCAAACAAAGTTGCATTGTGTACCAGATAAAGTGATGATTTAAAGATAAGAGATATTAGCTATAAAAAATAAAAATATTTTAAAACAACATACTCCAATACTCTTCATTTAATCATACAAGAAGTTGAAAGTCCTCCCCTCAGAAGTTTAATACCAGAACCCAAGAGTTGAGGTGCAAAACAAAGACATATTTTGACAACATGCTACAATGTATCTACTATCTTGTTAGAACTAGTTGTTAAAATAGAAGATTATCTTCTGATTTAGTGCTGTATCAGTATCCTGTTAACACGTTACTTGCCAAATTAGCTCCACAAACATCCAACATGGATTTCTATTATACTGAACTGAAAGAATAAACCATTTCTTCTTATTAAGGAACTATAAAACTATAAAAACCTCCGAGATGAGGGCAATGGAGCTGATCAGGAGGGACATGCACTTCCCAAACACAGTGACCCAGCTGAACTAATAACTGCCAAACACTCCTATTAGCAACCAGGTAGTGTAACCAAATGCATCCAACCTATTACCTGGAGTGACTCAAAACAAGGCAGCCAGTTGCTTTACACACGGAACAAGACTGAATTCATAAAAGAGAAGACAAACATACCACACCTTACTAATGCAGCCTAATTGACCCGCCCATTATGTTTCTCTCGAAGTCTGCATGCTTTTGAACATAGAAAAGTAGAAAATTGCGAGCACAGATTAAAATTGAGCCATTTTCGCCAGTGTTATTGGAGTTAAGATAGTTACATTGCTGCAGGAAACAAGTTGTATACATTAATAATCATAAAGAAGGAACTTCAGCAGACATGCTCCTATGGTAGCCGTGCACACAGGTCTTAATGTTTGTCTTGCTTTTCAGTTAAAACAATTTTCTCCAATTTGGCTGGTAGTTTTGCGACTAATGGAACAAAGAATAAATGAAATGGGTGAGATGACTATCATTCAGCAGCTCCAACACAATACAAAGAGTTTGAGGGTATTGAAAAAAATAAAATTACAGCAATAATCAGCCTTTTTGAACTTGAACGATCTTGCATTGAAAAAAAAAAACAAGAAAATTACTCCAAAACACTAAGAAAATATTTTAGGATACTGTCTCATCCTAACTTAACTCTAAAGTTCTATTTTTCCTCCTCTATATCACTATAAAAGGCATGAAAACACATCATACGTGCAGATAAATCTTACTTTTATCCCACACAACTCCCTCTTACTTTCCTCTGTGGAAATACCAGTATAAATTACTAAGTCAAAAAAAAATCCAGGACTTCACATGAAAACAACATCCTATTACCCAATTCTATTGTTAACTTTTTTTTTTTCCTTCCTTCTCTACTACTGCCTTGTTGAAATCACTAAACTCATAGAAAAGCTGCCATTCAACCTCTTAAATAGATGCAATAGAGAATTGGGTATTTTACCAAGAACAGACCAAGAAGGATGAGATTTCAGGAACGGGCAATGGATTTTCCCATTTCCAGACAGCATCAAGCTGGAAACCAAAAGTGAACTCTGGAGCGGAAGCTATATCGCCAGGAGAAGCCACTTCCCTACACTGCTCATCCAGACAGAGCTAATTCCCGGTGACAGTTAACCCCAACACGGGCTGGTCATTCTGCCAAGTGATTTATCTGCCACCTTTTGGGCGGCTTTCTCCAAAATCAGGAGAAATCAGGTGGCTCTGGATCTGCAGCTCCTCATGGGCACTGCCCTCATTTAGCGCCCTAAACCACAGAGCAGCCCCAGGCAAATTACAGCTGCCTCTGTGGGCACAGAAAAGGGGAGAAAAAAAGAAATAAGAAAAAAAAGGAGACACAAGAAGCCCAAACCCACCCGGCTCCCAAACAAGCCGTGACCCGGCCGCATCCCAGCGATCCGGCAGCCTACGCGACTCGGGGGCTCCAGCTGTTTACTGAAGGGGGACAGCGCGGCTCAGAGGGGCCGCTCTCAGCGCGAGGGTCCCCCGGGATGCGGCTCGGGCCCGGCGGGGCGGGCGAGGCCCCTACCTTGGGGTAGGTGTGCAGGGAGTAGGTGAGCTGGCAGGCGCGGTGGCACGACGCCGTGTTGCCCAGCACGGAGTCGAAGGCCTCGGAGGAGGCGGGCGGAGGAGGCGGCGCGGTCGCCCGGGCCCGGCCGGCGGCCAGGAGCGCCACGGCCAGAGGCAGGTAGAGCGAGCCCCGCGACGCCGCCATCTTCCCTCCTCCTCCTCCTCCTCCTCCTCCTCCCGCAACGCCCAGCCGCGCGGGGCGGGGCGTCGCTAGGCGTCTCGCGAGAATACACACCCCCTAAACTCCCGGCGCGCTGCCTGCTGGGAGATGTAGTCCGCAGCTGCGCGCTGCGCAGGGCCTCGCCGCGGGCGGGAACTACGAGGCGGAAAGGGCGGGGTGGCGCCCACTTCCGGCGCGGCGGGCATGGACCGTTTCGTGGTGCGCGGCGCGCGCGCCCCGGGGCGCCCCCGCGGGGCCGCCGCCCCCGGCGCCTCCCGGCAGGTCACGATCGAGTCACTCAAGGCACGTGCGGGGCCCAGGGGCCCTTCCCCCTTTTCCTAACGCTTTTTTCCCTCATTTCCTAACTTTTTTTCCCTCTTTTCCTAACGTTTTCCCCCTTTTCGCAGAGGGTGGTGGTTGTGGAGGACATAAAACGGTGGAAATCTGTGCTCGAGCTGCCCGGGCAGCCGAAGGAGAACCTGCTGGAAGCTCTGCAGGAGCTGGGGAAGAAGATCCCGTCTAAGGAGGTGCTGCTCTCTACAAAAATAGGTGCGTTTTGTAGCTCGGCCTGGAGCGCAGGCCATCTGCAATGCTCAGTGCCTGGGTTGCCACCCAACCCAAGTCACTGTTTTTTTCCGTTTAAAACATACATTCATATATATATATATATATATATATATATATATATATTAAAAAGTATGGAGGTGATTTTGTAGTAGCAGTCTCACACGGTTTACCCAAACACATGATAATAAGTTATTGGTGTTCAGCAGCCCCATGAGTCCCATGGACCCTGCCTGTCACCTCTGCAATGAGATGATCGCTCTGGATGATCACCCGTAGCACTGAGCATCTGAAGTGAGAAAAGCTCGTTCTGGCCTTTCTTTTACGTTAGAGCCACTGGATCTCTGCCCAAAGAGCTCTCCTTGCTGTGGAAAAGCAGACAGGATCTTCCCCTTTCTTCTTACTTTTGGATTGCCATGTATTTTGCCATCTTTGGCTTATTCAGCGTTTTCCCAAGTTTTTCTGTTTTTTCTCAGTGCTCTGCTGCTGGGCTGCAGGAAAGTCAGAGCCGAGGAACAGTGACATCTCCTGGCCAGCAGCGTCAGCTCCCGGCCAGGAGGTCAGGAAAACGTCCAGCTGGAAAAGGATCCTCTCAAAGGAAAGCCTCTTTGCATGGGCAGACCCTGCTATGAAGAAATTACACATGTCAATAGGAAAGATTTTGCTTGGAGGCACTGCAGTGTTCTCGTATGAAGGTGCTGCAGAGCACTATGAACATCACCAGGCACATACACTGCTCTCCAGACATGGCCTCACTCAATCTCTGCAGGAACCACTGCACAACTCCATAAGAATTCAGGGTTTCCTCCTAGTGATTTCATGCTTACATCTGTGCCCGTGCCTTGGTTCTTTTGCTGATGCTGCCAACATTACAAATATGTTTGTTCTAGACACAAGTGTCCCCCTCCCAAAGCTGCACGAGCTGCTGCTGTTTTGCAGGCCACACAGTGAACAGGATGCGCAAACACGCGGACCCCGACGTGGCCAGCCTTGCACAGAGCGTTTACACAGAGTGGAGAACGTTCATCAAGGAGCATTCAAACAGACCCCCCATAGAAGTCAGGAGTGACCCCAAGACCGAGGCTTTCAGGAAGAACGCGAGGAAATTGCTTTGCAAAGCCCTGGATCTAGAGGTAGGACAAGTTCATCCCACTTGTCTCTGAAAGAACATAGTTTTCTTCACTACTTAATAGCTGTGACAGCAACACTGGGACTCTTTACATTTAAGTAATTAAGCACTTGTAAATTGAAAACTATTGCAAAAACAGAGAGGCAGGGTTGACAGTATATGAAGTGGTGCTAAATACGAGATTCCCTCTGGTACGCTTACATACACAAACAAGATTTGCTGCAAGGCTTAATGAACAGATTGCTTGCTCTATGAAACTCTGTAATAATTATCATTTAGTGTATTCATTAATTATCCCTTAAATGGCAAGTCAAGTGGTAGGCACTCAAGAGTTTCAGAGCAAGGTTAAAAACCTGTGTGTTGCTAGCGATGGAAGCAGCCTCTCCAAATTCTAGTTCATTTGGACTGAGATACAGCAAAAGGAGGGGGAGGTCAGAATGATTTTTATGGAGAGCTGGACTTTCCCCAGCTGCTGGTCAAGTCCAGTTTTTGGGAAGCATGTCTAAAAGTGTAAACCTATGGGACATGAGGGATATAGTGTCACCCTAAAACGAGTGGTGTTAGGCAAGAACCTGGCAGGATCCCCTCTGAACACAACTCAGCCTAAAGGAACTGCTCCTGTGGCTCGCAGCTACCACCACATGTGCAGATAATGTGTCCATCAGCTGGATGTACAGCACACGTAAGCCGGGGAGCCAGAGGCCCAGCAAACGGATGGCAGGGACACGTGGGAAAGGCTGGTGGAGAAACAAAGGTAGAGCAGGGCTGGATGGAGACAAAAGGGCTTCTGGCACAGCTCAGCAGAGGGACAAATTAAGCTGCAGCAAAAAGAGAATGAGAGGGCAAAGGACTGGTAAGAATGCTCCTTGGCCAGCTGGAATCTCCTCTGTCCAAAAGCATGGGAGCTTCCTAATCTAAAAAGGCAGAACTGAAATTAGAACCCTTTCTTGATGGGCAGGGGATTTTTTTCCTAAGCTGTGCTAAATTGCAGGTTTTAGAGCATGTTGAAGCAATAACTACATAATTAACATTTAGCAAATCCCGTTTCTGCATTCTTAATTACACCTCCTTCCACACACACAGAGCCCACATTTCCCTTTATAGCACCAGGCTGAGTTGCCAAGTGGTTGGCACGTCTTAGGGTTGCTGTTAGAATTGAGTTTAAAATAGTATCCAAGGTGCCTTATATCAGCAAGATCAAAAGGAGCTGTATGGAGACAGCGCGGTGTAGCTGATAATTGCGGTTGAACTTGATCCCCAGAGCTAGTTGCAGATTAGTGTCCTGTTGTGATGGCAAAGTACTACCACCCAGCTGGAGGCACGAGCGCGTTCCCTGCTCCTGACCACCTTGCCTTGTTCCTTAATTGCCAGGGTAGAATTAAATTGCTATTCCTGTTTCACTTGTAATGGGAAGTAGATTTCCTTGAATCTCAGATGATTAAAGAAGAGACTCGGAAAAGTGCCCAACTCCGCTTTCAATCAGTTGGTCTCCTTATTAAATGTAAAGATCTAATTTTATCCTTTGCTGTTTTCAGATTGATCACCCACTGGCAGAAAATATCGAGCGGGAAGCTTTTCATGTGTCGTCGCGGCTCGTCGGCGCCGCGTATCGCAGGACCGTGCGGGCTCTGGTCTTCTCGTTAACGCACAAGCCCGAGACGCGGGCGGGCGTCAAGACGGGCGCGCTCGCTGTCCCTGCCTTTGTGCAGGGCCATAAAAAGTGATGCTGAGCGAGAAGACCGTGTCTCTGTGGAGCTGGGAGCCCTCTCTGTCCCAGGAGCACAGAGGTGTGGACAACGCAGCTCGCTTGGCACCGTCACATGAACGGGACCATGAGCAGAGCCAGGAACGATGGAAGTGGTGCTGTAAATCTGACCTGGGGGAATCTTCGTGGGCTCCTTGCAGAGAAGTTGCTTCTGCTGTGCTGTGTATTTGCCTGCTGCAAGGCCACCTCCGCTGACTCGCATGTTTCTCACTTCTACCACGGTTTGTCTTACTGCAGTTTGGCTGCATCCCTGATGTGGATCTTCAGGTGTAAACATAAAGGAGCAGCTCTGTGCTGTAGCAGTAGAAAATATTGGGAATTCAGAGCGATTCCTCTAAGAGAGGAGAGCACCAGTGCTTAACTGTGTGCTCTTATTAGCCTTAAATCAGCCATATCTGCTGCAGCTGGGTACTGAATGCCGGCAGGTGGTGGCTGTCTAGCCACACCAGCTGGGTTTCCCCTTGCTGCATCCTTCCCTTTGCTCCCATTCCCAAAGCTGGACATGAAATGGGTTTCAGTGAATTGCTGTCCATCATTCCATAGCCTCAGTGACCTAACAGTTGGGGCATTTTCTGAAGCTCTGGGGTGGAAACGCCCTGGAATGTAGGTGCTGTCCAGTGCCTCTTTGCTCCTTAATGAAGAGCTCGCTCAAACTGACATACCTCGTTCATGATTTAAATGTGGTGCTTGTTCGTACTGTAACATGAAAACACTTGAAGTGAAATTTCTACATACAATGAGCTGGTAAGGAAAATACTTCCTTTAACAACTTTTTTTTTAACTTCAAAGGAAGCAAATACTTCAGAATGATTGTGTAAACAAATTTAAGCAACCAATAAACAGAACCAGAAATAAACTAGTTATTAAACATTGAAAATCTGTCCTTTCTTCACTCTGATTTCCTTAGTGCCACAAATCATCTTGTTCTCCATATACTCCTCCTTAGTAAGGCTGTGACAGGCACAGTCCTTCTCTACTGGTAAGCAACAAAAGTAGTGACTGTTCACAAACATTTACTGAATCAACTTGTCCAGAGAGAGACACATATTGGGATGGGTGGAACTTGCCTGTTAGCAAGTGAACCTGTTGAGAAGTGGGGGCTTGAGGGGGAGAGAAGAGAGACCACTCCTGCAAAACTGTCCTTGCCAAAAGTGGCTTTTGACCATAGTTTCTGCAAGGCAAATCTGCTGGGTTTGGAAGGCACCAGCGTTTTCCTTTCCACCAGCAAGCACAGCTAAGAGGTGCTTTACGTTGCTGCAAATTGTTTGGGTGAAAGAGTGAGGGAGCAGGCAAGACCTTGTCCCGTCCATCATAGGGCAGAGTGCTCCTCATCCCAACAAAGCAGCCCTCAGGAGATGCCTGGACGAGGTTGCTGCTAACCCGATCTAGGGGCTGGCAAATGCCTAGGGGAGGAAATGCTGGGCTCACCCATGGCATTTGGCAGGCGCTGGGCATTTAGTTCATTCAACTGAGGGCTCAACTGAGGGCAGAAGTGTCTTTCCCACAGGCCCCCCTGCCATTAAAAACCCTGCAGGTGGGTCTGGCAGCAAGAGGGGCTGTGAAATATGGGATGCTCTCATTAGCACGGCTACGTTTTGGGATAGCTAATGGGAAATGGCCTCCCCACTTACTCATGTCGCTGCTTTCTGTCCCCAGGCTCCTCTTTTTGTCCTTTGAATGAATGTGCCTGGACATAGGTTATTTTAAGGCCTCTTGCTGCACCCCTGTGCACTTTTGCATGTCGTGGCTGTTCTAAATAAACGTTCTCATCCTTGGGACAGGTGAGATGCTGCAGGAAGGTCAGAGGCTGCTCTTTGAGAGACCCAGGGATAGGAACATGCAGCGGAGCTTTGCTTTCCCAAAAAGCCCCAGCCCCAAGGAGCCTCATCCCGATCCACCCATGCAAAACGCAGTGCAGGCAGCGCCAGAGCCCAAAGCTGCAGCAGGATTTGCTCCTGGTTTTGGACTGCAAGGATGACACCAGTGCAGACCTAATGCTGTCACCAGGACATGCTGGAAAGGGAAAAACTGAGGTAGGAAGGAGGGAAGCACAGATGGAAAGAAACAGGTTTTGAGGGTGGTTAAAGCAATTGGGTGAATTTGGAGAGAGATAGAGAGGTGAGTAGATCACATGCAAAAACAAACCCAAAGATGGTACTCAAAGGTGTGCAGGTATGTTACAATATTCCAAGGGAAAGTTGGAAAACACCACTGGAAATATCCTCATAACTTTTATAGATCCCTGTTTGCCCTACGGAGACATGGGCACCCACAGCCACCTTGTGCATGGCGCCAGGGTGCCCACACAAACCCAGGCAGGAAGAGATTTGCTGAAAATATTGCTGTATTGGGTTGCAGCTCGGGTGCTCCAAATGACAGCAGCAGGATCTGCAGCCTCGGGAGAGCCACACTGCTCTCCCAACAGCAGGACACATGGAACCTGGTGCAGGAAGAGCTGCCGAGCACTGGAGATGCCAAATGGACAGACCGAGGGATGTTGGGAAGCGAAAGCAGCATCCGCTAGGAGCTTCTCCAGGAGGAGGAAGGCATCTGTGGGAAAATCCCAGCGTGGCTCCCGTGGGAGGCCTGGGAAGGGGGGCCTCACAGCAGCACCAGCCCCACGATGGCGATGACCATGAGGAGCCCCGCGAGGACACAGATGCTGATGAAGACCACGTCGCTGGTGTCGCGGGGCGGCTCCGGCTCGCGCCGCTGCCCCTCAGGGAGGTTTTCCGCGCGCGCGCCGCGCCGCTGCGGCTCGGGGCCCTCCAGCAGGCTGGCCCAGGCCTCCTTCCTCTTGGGCTCGCACTGCACCTCGTAGCGGTGCACGTCGTGGCGGCCGCCCGCCGAGAAGTTGAGGTAGAGCACGCCGACGATGACGGAGGTGCCGTTCCTCCTCTGCGAGATGGGAAGCATGACGCACGGCACGGCACGGACAGCCTCCATCCCACCACGGCACCCCCGGCCCTACCTGTGCCTCGCTGCCACAGGCGTCGAACCTGGCGTGGATCCTGAAGCTGGAGCCGGCCACGTGGGCGGCGCAGGACGGGCTGCCCAGGTAGACCTGGTGCCTCTCCAGCACGGCCAGCGCCTGCACAGGGATCTGGATGTGGAAGTCTGTCCGGGTGCAGGTGACGTTCACGGGCACCACTGTCGGCATGGAGGGAGACGGGACATTTGGGGTGAACCATCACCGCACACTTCCCCCCAAAAAGGGTTATTTTTCACAGGGACCTCATGACTGGGATGAGGAGCTGCTCCAGCTAGAGTGGCTCCTCATGTGCCCCTTCCTCCCACTCCCCTTTTAAGGAACCGCTGTGTTCCTTAAACGCAGGTTTTAGGTACTGCATCCTAAAACACAGGTTTTTGGACCTGCACCAAAGCGGGCGATTTCCAGGTGGGCACCCCCTCACCTCCGACGTAGGCAGCAGCGAAGCCCCGCTTGGCCGTGTTGCGGTCGGTGCGCAGCACCAGCAGCAGCTCGTGGCCGCTGGACACCACGGGGGGCAGCCGCTCGCGGCCGCACCGCTCGCCCAGCAGCGCGGAGCCCTCGGTGCCGCCGTCGAAGGCGGCCACGCGGTCGTAGTCGCAGCGCCCCGTCAGGCTGCTGCGGCCCTCCAGCTCCAAGTCCAAGAAGAAGACTTTGACTCGGTAGCCCGGGGGCAGCTGGATGGTCCACTGGCACTGGAGGTTGTTGGGGTAGAAGTTGGGGTACTGGGGGCTGGAGAAATTCCCTCTGATGGCCGTGTACACCTCCTGGCACTCACCTGCTTGGGAATACAGAAAAAAAAACAGAGAAAATCTCAAGCCACTTGCATGGACTCCCTGGGGGTTCCCTGGGATATGCATCCCTGCATCCTTGTGGATGCTTCTCCTGTGCAGCAGGATGGCCTTGCCCATGCCATGTGAAATGCTTGCTCAGGTACTAACCCATAATGCCAACCCACGAGCTCTCTCCAACCAACATCCCTTAGATGCCACCTCCCTTCCAGCCAGGTGCCATGCCCATACCGGAGTAGAAGTGAGCTTTGAAGCCCCTGCCACCGATGTTGAAGTCAGACTTGAAGACGACGAGGAGCTCGTGGCCGGAGGAGACGGCGCGGGGAGGGCGGCTGCTGCCGCAGTAGCGGCCCAGGCGGGCGGCCGCCGCCGTGGCGCCGTCAAACAGGGCCACGTAGTCGAAGCTGCACTCGTCATCGTTCTCCACCTGGAAGTCGGCGAAGACCAGCCGGACGCTGGTGCCCGCCGCCGCCCGGATGCTCCAGCGGCACTCGGCGTTGTTGGGGTAGTTCTCCGGGTAGTCGGGGCTGGTGATCTCTCCGGAGAGCGCCGTGAGCTCCCCGCCGCAGACGTCTGTGGAGAGGAACAGCATTGGAGACCATGATAACCATCCTGCTCCTTCTCATGGCCCAACCCACCCCAGGGGCAGGATGAGTAGTTGGAGACCATGGTCTTGTAGCTGTGGGTTGGTGACCACAATGGACACCCTCTTTCTTCTCAGTGCTCATCTCGCTTCAGGGGAGGAAGGAGAAGTTGGTGATGGTGATGACCATCCCACTCCTTCTCATAGCCCATCCCACCCCCTCTCACAGCACCCCCTCTCCCCACGCAGCATCCCCCGGTGGGGCCACCTCTGCGGTAAGCTGCAGCAAAGCCATGGCTGGCCACGTGCTTGTCCGAGTGGAAGATGACAGCCAGGACGTGCCAGGAGGAGGTGAAGGAGGGGGGCGGCTGGTGGCCGCAGAAGGTGCCCAGCAGGTTGCTGTGGTCCCGGGCGACACCGTTGTAGACCTGCAGGTAGTCGTAGCCGCAGGCGTCGTGGTACTCCAGGTCGAAGTGGCTGAAGGTGAGCAGCACGGAGGAGCCCTCGGCCACCACGATGAGCCAGGTGCACTCGGTGTCGTAGGGGTAGAGGCCAGGGAAGTTGGGGCTGGAGAAGTTGCCGGAGGGCGCTGAGAGCACCCCCCCACATTTGATGCCTGCAGGGAAACAGCGCCTCAATGGGTGCCATGTCCAGGGATGCCCTGATCCTGCTCCAGGAGGAGAGCAGTAGCGCTCCAAAGAGCTCCAAAGGGCCCTTCTCCACTTGAGTCCGAGCTCTGAGAGAGGCACCAGTGGCTCAGTTTGCTTACCCATGAGTTATGCATGCACAGATCAATTTTCCAAGGAAATCTTTACACTAAGGCATAGTTGGTATAAAATAAGGCCCTATGTACATCGACATAAATAAGGTGGCGAGGTGGCAGCTGGCTGTCCCCTGCCCCACAGGGGCATCAGGTTTCAGGCTACATAAGGGAGCTGGAAGGCCAGACACAGGTATCAACCCTCGGCATCACCCATCGGCACCACTGGGGCCAGGGCCCCAGAACCCGGCAGTGTTTGAGGAGAGGAGAGCGGCTCCCAGCCGGATGATCCACCAGGCTGAGCGGCTCCACGGAGCCCAGGCCACCGGGTTGCCTGCTCCATGACCCTGCTCCAACCCACAGGACACATCATCCGCAGCGGGGACATTCCACACACACGGATATGCATGCATACATACACATATATATGCACACACACATGTATGTGTGTATGCATGTGTGCTTGCATTTAGGGGCATGCACAGCTCCAGAATGGAGGAGATGCTTTAGCAAAGGATCCCAGACCTCCTACCTCTGCTACCAGCAAAATAAGTAGGAAAGGAGGAGCAGGAGGAAGCGGAGGAGGAGGAGGGAGCCCCGCTTCACCCCTCTCTTACCTCTGCTGTCGCCAGCAGTGGGACAGGCCACGTACAGCAGGGCCAGCACAGCCACCCAGCCTGTCCCACGGCGCCCCATCCTCCGGCACCGCCGGGTCCTTCCCGAGCTGCCTATCCGGGAGACAGAGAAAAAAATAAATAAATAAATTAAAGAGAGGGATAAATAAAAAGCGGGAGGGCTGCAGAATTAATAGCGGGATGAATAATTCATCGCTTGTTTGAATTAAGAGCGGCAAGGTAACTTGATCTATTCCTCCCCTCCTTCACTCAGTTTTAATGATCTGGATCAAATGTCCCAAGGATTTACACTGTACCAGATACCTTGTCAATACACTATATTTAGAAGAGATATTAATGTTTCAGATATGGTGTATAATGGCAGTAAGTCTGGGCTGACAATATGCCCTTAAGGGGCTATGAAAATAATTTAGTTTGCCAGGCGAGACAGTGAACCGGAATGGGAATTTCAGGCGGAGCAGGGAAAGGCAGCTCGGGAGCGCAGGTGATTTATACTGCGGCACTCCTTGCACAAAGCCAACTGTTGATAAACCCGGAGGCGCCAGCACGGCCTTGCAGTCCAGGGCTTTTTGTTCCATGTTAGGTGATCCCAATGGGCTACGGCCCTTGCAAAGGGCAGGAGGGCAGCAGAGGGCAGCACTCCAAAACCCACCAATTTTTGCAGAATTGTTCCAGACCGGGGGAGTCTCAATGTTCACCTGCTCACAAAGCGGCCAGGATCAGCTGAACTCATCCCAGGTTGGGTGGCGATGCCAGAAGGTGCTGGATCCACCAGAGAAGCACCAAATCCAGCAGCTTTCCAGCTCCTTGCCTCCTGCTCATGATCAAACTCTCTCCTTTTGCTGCCACATCCAACACCGAGACGATCACTGGGAACTGAAAAATCCTGCAAAGGCCTCAAAAAGGAAATGCTCCCCAAGAGACCGAGGCGGAAAAAAAAGTCACCTTCAAAGAAGCAGCAAGTATCTTTAAATCTCAGCCGGTGAGACACGTTGCATTTATTAATTAAGCCATGAGGATCGATGCCTGGGACGTTGGCTGGGGATTAATGATGGGCTGGGAGGAGCCGGTGGCCTGAGGTGCCGCTAAGGCCCATTAACGCCAACTGGTCATTAATCCCGGGAAGCGCTCGGTGCCAAGGTCATTAAGTGCCTGCATATATTTATGGGGCATAACAACAACAACAACAATATTTACTGGGAGGGTCCTTGCTCATAGCCTGGCCTTTGTGGGAGCCGCAGGGGCAACTTCCAGGAATGTTGGGAAAGGGATCGGCGCTCGCTCCCGTTGGACCAGGCTGGAGGGCAGAGGGGAGGAGCAGGGAAGGAAGGAGAGGAGCAGTAATTACGGAGGAGAGCCAGGCGGGTTCATTAGAGGCTGCTGCACGGGGGCTCCCCCTTCCCGCCGTCCCCCGGGGGGCAGATCCATAAATCATGAGCCCAAAAGGCACTGGATTCATTTAAACAGAGAGGAGGCGATCAGGACGGCGAGACGTCGGAGAAGATCAAAGGTTTAAATACGGTCCCCAGGAGAAACATGGGAATTATTTAGGCAAGAAATAATGAGATGGAATTAAGGAGGAATTTAGGGGTGGCTCGCTCCATCCTCCTCATCCCCCTCGGAAATCCTCCACTCTCCCAAAGCGAGCGGTGAGTTTTGCCGTTTCAAAAGCGCTCTGGGGATTTCTAGCGACATCTCAGACTGGCAGATTTTCATCTGTCAAACCAGACTTGTCCACACAGGATTTCCAGCATGTGCAATTTCCCAGGAATAGTTTCTTCCTCTTCCTGGCTAGGGATGAAGCAGGGAGCACTCCCAAAGAAAGCAGCTCCTTACCTATCAGCCCGCTACGCAATACTCCATGGAGCAGAGACTTAAATCAGGGCTGAGGTTTAGTCCTGGATCCAGCATGGGCACCATTCCTGGGTATTTTGGTGTTAAAAAGCCAGAACCACATTTTGTCCCTGGAGAAGAGCTTCTTGTAAATCTTTGCTCTGATGAATTACAACAAAAGCTGCATCCATAGTGGATGAATTCCAGGCACTTGGA
>JAUBOD010000755.1:1734883-1746488 GCA_032353885.1 Nothura maculosa | reverse complement strand
TGCTCTGTCACCCTCACAGTAAAGAAGTTCCCCCTCACCTGCAGGTGGAACCTCCTGTGCTTCAGCTTACATCCATTACCCCTTGTCCTATCACTTGCCACCACTGAGAAAAGTTTGCCCCCCTCTTCCTTGCCTGTGAGCAACCTCTTGATTCTCTCTTTCCCTGGATTGATTGATAGTGCAGAGTCCTAACAGGTAAGGATCCACTTTCAATGTTGGAGTACTTTGCCTGCTTCCATATCCCTTTATATTAACACAGATATGGTGTCAGTTTGAACATGCCAAAAGACATGTGCTGGCACCAATACTCAGGTTAAACATTCTCTCACTTCAAAGCTAAGTCTCAGGACTATTCTATCAGTGCCAGGGTATCTGAAGGTGTTCCCTGCTCTTTAACAATGAATCATTTTAAAAAGTCATCAGTGTATGTCTCCTCTTACTCCCTCTGGTAAACAAGTACTCACATGTATCAGTGAGATTATTAGTGGAAAATTACTCATTGAAAACAAAATGGAATTTGCAATTAGGGGCTACATGTTCATAACTTGGTTTTCAAAGAAAGGTATCCGAATACAGTGACTATAAAATCCAGAACAGAAATTAAAATCAAATGCCACTAGATATGGAAGTTTTAAAAATGCCCCTGCTTTGTTAAGAAGCAAAGCTTTAGAAGGTCTGTTCAATTAAAATGACTAAACTTAATAGACTCCACATTTCATTCTTCACTCAGTACGAAAGATGTAGTTAGTGGATTCTGAAGGCAAGCTAAGATACAGTATTTCACTGATGGGCATGAACATATGCAAGTGGGCCATACTACCCTCACTCTTGTATTGGCTCTTCTTTGGGTTTCTGCTGCAACCAGAAAAGTTTTGCTACTGGCTTCAGTGGATCTCAGTTGACATCAGTGGCACAGGGTTAAGCATAGAGTAAGCAGCCTTTGGCAAACATGTCAGTACTTCTAGTACAAAACTTCTTTCCATTCTGATGAAAGATGACATATTCTAATAGACTGGAAAAAGCTCTAAATCAAAACTCCCAAATCCCAGTTCTAAGGCTGCCTCTGATCCCTAGTCTTGCCCCCTTCCTGTTATAATGGGAGCTCCTGAAGGTTGAAGGATGAACTGAGACTAATCACTTCACATAATATGATCACAATAAGTAAGACTAAAAAAGTACAAGGTTCTTGCAAACTGCCAAGACTGAATTGGCATTTTGTTTGAAAAAGATAGTACAGCTGGTGATGCAAGAAAAAAAAAGTGAAGCTGCAAGATGGTGATGCAAGATGCTGGGGATGCAAGAAAAAAAAAAAAGGGAACTTGAGCCTCCAGCTTAGATATTCCTGTAAAAATACAGAGGTTCTACCTTCATCTGGAAGCAACAGCCCAACGTGACAGGTGTGGAAGACGTGATAAAGAATAAAATGGAGTTCTAAATCAGTGTTTATCTTACCCAGCTTCAGAGCTCGAGGCTTGGAGAGTTCTGGCCTCAAGTTGCCTTGCATTTGTAGAGCTCAAGTACTGAAGAGTTATGCCACCAGGTCACAAGCATGCAGTATTTCTTATCTGAAGTACTCATCTCCCATCATCTAAACAGCAATCTTGAGTGCTTAACCTCAAGCATCCAATTCTGAAAACACTTGAGTCCATTCTTTGTTTTCCTCTAGGCTGCTCCATTTGCTACTTCATTTCTACTCTCTGACAGTATTTATTTTATTCTGAGGTGTTATTTAATATGTGGATAGATGTAGATAAATCTCTAACTTGAATATTTTTTCTTTTGCTGTGGCTCTCAGGTGGAACTCAACTATGGCATATAATCACGGATGTGAATAGCAGCTATTTTATTTCCCTGCTCTGAAAAATATAATGAAATTGTACTATGCATAATGAAGACATTTCAAATGGAAAGATGGAAATGGTTGAATAAGTCTTAATGTGAATCAAAAACCCATGCCACTTCTACAGCCAAAGTTTTGCAAATACCATAATACAAACAACCTATCAGAACCTAACAGTATGATTTTATACTTTAATCTTTCTCTAATTGTTTCTGTCTTTTCAGTCTCTCTCTTTTAATGGACATGTAAATCAGTTGTTAAAGGTAACAATCTAGAAGGTAACTACAAAAATGTAAAATATGATCTGATGTGAATCTTCTCAGGAATCCTACTTTTCCATAATTTTCTGTCCAAATTTCTTTATCTTCTGTCCAAGTTTATTTATAATGTTTATTTACAGTAAAACAAAAAAACAACAATAACAAAACACTAGTTTATATTGTAGTTGCAGAAACAGATAATATCTTTTCATTAGTAATTATTTAGTATGGGTTCTGCATTATTTTAAAACAGCAGGAACCTTCTCCGAGAAACTTGTTTGGAAAATGAAACAGAAGAGAAAAAATTGTTTATCAGCTCTTTTCCTCAGTGCTCATCAAAGAAAATATTTGTTGTGCAAAAACACAAATATTTTAGTCACCCAAGCAAGAATGCTTTTTTTTTTAAAAAAAGTATTTTTTCCAATAAATTTTATAGTTATAGTCTTGAATAACAATTAGCTACTGAGATGGACAGAAATTGGGTTTCTTTATAGACCAACTACTTAAGAATAATATTTGGCATCAGTCCAATTTTAAGATCTTTTAATAGGTCTGATATCTCAGAAAGCAAAATTATTTTTAATCTCTTCACTTGTATTGCCAAGCTATCTTCCACCTCTGTGGAGAGAAAGAAGGAATCTTCCTTCTGCAATTCCAATATATTTATGTGTTTTATGTAGCTTAAGTGGAAATAATATTTGCACTGTGGATGACCCTAGCAACACGATCACACAACAAAACTCTGTGAATAAGTCTCTGTAGTAATAGATTCCAGATTTATTAAAAACAACAACAACAACAACAAAAACACTCTGGCTCTCCGAACAGAATTTTCATTTTTCTGAGAAACCTTGAGAATCTGCCTACCAGTCAGTTATTTGAAATTCCTGTAGGTATTTATTGCTGAATATGTTCTTTTATGCAGGATATAAACTACCTCCTAATGACTATGCAGTCACCATTGAATTTAGCAGAATTTTATCATTTAAACCAGCTAAGAGTCACTATCAAATGCTTTTGAAATTCTTCTTCCCTTTTTTTTCTCTTAGGGTTTCCATTCAGTAGTATATTGATGCTTTAAAAATATTATATAGGAAATAAAAAGAAACAGAAAAGGAATATAAATCAGATTTCTTGTTATGACATATTCCTTCTTTTCTCTAAGCAAAATGACTACCAGAAAGGTACATTTTAATTGGACAACTAGTTGAGATTCAAATTTTGATTGCAATTAAAATCTATTAGCTTTGTATAGAATACTGAGCCTTGTAGAGTAAAGCAGCAAAAGTGAATCTACCAAAATGTGAAAATACAACGATCCATTAAAAAACATTTCAAACACTGAAACATATGAACTGCTAGAAATGAAAGCATCTAAGTGGTTTGTACTTACTGCTGTTTCATGAGGCACCAAAAGCAACCCTAAGTTGAATGTGTGAACTGAAGCTATTAATCCTGTCCTAACAAAATTATAACAGACCTGTTTTGTCCTCTCAAATTGGGAAAAGGGTAAAAGGTGAAAATGAGAAATCATGGCCTATGTGCATTCATTAGCATACTGCTAATTGGGAATTTCCACTCTGCAAGCAGTCATACAACCTGCCAGACCCAATTCCCTAAATACTAATTAAATAAAAACACAAGCAATATGATCTTTTAAACCTTCTGGTATCTCTAATCAAGAGAAATGTGAAAATAAATATACATAGTTAACCAAAGTAGCAACTAGAAGGGATTTTTAAACTATATTCTGTACAAAATTTCCCAAGCACTGGGAAGAAAATCCACACTATATCTGAAAGAATCTTATCAGTATTTCCAGACATCTGGTTCGAGTAACATGTGTGAATGGAAAGGCAGTAAGATTTGTGCAAAGCTGCCCTATTCCTTCAGTACCAGAACCTTAATGCCTGGGTGCAGGATTTTATGGGATGGCAAACCTTTTAGTGAAAGGTGTTTAGAGGAACCTTCCTAGGTGTTTTAGATCTATATCTTGATGTTACCTCTGAATGCACCATTCACCACCTTTATTCTTCCAACCTGCTGATGTTGATGGACTTGAAGTGTCCTATGTGGGTGAGTTTGCTTTCCATCCTTTCACATCTGGATTAGTTTCTACAGGTAGATGGTAAGTGAATGATTGGAACTTAATGATGACTGAATAATGTTAAAATAAGGGCTGCATTTCCCTCAATAATTATGATATATTCATTTTTTTCTTTATAATTTTCTAAAGCAGACAAAAATAAAACAATAGAGGAAACTTGGACGTGTAAAACTTGTCCTTTTAACATGTGTTTAATCTTAGCACATGTGGTTTTAGAGGCCTAAATATATGCTTGTAACCTTTCATCTACATGAAGAGAAAGAAAATCTTAGAAATAAGTGTGGATTTCTTCTCCATAGCCCTGAGTTTATTTGATCTTCTCTGCAGAAGATAGCTAAGCCATGAGATATCCACTGCAGATAAGATTCCTTAAGATTCCTTAAAACTTACCAAAGTGGCTTTTGCTTGGAGTACTGCTGGCTTTATCTTTTATAATAAAGTTTATGCTCTGTAACAGGTGTAGTCCAAATTGAGTGATAACAGAATGATGGAGGCTGGAAGGGAACCCTAAAGATCATCCAGTCCAACCCCTCTACTCAAGAAGGGACACTCAGAGCATGTAGCACAGGGTTGCATCCAGGTGAGTTTGGAAGATCTCCACAGAAGGAGGATCCACAACCTCTCTTGGCAGCCTGTTCCTGGGTTCTGTCATCCTCTGTCATCTGAGAAGATGTTGGCCTAATCCTGTTAACACTCCCTGCAGATATTTGTACATATATGGATAAGAATCTCTCTCAGTCTTCTATTCTCCAGCCTAAACAGGCCTAACTAGTCTTTCCTTGTAAGATATAAGTTTGAGTCTCTTAATCATCTTTGTCATTCTATGCTAGACCCCCTCTAAAAGTTCCACATTCCTCTTGTACTGGGGAGCCCAGAATTGAATCCAATACTTCGGGGGCAGTCTCACCAGAGCTGAGTGAGGTGGGACAGGATCACCTTGCTTGACCTACTGGCAACACTCCTCCTAGCCAGGATCCCATTGGCCTTGTTGGCCACAAGGGCACACTGCTGACTCATAGTTAACTTGGTGTTAGCCAGGACTCCCAGGTCCCTCTCTGCAGAGCTGCTCTTCAGCAGGTCAACCCCTAATCTGTACTGATGCCAGGGGTTATTCTTCCCGAAGTGCAGGACCCTTCACTTGTCCTTATTGAACCTCATGAGGTTCCTCTCTGCCCAACTCTCCAACCTGTCTAGGTTCGTTTCAGTGACAGGTCAGCCCCTCTGGATTGTTGGCCACTCCATCCAGCTTGGTATCATCTGCAAGCTTGCTGAGGATGAACTCCAACCCCTCATCCAAGTCACTGATGAATAAGCTGAACAGCACAGGGCAGATGCTGGAAATCATTAAAATACTTTTTTTTCCTGATGGTTGTGGAAAAAACATTTTCAGGAAGAATGGTGCCAGTGTTCCCTTATATCTATGATTACTAGAAGGCTATATCTCTACTGAGATGAGTTAAAAACAATGAAAGAAAAATTGCCTGATTGTTCTTTTAAATGTTCAATTTCTCTGCGGTGTAATGTACCTAAAACATTACAGATATGAAATACTGAATGTACCTTTAAAATGATAAAATATTGATTTGAACATGATTAAACACAGAAGACTAATATCCATGTGCTGAAAATAATCCCCATTGACTCTTAGGCTGTGCCTTAGCTCTATGAGTTTGAAAGAAATCTCTTAATAGTGACATTAGAAAAAAAAATATTTCTAAGATTATTGTTCAATATCTTCATAACAATTCCATACATTTTAGGACAGTCTAGTTCGTCCAGTCAGTGCAATCACTATATCTAATTTTAAAAGAGTTCAGAGATCAAGGGGGATAATCTGTCATTTCTGTTTTTCCTTTTCTAAATAGTATTGAGATGGTGATATACATTTGACTAACATAGAGTACTCTTTCTTGTCCCTTATTTAGTTTTCATGGGACTACTCTAGATTCCAGAAGGTTATCTGGGAGTTGGCCTAAGTCCCAGGAGAGTGTTCAGATGTGGTCTAACATAGCAATGACTGAGAATTTGAGAGAGAAAGGAGATCAGATGAACAAAATAACTTATTACCATGACCATCAAAAGAGGAGTTTAAAGACAAGAACATTAGGAGAGCATAAAATGCTAATTACAGTGGCGGACTGTAATTTTCACCTACTTTTTAAAACACCCTCAGCCTGCACCAAAAAATAAACAAGAATCTCCTCAAAGGCAAATCTGCTAAAGGCTAGAGGAGATCGCAACAGGAAGAAGTCTAAATGGCGGATGGAACTTGAAGAGACAGGCTAAGGTGAGCTCCCAACTAATCAGAATTTGAAAAGAGGAAGAGAGTAGGAGAAACTGAAGCTGTTTTTAGGTTTACCATGGCATTAACAATTTTCTGTCTTAACAAAAAAATATACTTTATACTAAAACAACTTACTTTCAGAAAAGCAACATGTAGAGGTATAAAGAAACTCTATAAAATAGATCTTACATACCTTTTCTAAATAACCCTTCTGTCACATTTTAAACTCTAGGAGAGAGATAAGGAGATGGCAACTCTGAAAAAACACAGTCCTGAGAGTCTATTGGGCTTTTAATTTGAATTAGCAGTGAGAAGGAAAATAAATTTTACCCCTTACAATACAGCTGGCCCATTTTATTTTTAGAAACTGCACAGCCCTTCAAAAAGGGGACTGTGTTTTGATAGGTATATTTATGCTACAGCAGAGTTAGATTTTCATTTGTAAGAGTAAGAGTGGGGTGGAACAGCAAATGATTTCACAGCCACCTTCTAAAACCTATTACACTGCTGTGGCTTTGGAGAGATTGAGCAAAGACCCTAGAGGAGGTACCTCATTAGCTGATTGTCACTCAATCTTACATCAGATTTTAAAATGACACCAGCCTCAGATTACAGATAGTGAGGAATGCAGCCCTCTGCAGTACAAAGAGGCTGAACAGCTTTTCTTAGAAATAAGGAGGAACTTGCTGTAAAAGCCCCAGTCTCCTTGTATGAAGTCATTTCATTTCTGAATCACAGAATCTTCAAGGTTGGAAGGGACCTCTAGAGATCATCTAGTCCAGCCTTCCCGCTCAAGCAGGCACACCTAGAACATGTGGCACAGGGTGACATCCAGGTGGGTTTTGAAGACCTCCAGAGAAGGAGACTCCACAACCTCCCTGGGCAGCCTGTTCCATTGCTCTGTCACCCTCACTGTAAAGAAGTTCCCCCTCACCTGCAGGCCAAACTTCCTGTGTTTCAACTTATACCCATTTTACTCTTGTCCTGTCACTGGCCACCACTGAGAAGACCTTGGCCACCTCCTCACTACATTCTCCTTTCATGAACTTACACATGTTAATCAGATCCCCTCACAGCCTTCTCTTCTCCAAGCTGAACAGGCCCGACTCAGTCGCTCCTTGTACGAGACATGTTCCACTCCCTTAATCATCTTTGTCGCTCTCCGCTGGACCCTCTCTAGGAGCTCCACATCCCTCTTATACTGGGGAGCCCAGAACTGCACCCAGTACTCTAGGTCCCTGCCCATGTGGGGCATGGCCGTGTCCCTCAGGTTGTGAGCCTCAAAACACCACCAAGATAATGCCCTAAGCCCCACACGGTTCTGAATATTGACAGTAGCACAAATCTGAACACGTTTCTTATAGAAAAGCTCCTCCTGGCCCACAGATCTGTGTTCCTGTTTGAAATCTAATTCCATTTGTTGCAGAATATCCATTTTTTAAGTAACTAATGGCCAGTGCTACCTCTGCCAACTTGGATCAGGACTGGTGCGTGGCCTATTAATCTCAAATCTGTATTAACTGTTTGAAAATGTTACACTATTATAAAATATTTTACACACTATAATGTTTTACAGTGTTTGTGACCCAGAAGAATCTGTCCCCCATTCTGGTAACGTTTTTATCTTATGTAACTATTCTTTTTTTTTTCCTCATTCTAAAGCCCCGTGCTCTTTGAAGACTTGCTACATTTATGTCGGATAATGACGATGAAGCATCCTTCTCTGGCTAAGAGGATGTTGGCCAGGAACTACAGGATAGCAGCTACGTGGGAAAGAGGTCAGTGGCTGCTGGCATGGGCAGCGTTAAGCCCTTCGTTAGTGTGAGAGGGGCAGCAAAGTCACCAGCGTGAAAGCTGGGGACTTGGAGAAAACGAAGCCATTTCTGGAACCAATTATTTTGGTTTTAAATAGTGTAAGTGTAGGTAGCCATGGATGGCGGGTCCTTTTCCTGGGGTGCTTGTACCACAGTCAGTGAGTACCAAACCCAGAATGATGGGGGAAGAGAACCAATGTCTTAGACCCAATTGCTTAACTGGTCTGTGTCCAAAACCGGTACTGCTGTCCCTCCTGAGTGCCCTTAGTTAGGGAAATAACACCAGCAAATAGTGTTGGTGTTTTGTATGGGGGAGTCTGTGGGTCAGTTATTGGAGGTGTGAGCGGGGACAAGGAGCCTTGCAGAATAGGAGCTGCTGGAATGCTGTTATCCCAAGGGAAGCTATGTCTTTTGCCTATTCTTACTCAATGATGTTTGAATACAGCCTCTCATTCCCTCCCCAGAATCATTTCTCCTCCAGGTCCGTGGCCTCAACGGGATTCTCCTCAACTCCATGACCCCAATACCTCCCATAGCCTCCAAGGATGAGGTAGCAGCCACTGCAGAACACACTCTAGAGACCTTCTATCCCATCTTGCCAACGATTGATCTTCAGCAGGTGACTGTGTACAAAGAGCTCAATGATACAGGTAAGTCTGGCAGTTGGACAGTATTTTGTTAGATGAAATACTGAACTTTTGTTCAGGTTACCATATGGGCCTTGCCTTTCTGCCAGAGGGCTATGGTGAGAGGTGGGTGGGAATGAGATGCAGAGGTGTTGGGTACAGGATGATGGTGAGACTGATGTAGAGAAAAGCTTAGATTGAGGCAAATTGCTTTAACAGCTCCTGAAGATGTAGGACACTGAGCTGTTCCTGATGTATTTTTTCTGCTATTCAGGTTTTCGGGCTGGTTATCCATACTGTCATCCTCACACCCTGTACTTCCTGGAGTCAGCCAACATCCGCACCAACAGGTTCAGACCGGAGCAGCTGCGGGCTAAGATGATGATGTTTGCTTTTGGCAACGCGCTGGCCAAGGCCAAGATGCTCTATGGGGTAGGTAACTGCAGCTGCCACTGACTTGCTGGGCCCTTGGTCTGCCTGTAGTGCTGCAGCTCATGGATAAAGCTCCAAAATTCCCATTCTGTGGAGGGTTGCAGCACTTCTGTTATCTGCTCTGCTGCCTTTGCTAGGTAGTGGCTTCCCAGTGCAGCAGCGAGCCCGTTGAAGGTGCAGTGTGTGTTGGAGTAGTAAGAGGTAGGAAGCAGGGAGTAGGTCTGATGGAAAACTCTAACCCATCTCACATCTCAGTATTTAAATTGATACTTCATTGCTGGTCAAAGGAGGAATTTTAATTAAAATACCAAATCTACATTCAAAACTTGTTTGACTAGAGTAATTTTCTGGGCAAGGTAGCAATAAACTTATTAAAATCTTGGCTTTGAGCCGAGTAGAAGGTGCAGAATCAGCAGCTGCTTGCACAGTTTCAGTGGTAACCGGCTTTTCAAATGCTCCCCTCCCTGCTTCCCCCCCCCACCTTCTTTCCTAGGATGATCCCAAGGTTTTGGAGCAGCCGATAGTGGTGCAAAGCGTTGGCACGGACGGCGAGGTTTTCCAGTTTATGGTGTTCCAGCTAAACACAACAGACTTGGTCTCCAGTGATGGCGTTAAAAACCTCGTCTGGATCGACGCTGACCAGCCGCTGTATGAAAAAGCCCAGTGTGTCCCAGAAATCAAGAAGAAAGTTGTTACGGTGAGAGAACGGGAAGGAAAAGACCAATTTGGTGGTAATGGGGGATTAAAAGCTCCTGGCAATGTTATCCTGCCGGCTGTGCTGGGGATGGGAGCCGGGGCCGTGGGATCTGACACCGGCAGCGGCTCTTCCATGGGGAACCCCATGGATGTTGCTGACAGGGAGTGTTGGGGCTGCTTCATGCCCCAGCTACATGCCAGGCTTGGTGTCAACTCCTGCAGGAAGATGTCCCCATTTGCAGCCTGCCCTCTCGTAACAGGCTTGTTTAAAGTCAGCTGGAGCTGTGTGAAGGAAGTGCTTGTGGGCAGCTGCCAGGCTTGCTGCAAACAGCCTCGTGCTGGTTATGCAGGAGGCTCCTCACCATGAGGGGCCAGGGGGCTCGGGCAGTTCAAGCTTCATGCCCGAGGAAGAACCTGCTGCAGGGCCCCCACCTGGGGCCGAGGGCACAATGAGGAGGCCACCGTGTTTCTAGTGTGATTCCAGCATGTTCAGCTGTTGTTAGCCTGCATTACTCACGTGGTGAGCTGAGTGTCCGTGTCTTTTCTCTGCAGAAGCCCGTTGGAATATATGGCTTCCAGCCAGACACATTCAAGAAGTTTCTGGCACTGTATTTGCATGGAACTGTGTGAAATTCCCCTCAAATGAAAGACTGTACCTGCTGCTTCTCTGTGCCAGAACACCACATACCTGAAGCGAGGTGGATTAATTTACTTTCCAAAATAAATTATGTTGTTGCTCTATTTTTTTTAATCAAATTGTGCCTGAAGAACCTTCTTTATTTTAGGGGCTCGTCTCTTGTATGCAGCCACAGAGTCATCGTGTGCTCCCTTCTGGACTTTTCTACCTAAAGGAACACGCAGAATTTAATAATAAAATAATAATAAAACAGCAGAATTTCTTACTGCATATGGAGTTAACTGAGCAGGTAGCTCCTTTTAAGAGGAGGAGATTAGTGTGTGTTTTGTAAACACAGAGTAAATGAGGTATTTTGCAGTGCTGCCCTTCAGCAGGGGAGGAGGAAGGGGGCAGCCTGAGCTGTTCCTGAGGTAGGGAGGAGAATATTTCCAAGAAAACTATGAGTCTTTAATGACTTGTGTTGGGAACAGGTCCGTGCCATGTGAGCTTGTTTGTCCATTGGAATAAACACTCCAACTCCCCCACCTACAGTCTCAGAAGCCACCAAGCAGCTCTGTCCACTGCTGTCAGAAACTAGTTTCTATAGTCAACAATTGCACACGATGAATTGGGATGCATGTCTTGTAAATCAAATAAGAAACACTCGGGAGTCAAGGGAAAGTTCTAGGAGAGAAAAATCACAGAATCACAGGATGGTTGAGGGTGGAAGGGACCTCTAGGGATCATCTAGTGCAGCCCCCTGTTCCAGCAGGGACACCTGGAGCACAGGACATATGGGCCTATCCAGGCAAGTTTTGAAGATCTCCAGAGCAGGAGCCTCCACAGCCTCCTTGGGCAGCCTGTTCCAGGGCCTGGGCACCCTCACAGGAAAGCAGTTCCTCCTCACATGGAGAGGGAATTGCCTGGATT
>JAUBOD010000755.1:1717423-1728193 GCA_032353885.1 Nothura maculosa | reverse complement strand
TGCGGGACTGGGCATGATGGGTGTTCCCGGGGGGCCGCCGCCGCCAGGGGGACCCTGCGGAGAGACCAGACGCCCGTGAGCGCGTGGCAGAGCCGGCGTCCGCTGCTGCCACCAGCGTCTCGCCCTGGAGCTGGGGACCTCCCGCTAAAGTCTCGCCGAGCACAGCGCTCTGTGCAAGCCCAGGCCAAGCCGGGATTACCCTCCCCATCTGGTTTTACCCAGGAGGTGGTAGTGGGCACAGAGGGCGGGAAGGGAAAGTGCCCGCGGCGAGCGCTTCTGCAGCGCTGCCTGTGCCACGCTGGCACGGGAGGACATCGAGCAAACATGGGCTGTGTGGGAGGATTTGTGCTGCCCTTAGTTTTCCAGCACTCCCACCCGCAGGACAGCAGCTCCGCATCCCCGCAGGACAGCGGCTCCGCATCCCCACAGGACAGCGGCTCCGCATCCCGCGCGCGAGCCGAGCGAGAGCCACCGAGCCGCAGCGCGCCCCACCGAGGGACTCACCACGTATGTACCAGGCGATGAAGAAGAGTATGGGATCTAGACACAGAGAAGAGACAAGAGGGCTTAGCCAAAAAGCAGGAGCACCCGCCCAGGCTCAAAGGAGGCCCAAGTGCCAGCGTGGCTGGCTGAGGCAACCTCCTCAGGAGGCAGTGACCATATGAAAGGAAACATCCTCGTTAGAAGGACTTGTCTAACGAGGTGCCCCATGGAGGGAGCTCCATGGGTACAACGTTTCCTTCAGCACCCGGCCACCTTGTGCCCCATGTGGTGGCACAGCCCCTGTTTGTGCCCAAGCACCAGGACCAGGATACTCACTGAGTTAGCACTGCTGGGGTTAGGCCATGGTCTGCCAGCTCCTGGGCCCCTGCGGGGAAAAAGGAACAGAAAAACGCTCGGCACCAGCCCTCACATCCATTCCCCCCTCCCCGGCACACGCAGCGCCCGGCATCACGTGGAGCAGGAGGCCACGGGCAAATGTTTGCAGAGAAAAGTGTCCCAGGTTGGCCTTACATGTTAATTCCAGGCATGCCGGGGCCTAAAGAGTTGGGTGGAGGTCTCATCCCGCTGCCATAGTTCTGCAATGATAACCAAGGATCAGTCTACCATAACGAGAAGGGAAACCGGAGAAGAAAAGAGAAGGGAAAGAAAACACACAAACAAAAACAAGAGGGTTAGTTTGCAAAAATGAACTCGAATTACAAAACAAAGAAAGAAGAAGAATTAGATGATGATGAACATATGAGCAGTTGGCAACTGAAAACAAAGGAACGTGCCTGGGCAGCGGCACCTTCCCCATGTCTGACCGCGAGACACGGCAGCCCCATGGAATGGGGGGATCCCTCCCTCTGCTCCGGAGCACAATCCCCTCTTGGCCCCAGGCACGAGGGGAATGCGCTTGTGCTTCTTCCAGGAGAAAACAGGGATGGGGAGAGAGAAGCTGCCACTTGGCTGCTTACTGAGGCAGTGAAAAGGGGGAGGATGCCAAGAGCAGCAATGCTCATAGGGGCTTCCCTGGGGCAGAAGAGCATCCCCTTCTCCCAGGATTTTGTCTGGAGCAGTGTGAAGAAAAAGCAAGGTCTGTTTTCATGTTGCTATAGGTTCTCTGAATTCCCCCTGCAGTGGCCATGCTGGCTGCTCCTCCTCTGGCTCTGGAAACGCATGAGGAGGAGGATGTTGGGCTGGGAAGAAGGAGCAGGACTCGCAGACTTCCTGGTGTGATGGTGTCTGACCAGGAGGCTCCTGCCCCAGCACCTCATGCCATGGCCCTGCTGCCTGGGCAAGCCAGCACACCCCACCACCCATGCTGCAGTTTTGGGCTGTATTTCAGTGATTTGGGGAAAAACGCCGAGGACAGGAGAGGGGGGTTGCTGGGCACCTCACAGCTCCCCATGGGCTCAAACTTTAAGCATGGCCTTGCAAGTTGGGGACCTTTTCCTGGATTTATGTGTGTGCTGAAGGGCACTGCTCTATGTGCACTTCACTTCTTTTCCTCTAAGCAGAAAAGATCTCACCCAAATAAACTACTAGGATGGCCTTAATTGATCAAAACCCCAATTGCTTACACCGAAAAGCAGCATCAGAGCTCACATTAAGAAGAAACCAAGCCGGGAAACTATAAAACCTTTAAATAGAGACACTGGTGAATCTAACCCTGGCACTGCTAACCAAGACCACTGCACACAGAGCTAAAACTACAGCTACTAAAGGGGAAAAGCAGCAGAGGGAGGTTATAAGGGATGAGGAACAGTCCGTGGATACGTGATGGTTACTACCAGGACACCAGCATGTCCTGGCTGGACACTCTGCTGTCATTCAGAATAACTTTTGGGCAATATTCAGTCCTGATGCAAAGTTGGTTTTGTCTGTAAGGTGGCTGGGAGGCCCTGGGCATGCGGGGTGCTAGAGGCTGATGATTTTGGTTCAATATTTTTGATCATTTCTTGCACACTCCAAGGCGCTGCGCGCTCGTTTCTGGAGCGCTCTGGTGAGACAGCAGCAGATTGGGAAGCCAATACATCCGTTTACGCAGTTGCTCTTCTCCGAGGGAAGACTACATTTCAAAAAAAGCTCTCCCTAATGTACGTACACAGGGAAGAGCAGAGTAAAAAATAAAGCCCTGAAAATTTCACAACTCTCCTCGTCTCCCAGACCTGCCACCATCCCACACAGCACTCGGCGCCGCGCTGCCGCTTCCAAGTTCCGTGGCAATCTTTTCAAGTTGGAAGCGAGCAGCCGCTTCCAGCCAAACCGCGGAGAGCATCCAGAACCTTCCCGGCACGCTTTTCTTGGCTGGGGCCACTGCAACAAACGCCTTTTTTTCCCCTCCATCCAGCTCGAGGGAGCGCTGCAAGGGCAGGGCCAGGTCCCAGCGCCATGGGACGGTGGCACCATCCACCCGCGGCCGCTCGTGGCTTTTCTGCCCCTTGATGGATCTGCCCCATGCCCGGCCCGTGGGGACGGACACACATCTATAACCTGGGCTCTCTCCTCCTTCTCGAGCTCCCATTGCAAATAACATGATTTTTTTTTTTTTTTACACCACACTCGTTTTCAGCTCAACAGTCTCAAGGGGGAAAACTGAGCGAAACTGGAGCGCACACATTGGGCTCCGGCAGACTCCGATCCTAGCACTGCAAACGCCACGTAGGCGACGATGCAGCGAGGATAAACCTACTACCAAAATATGGTAATCTGTTTTCCAAGTCTCTGAGAAGCAACAAACACAAGTGAGTCAACAGAGTAGCATGCAAATCCGCTTCTTAAAATGAATCAACAGAAAGCCAGAATATATTAACCTAGATCTGCTTAATTTAGAGTTTACTCCTCCCTGGGCTGGCTCTGCCCTCCCTACCTTCCCTTCCTCGAGTTACTCAGGCAGGATTTGGTATTACTGCAGCATAAGAGACAACTTTGTTTTAGTTTGGGCTACGGACCCGTGAAATTAAGTGGAGGGAGCTATGCTGTTTTTCCAAAGTCAAGAGCACACATATAAAAAAAGAACAACCTCGCCCAACCAAGAGCAGTGCAGATGCCTTAAATTCTAGAGCAAATGAGTGCTGAAGTGTGCTGAAAGCCTGGGAAGGGCAAGAACTGACGCACACAGGGCAGCGAGCAAGGTGCTGCTCTGCGTATCCTCATCCTAGGGGCAAGGGCCAAGGGGCACCAAAACATGCAAGCAAAATCATACCTGAGAAACCACCTTTCCTCCTAAACTGAGCAGTTGTGTTATAGCAACCTCTCCTCCTACCCCTCCAAAAAAATTAGATCGCGAAACGATTTAAATAGATGAGAGCTCCAGATGCCTGCAGAAGCAGGCAGCAGGAAGAGAAATGAGCAGAGGAATGAATTATTCCCCTGCTAAAGGTATCTTTCCATTTCTATTTATTTATTTATTTTTAATGCAAGCATCCTTTCCCTTTCCTGCTGTTAGGGTCGTAAGTATTTCCCAGGCACATTGCATAATGCACTCAAATGCTGCTGCAGGCTTGGTGCTAAGTGGCATCCCCTTTGACTGAAGAGCGAGAGGCGGCTGCAATACCCTTAATGAGGACGTGCAGCTTTGAAGACCTCGCTAATGTTAAGAGGAGGGATTTCCAGATGCAAGACTAATGTAAAATGCATTAACACTAATGGGGGACAGGGGGGAAAACTCCCAGCCCTTGCAGCCCCCAGAGGTTGTTCAGATGGTGTTTGGTGTTTTCAGAGCCCTAAGATGCTATTTGGCTCTGGACGGAGGACGAAATGCTCCGCGGAAGTTTACCTGTGGACCGGGACCCATGGGGCCCATCCCTCGTGGAGGATTCATCCGTTGCATGGGTCCGCCCATGTTGGGGTGCCCTGTTGGGAAGAAAGCACGGAGGTTGTATAGGGGGAGAGCCTACAGACCCCCTGCCAACAGCCAGCAGGAAAAGGGGGAACACGCGGGGCTCCTCCGCTGGATTTACCTTGCTGTCGCGTGGGATCCATGGAATTGGGCAGCAATGGCTGTGTACCAGGAACTGCGCCCGGAGGCTACACATTAAAACAAGGGGAGGAAGACAAACACAAATGAACAAACACAGCAAAACAAAAGCAAAATGAGACCCCCACAAAACAAGACCCCCCAGCCCTGGCAGATCCTGGCCAATACGCAGCCTACACCTATGGATCCCGCTGGAGGCTTGGTGCTCTCCGGAGGTGCCCGCTTATCCGGCACGCTCCCCAGGACACGGCGCCCTTCGTGTCCCAGCACGACTCGCGCCTCGCCTGCCTCCCTCGGGATCGCTGCCGCCCGGACGTGTTGCTGCAGACTCCTGGAATTTGCCTAGCCTGTGCTTCGACAGCCCTCCTGCTTTCCTTTGCAAACGCCTTCCAACAAAAAGCCCAGACAAGGTTGCGCCGTTTCCTCCTTCTCCTTCAGCCTCCGACTGCTCCATATGTTTGGAGCGTGGGGGGAAACCCCGGGCTGAGCGGGACAGAGGCATCAAAGCTGGGAACGACAGGAGAAGGGCAGTGCCATTCCCAGGTATTTACATAGCACCAGGGCCAGTTGTAGTATGTGTTGAAGTGATTTATTTGCTAATGAAGGGGAGATGCTTCCTTTGCAGGAGAGCAGCTCTCCGTGTCTTCCTGAGGTCTCAGCAGTCGTGGTCTCCCCTGCATTTTGAGATCCAGCTGCTCCCTGCTCCCCAAATCGGTGCTCTGCTCGTCCATGTGGCTGTGGGAAGTTCAAAGGCTGCCTTCCCTGCGCTGCTCTGAGCAGATAAGGATGGAGAAGCCCCGATACCATCTGCCCGGGGGATGCAAGCTGTAAGGAGCTTGGAAACAGCACTGCCTTTGATTTGAATACTGCCATGCAGCATCTCCCACTGCTGGGGCACACAGGGCCTTCGGACTGGGCGCACACAGGCAGCCCAAGCCCAAATTTGCCCCATCTGTCAATGGAGAATCTGCAATCCCAGGAGGAGACTGCAGGCATCTGCTCTGCTGATCCCTCCGACTCCTTTCAGCCCCATCAGGCAAAACCTTAGGTAGGACCTAGGCAAAACACACACACCTCTGGCTTGCTTTTAAGTGTTGCTGGACCAGGTGATTTGGAAAACCCCCTATTTTAAATAACTTCCCTGGTTTGAGCGTGACTCAGTGTCTCTCTAAAGCTACAAATAGCTGCATTGATGGCAAAGGGAACCCAGAGTGGGACAAGCAGGGACCTAAAGCCCGTGTTTGGTGCCCACTCCCTTAATCCACCCAGTCTGCTTAAAGCAGCTTGAACCTAGGGCAGTGCAAGTTACCCGGCACTGGGGAACGCACGGAGAGCTGCTCTACACCCCTTGCCTGCTTTGCTGCCTTTCCAGCGCTGCTTGGAGAAATAAGAGATATATAAGCGTAACAGCCCTACGTGCAAGAAGTATTAGCAGAAAACCAGCTCCTGAAGTAATCTTCCTCAAGTACTTAGTTTCTAAACTGAATTACCTGTTGCTTTTTCTTAGGAGGAAACCAGAGGGAACCTCTGATGAGGAGATTGCCACCCCGATCTGCACAGCGGGGTGTTAAAGCTGGTAAGTGAGTGAACACGACGGTCTTGGCAGCACCAGCAAAGCGTTGTTTAGAGTGGGCTAAGATCCCCCAAATCAGGAGTGACCCAACCCTGCAGCTGGACCCAAGCGAGGCCAGCAGTGGGATTAGCTCCATTCCTTGGGGATTCTTGGGATACATGGGGTGTCGCAGGGCTGCTGGAGCCCATGGAGCTGCTGGCACTGGAAACACAGCACGTGCTGCCCTGACAGTCACTCCCTGTGTGCAGCTGGATCTTGAGGAAAACCAGCTGGATCTTGAGGAAAACGTTTCCTCGACACTTAATGCTCCAGCACCAAGGAGGGCGGCAGGGGGAAGCGAGCGCTTCCCGCACACTCCAGTGCACTTCCCACTCAGAAGAGAGGAAAAGCGCCACGGGATCCCACATCCACCGCCACGGAGAGGGGAAGGGCAGCGATACCTGGTTTCCCATTCTGATGGGGGGCCGGGGACCTCCTGCGTAGCGCGGCGACATGAAAGGCTGCAAGGACACAAAGTTTAGGTCAGCGATGGACGAGGACACAGCGCGACCCACATGCGAGCCCCGCGGGCTCTACATATTTGCCTGCAGAAACTGCATTGTAGGAAAAGTCAGGTTGAAGGAAAACCAAAAAAAGGGGAAAAAAACTAAGGAAAAGTGTTTAGAGTCATTTTTCAGTTGATTTTGTAGTGTTTGGGAAGCCATCTGACATAATTCGCCAATGCTGCGTAAGGCTGTTAAAATTAGTGTATAGGAAACCCTGAACATCAGGAACTATCAACGTTTAAATAAATAAAAATAATAAAAAAGTGGCAAATAAGCACATACAGACACGCACAAAAAATATCCCCAGTGCTAATATCCAAAAAAGAAGAAACACTATTTTTTATAATTGCTGCTGCTAACACAAGCTTAAAAACCCCAAATCCAGTTCAACTTTGCAGGCTACCTCAGGGAGGGAACCTGGCTGCAGTGCCTTGTCAAGCGCACATATAAAAACCAAGGAGAAAACGACATTTCATACGGGAGCTGGGAGGACGACGAGGGAGAAAACAGAAAGAATATCAATATAATCAATATATATATATCAATATATAATATATGGATGGATGGATGGATGCGGAGGGGCTGGGGGTGCCGGACGCGGCATCCCCGCGCGCCGGAGGAGCAGAAGGGAGCGCAGCGGCGGCGTTACCTGACTGTGGGGTCCCATCATGCTGTTAGGGTTGTGAGGTGGAGGCTGTGCGTGTGGCGAGGGCTGGGAACCAGGCGGGCCCTGTGAGGTCAGACAGCAGAAGGAGGGGAGAGATTAGCACATGAAAGCGCAGAAAGAGCTTAAAAAAAAGAATATGAAACAAATAAAAAAAAAGGATTTGCCGGTGGACCTGCTTGGTGGGGAAGAGTTTTTGGGGTTTTTTTTTCCTCCTCCTATTTGAGGAGTTTCTGTTTGTTTTGTAGGTAAATGGTGAATAATGGTAGAGGCAAAAGGGAAATAAATTGGAATATCCATCCAAGTGCAGCAGCCTCAGGACGGTGAAGGGCTGAGTGCTCAGAGAGGAACAACAAGGCTGCTCCTTTCCAGGGCTACACCGAGGCCGCAAAACACATGGAGAGCTCGTGAAAAGCAGGAAAACCCCAGACCAAAAGCAATGCTTTTCCTCTCTCCTTCATCCTATTTCCTCTCCCACTTTATCCTGAAGGTAGGAAACACCTCCCAGGGCTTCCTTCTTTTTGGGTCAGGATCCATGTTTAGTGGAGACCTAGGGCAGAGGCTGGGAAGTGGAGGCAGGTCCTTGTTTGTGCCGGGCGTTTGGAACGGCCGGGACACGGGCAGCACAACCCAACCCGACTGCTTGTACATGCAGGGCTGCACAGTTACCCTTTCAGGCTGCAATAGCCTTCCTCAAGATGAATTACCTAATGATGCAAGTAAAATTTCTTTTAGAGTAAAGCGATACTAAAGATGTCTGGGGGAAAAAAAGAAAGATTAGTTCCTGTAGGTTTTGAGCACCGCAATGCAGCAGTTCCTGACATTTTGGGGTTGAACGCCCACTCTTTTTTTGGATTTTTTTGGCCTCCCCCCCTTTGCAGCACAAAATAAAAAGTTTGCTTGGGAAAAAAGCAAACTTGGGAAAAAAAGACCACTGCGAGCTTGGTGCAAGAACGCATCGGGGCACGTTAACGTAAGGAAAAGGGAAAAAAAAGGGATAATTTTCAAGCTGCAGGATGTGCAATTTGTTCGGCAAGCAAGGAAGCTTTGCGGGTGCGTTATGCGAAGCGACGGCACGCGGCAGGAAGAGGCGCGGGAGCAGATGTTCTATACCTGCCTCGTTACTGATTTCAACAAGTGTTCGCCTTCTAGCTGCTGCCAGCAATGGCATGGTTTGTTACCATGAGCAATTTTCTTAATTAACAGACATTAATTAGCCATTTAGCAATTTTGCAAGCATTTGTTTAGCAGCTTTCCTAAACATGAATACCACTGTGATAATGGTACTGATTAGAGGGTCCCCTAATTAACAGTACAGGGAAGGAAAATTGAAATCACATAAATTAAAAAGGGAGGGGAAGTTAATGAAGGCAGGACATATTTGCACCTGCAAATCTTTTGTACTACAGAAACTTGAGTGCAATGTAAATAAAGTATTTTTTTCCCTTTTTTTTTTCCCTCTGAACTGTTATACAGAGTGATGTAGCCAAACACATTTAAACAAGCAGCCTCCTGCCAGCCTTCCAGGGAGAGCCGGAGCGGCCCTGGAGCTGGAGAGCTGCTGTGGGCACGACCTGCTTTCCAAGGGGTCCCATCCGACCATCCCCTCGCTGCTTTTAGGAGGGTGCTGAGCCCAGAAGGGACAAACAAGGCTCTGGTGACGAGCAAGGTCCTTTCTGCACGTCGCAGCTATGGGATTTGGGTAGGGAAGAAGGGCAGGGATGAACAGTGGGGTGGGAAGGACAAGCCTGGACCCTCCGAGTGCTGCCAGGTGCCACCTCCCCATGGCAAAAGCTCCTGCAAAACATGTGCCCGGAGCCCCCCAACTTCCTTCTCTGCATGGGGTCGTTCTTCCCCATGCCTGGGCACAGACACTCCGCACCGCCGGCATTAATTAAAGGCGAGAGGAGCCCAATTAGAGCGTTCAAGACTGATCGGCAAGCGGTTCATGGCAGTTGGTGTCTCCCGCTTCCTTCCCGGAGGAGGGAGAGCGCTCTTGGATCGCTCCATTCCCTCGCTCCTCATCCCTGCCTGTTCAGTTTGCTGAAACAGAGCCCGGTGCAACGAGCAGCACGGGGTAACCGAGAGCAGGCCAAACTGCGCTGCTCCAGTATTCACATCGGGAGCAAACATGCAGGCTGGAGCGGGAGCTGCCGTTCCAGGCTCCTCACAGAGACCCCCATTTCCTTGGACCACAGCAACTGGAAACACCTTCAGTGGAAATGCAGGGCTCGGAAACGCTGCACAAGTCTCTTCACACCAGCCTTCCCCGTGCCTTGGCAAGCTTTGATTTAATGCACTACATGCAAGGTTATTCTTTGCCTTCTTCTAGCTACAGCAACAACAAAAAACCCAAACCCCAAACCAAAACATCTAAAACAGCATTAGAAGAAATCATTTCACAGAACTCTAGGTTTCCAGCCTACCTGACAGCCTCATCTCAGCCTCATCTCCATTTTTTTCCCTCTCTTTACTACAGGGACTTTAAAAGACAAATCTGGACTATTAGATGACAGAAGTTTGCTACTGCTGCTGCTTTATATCCAGAGTTTCCATGTGATCAGATTATTTCCACTCCGTCTTTCATGAGCTCAACTTCTCAAAGTTCTTGTAAAATATTAAACATGGAAAATTGCGCTAGCGATCATAGTTCTGCATGTGTCAATTTATGTTTCGAGAGTAATTCACCACAAATGGATCATGTTTTATAGGCTACATACTTTCAGCTAATGGTGGAGTTTTGATATTTAAAAACATTTTCAAGTACCTCTGGGGGTGGCAGAACAATGAAGAACAGCAGAAGGAGGCAGAGTATCGATGCAACACGACACCAACAACTCCGAGTTTGCAATAGGAAGGTGTCTTGCATTTTAAAATCTGTCTTTCTCTGCCTACTGCTTTCAGCATTACAACATACCAAGATGAATTAAATGAGCATTAATTAAGGATTAATTTTTTTTTTAATTTAATTGCCCTCAGAGAGCCAAAGGGGTGTCCTCTGCGGGGTGCCTGGCAGGGGCACCTGGGCTGATTTTAGAGCCAGAGGAAGGCACAAATCCCCCGAGGAGGCGGCAGGGCTGGAGTGTTTAGCATGCGCCTCACCTGCCACTAAATCATCCTCCAAGTCACTCCTGCAAGTGTGACTTGGGTCCTTAACGTCCCCGCAGGAAACACTACCCGTGGGCACCAACGGACACGAGGAAATCCGTTTTACAGAGCCCTTCCCAGCACCACCGTGACAAAACTCCCCGTAACGGGGCTCTATTAAGGTCTTTTAAGGGAGGCTTTAAAAGCAGGGGAGGTTTGTGACACCCTGGAGGCCGCCGGCCTCGTTCCTCCACCTCTGCAGCCCATGTCCTGCTAACAACACTTCTGCTCCAGCCCTTGCCGTGTGTTTTGGAGCTGTAACTTGGATGTTCCATGAGTTTAAAGGAAAAAAACAGTGCAAAAATGGCTCCGTTATGGCCTTAATGTCACAGCCTCCATGCTGCTCAAACCAGAGGAGATCTGGACAGGGCTGCTC
>JAUBOD010000755.1:1687344-1698588 GCA_032353885.1 Nothura maculosa | reverse complement strand
GAGAAGAGAAGAGAAGAGAAGAGAAGAGAAGAGAAGAGAAGAGAAGAGAAGAGAAGAGAAGAGAAGAGAAGAGGAGGAGAAAGGGGGCTCTGCTTGTCTGCAGGAGCCCTACCGCTCTCCTGCAGGGCTGGCCAAGCTGGAGCCCGTAGGCCAAGACTTCAGCTCAGCTCCTTGGCTTTACAGGACGGTCACAGGCAGTTTAAATTGGTCTGATCTCTCTGCAGCTCAAGGCAGATGCAGGTACCACTCATGGGAGAGCAAAGGACGGACTTTGCACCCCACTCGTGACCACCAGGCAGGGATGAGGGAGTCAAAACCGAGGAGAAGGCTGTGGCTGCAGATCCGCCGGGCGAGGCTCCGCCGCACGCCTCCGCACAGCGCCTTAATCCCGCGCCCTCCGGCCTCCCCGTCCGCCCCTCCAGCTCTGCAACTTTCCCCTCCTCTCCTCTCCCGGCTCGCGCCTAATCCGCCGGAGCAGCACCGGCTAAATCCCTCGGAGCCATATGGAGCGTGAACCGCGCGCATCCCGAGCCGGCCTCCCGGAATCGCCTCCCACGCTGGGACACGACAACACACTGGCTCCGGCTTCAGCGTGCTGAGAGGGCACCGACTTTGGGCGCCACCAACCTGGTGAAAGTCAGGACTAAAAGCACTCCTTAAACCAAGCCTTAGTTTAGTAGCTGCCCATTCCCTTCTCTTTTTCTTTTTAATAGACCATTTTGGTTATCACAGTTATTTGTGGGTGCTGCCCCGAAAATACTGTTTACCAGGTCCAATAATTGCTCGAGGCATTGGAAAATTAATAGAGCAGCTAGAGCGAAGGACAGGAGGAGTAAATCTGACGTAAGCTACCGTGTAATTCAGCACTATTTGCAATAACTGGTGGCTTTCTTCGCAGTCGGGAAAAGCCAGGGGCTAATCTAGCTTGGAGCCTGCTCTGGGTTTCAGCTACTGGAAGGACGGGATTTTTCCGGAGGAGGAGGGTGCATCCAAACAGTTTAATTTCCAGAGCATTTCTCTATTAGGGTATATTCCAAGGGACAATAAAGGGTGCGGATCTGCAGGGTGGAGTGGGAGCACATCGTGCAGCTCCAAAGAGTCGGCACAACCCCAGCTCTGCACCGAAGACGCGCAAGGCGAGGATACCGCGGACAAACAATTACATTTTTTTCCTAGCTACCGTTAGCCAAGGACGTCTTGTTTTCTTCTCAGAGAGCAAAAAAAAAGAAAAGCAAAGAAAGAGGAAGATCTTGCAGCCTTCAAGACGCTGCGGCAGCGCCAGGCTCCCGCCCCAGCCAGCCATCTGCGGCACTAGACGCGGCGCTAACTCGACGCGCGGCTTTTCGGCCGCGCTGCCCTTGGCGCTCCGAGCAAGCAGCAGCCAAGAGGCGCCTTAAAAAGAGACTGAAGGCAACGCTCGCTTTCGCTTTGCCTTATTTTTCCCACCCAATGTTTCCATGAAATAGGAAACGCTGCTGGAGAGAGAGAGGCCCAAGTTTTGTTCACCTCGCCGTGTGTTTTCGAAGCCGCTGCTGCCTCGCCAGGATGGGGTTCCCACATCCCTGTGGTAGGCGCAGCCGGGCTCTCCTGCCTAAAATCCCCGGTGCATCCAGGAGCTTGAGCCGGGCTCCGAAGGAGCTCCGGGAAGACTTTGGATCCGAGCGGCTCGGTGTCATTTTTATTAATCCCTTTTTTTGCCTGCTGCTCACAGCATGGCGAGCCTGGTTAGAGTAAAGTTCAGGCTATGTTTTGCTTAAGGTCTGCGAAGTGTTATTATGGTGCTTCGAAGAGGAATTCGCCCCAGCAGCAGAAGAATGTTAATACAAGCTCCCTGTTTATGAACTGGCAGCTTTTGGAAGCAGCCTCTCGAGGTACCCTATAAAACCAGCACGCAAACTCCTGCCCCTTGACCCCACGATAAACTATTACGTGAGGCAGGAAAACCAGTCTGGAGACAGAGTGGGGGAAAAATTAGCTTAAGGCTCTCAGACAGCAGGAGAGGGGAAGGGGGAGCGATTGGGAAGCATTAAGGATCGCTGCAAGGTCTTGTTTAGACTGACAGCATTAAAGAAAACCTGATTACGGGGCGGGTGGGCAGAGAGTCCAACAGATTAATAGAAGATGATTAGGCGAGGGAGGGGATAAGCAGGAGCGCAGGAGCCGTCCGCGGGGCTCCGCTCAGCGCAGCGGGGCTGCTCGGGCTGTGCTGGACACAGGCCCAGCTACACCCACGAGCGGGGTGAGCAAGGGAACTGTCGTGGCCGGGAGCCGGGCACGGAAGCTTCCTACAGGGGGGCTGCTTTTCTGTTTCGCTTTATTATTATTTTCTGCTGCTGTGCAGATAGCCATGGAGAGGAGCTGCTACTGGGCTGCCCGCGCTCGGAGCCAGGCCTGCCTGGATGAGGGGCTCCTACGGATGCACGGATGGGTCTCTCCATGCGCACCATGCACAAAACACAAATTTCTTTTTGGAAAGAAAAATAAAAAGCCTTGAATCTTCATGTTGAAGTCTCTGCATCGTGAGAGGCCCTTAAGGAGGCTAGGAAAGGATCTGGATTTTCTTGGATGTTGGATGGAAGCCTTTCACAGGGTTCCATGCCCAAGACCCAGCTTCACTTCCCAGGTTGCCTAGTTGGGCAGAGGGGGCCCCACGGCCCCCATTCCATGGGTACCCAGAGCCGGATCCGCAATTCCCGGCCCAGCAAAGCCCAGCAGCAGCCCTGGAGCCAGGGCAGGCCCCGCGGCGTCTCGGCACACAACCCTTCGCCAAGCCGGGAGCCTCGCAATTCCCACCCTGGGAAAACTTTTCCCAGATCCTGCGAGGAAGTGACATCAGAGGCCAGGCGCTTTTATGAGCGCAGCACCCCGCTAAGCCGCACAAAGCGGGAGGTGGATTCGAAAGGCTCTTATTGCAGGGAAGGGCCTCTTCCATCTTCCCCCAGGCCTCGGCTTTTGTGCTGCCTTCACCGCCGCGGCCCCGACCGGATTCGTTAGCTCTCATCTTTAAGCTGGGCCTCCTTCGCATGGAATTACTGCAGATTTCACCTCGAGGCAACAGCAAGAAAAAGAGGAGGCTGGTTGGGGGGGGAAAAGGCCCACACGGCTTCTCTGGGGCCATAAAAGAGACGGGGAAAAACAACAGAATGCGGTCGGGGATAGACACATGATGATTTTAAAAAAGTATATAGTCGAGGAGATCTTGATGGCTCTGCCAGCAAGAAAAAAAAAAGGAAAAAAGAAAAAAGAAAGTGTCTTCCCACTTGCAAACACGAGTTAATTATAGAAAAAAGGAACAGGAAAGTGTTAAAACCATCTGTGCCACAAGGAAAATGATACGGCCGCCTGGTTGCAGGCAGCAGCGATGACAGCTGTTATATACCAGCCAGGGCTCGAGCTCGGGCTGCTCCTCCCAAGCAAGGTGCAATAATCCAGGCGGTGGTAGGCGTGGGTGCCGCTGGGAATTGCGAGCGCTCCGCGGATCCTTTTATCTGCACCAGCTTTTCAACGCCGAGCCGGCTCGAGTATCGCGCCCGGCACCATCCAACAGGTCCTCGCGCGCCGGCGCGCGCCGCGGTGCCCTCGCTCAGGGGCCGCGTTGGCAGCGGACACCGGGGGTGACGTCCATGGCACACGCTGGTCTTGGGTGGTGGCGCCTGGCAGCCGGATTTTCCTGCTCGCGCCAGCCCCGCGTTTGGCAAGGGGAGGGTTTTGGGAGGCTGGCATGAGTAGTGTTGATGGAGGCAGTGAGTGCGGAGAGCAAAGGGGAATCAGCCCTCGTGGGGCTGTTCGCAACCCGCCACGTCCTGCGTGATCCACTCGGATCACAGCCCCGGCACAAATACTTACTGCTTATTTTTAAACTAGACCCAAGCGCCAGGGAGTTTAGACTCTGCGTCCCGCACAGCTCTGCTGTTACCTGAGCTCCCATTCCCCTCAAATCCCCAGGTCCCCCACAAACCAGCCTGGTCTGAAGGAAATTCCTGCCAAGTGCCCACATCAGGACTCGCAGGCACAAGAGGAAGGAATCAGACATGTAAATCGTGCAGGCGCCCGCTGGAGCCTCCCGTGGGAGCCTCCCTGCATCCCAATGGTGCCGGGTGCCGCAGCGCTCGGCGCTTCCTTCTGCTGCATGAGCTGCTGATGGCCAGAGGAGATGGGGAAGCGTTTGCAGGAGCAGAGGAGCCGCGTGGCCGGGACCCAGCACACCAGGACAGCGCAGACGGGCAGCCCGGCGCTGCCGACGCCTCCGCCTTTCATTTTCCTGGGGACACTGGGGCTGGATGAGGCCTGGACACGCAACCCGCGCCCTGCAGAGGAGACCTCATGCTGACGAGCTTGTCTATGGCTTCACCACAGCAAATAATTAGCCGTAATTAAGGGCTTCTGGTTTATGGCTCCAACAATTGTCTAAACAGCAGAGCCCCGTGCAAATTAAGTTCAGGGCTTTGCCAGTAAGTGTGTCTTTACTGGGATGGAGTTGGGTTTCAAACTTCTGCTCCAAGCAGCCAGGCAGCCAGCAATGGGACCAAAGCTGTTTTTCCTGCTGGGAAGTGCAGAGTCACCACAAACACGAGCTGGACCAAGCCAAAACCCCACAGTTTTGCAGCAAAAGCTTCCTGGGGGCAGGAGAAGGCAGGGAAGAAAGTGGTAGGAAAACAGTTCCAGGAGCCGGAGCGTGCAGTGACACAGAGCCCATCGCGGAGCCGGCAGCTGCGGGAAGAGCCGGAGTTGTCCTCAAGGACAACTTGTTTCTTAAGGTGAAAACAGTGCAGAGGGCACAGAGGGAGCAAAGGGGTAAAGCAGCCAAGTTGAAGCAAAACCAAGAGGGTTCTGGGCGCGTCGGCACCTTGGCTCAAAGTGCACAAGGATTTTCATGCTTTTCCACATGCCAAGTACCCTGTTCCTTCCCCATGCACAGCACCCTCTCCCTATGGAGAACATATGGCAAATCTCATGTAATTAGAGTGATAACTAGCAGAAATAATAAGCAAGTTTGGTTTCTCTTCCACCACGTGCTATAGAAAATCTGAAATCATGCACTAGAAACAAGCTCTTCTGCACCCATCTGCAAGAGTCGCCACAAGCACTCAGCTTTTCCACCTCCTGTTTCCCAAAATACAATCCCCAAATGGGAAGCAACTGGCACTGCTCCTGCCGGGAGCTCAACTCAGAGCATGGAAGTGAAACCCAACTTCCAAAGCCCCTTTCTTGCACTGGCTCATGAGTTTTGCATCTTAGGAAAACTGGGCAAACCAGAGTTAAACGCTAAGATCAATATTCATATCGAGACAGCTTCTAATAGGTTTCAGTTGGTTAAGTAGCCTTGAGATTTTTTTTGCCTTGAAATGCAGTAATGCAGATACGGTCGTACACTGTCCAGATGCACTCTAAAGGTAATTTATAGAACGGTGCTCTCTGGAGTAAAGAGCCATTGAGAGAGAATATCAGGTTAGTAGGGTAGCATAAAGAAACTGGGCTCGGATAAAAACCTGGAAGCAGCTCTGCACAGAATAAAACTACAAGTTTATTAAGGCAGGGCTCTGCTGAAGGGGGGATTCATAGGTGTGTGGCTGCCTGCAAGAAGGGAGAAGCAGCTTTAGAGCTGGGATGCATTTTGTTCAGCAAAAACGAGGCAGTGCCACTATCCATCTCTCACCCTAAGAAACCTACAGCTCTGAGCACCCTGCATGCAAAAAGATGTGCCTTAATTTTACCAGATTATACAGACCAGATTGCCCAGCTGCTCTGGCCAAGGATTTCAGTGCCCTTTGCAAGCCCTGAGCTAAACCGCAAAGCAGAGCACCCAGCATTGGCCAACAGGGCTTGCCAAGGAAGCTGCACAGAAAACAGGGCATAAGAATCCCCTGCAAATCAATCGGGAATACAATCAGGACCAGTCCTGCAGCAGGGAACAGGTTAAAGGCATTTCTAAGTGCAGGAGAGGCAAGAACAGGGCTGTCCTGGCACGGAGAGCATCGCGGCTCAGCCTGCGCTCCGAGGAGAGCCCCTTTCCGCGCGCTCCGACAAGGCAGCTCTGTTCTCCCATACGGCTGGAACATCGTGCAAAGATGTTCTGCCTTATTCTGAAGAGTTTGTTCTCTCTAAGGCAGCTCCTGAAGCCATTTCAGAGCTACCGAGTATGAAAAGCCCAGATGTTGCTACAAATCAATAAAAGTCTTGCTGCAATTTTCCTTTGGAGGGAAGGGAAAATTTTGCCCGCTAACACTTCTGATCAAAACCCAGCAGCACTTGGGCTGAGGGCTCGCCAGGAACAGCAGAGGCAGCTTCAAACCCCACCATCCATCATCCTCGGACGAACTGGACCATGGGCGCATGGGGATCCGATGGCAAACTCCATGTTTCACAACTCCCATGCAGTGAGGAGGACAGGCGGAGACCGCAGCTGTTGGTCACGCCAGATTTATGCACTGAGATGGCTTCAGTTGTCTCCCCTCCTTTGGGAAAACTCCAGTTTTAGGGACAGATTAATGGTAAGAAATTAACATAGGAGCCATATATCCTGCTGCAGAGTTTGAAAAGTTGGGCGCGGAGCGGATGAAGTCCAGTGGATTTGCAGTGATTTAGCACCTCCAGCACCTCAGAACTAATGTCTTCAATATGTCAGTAAATCTGCTAAACAAGGAGGTTTCTTGAGGGGTATTTTTAAGATGGATTGTCTGAAACCATGCCAAATTTTATCACCAGTTTAATGCGACGCAGAGCCTGGCACGGGGAGTTTGCCGATGTTTGGAGCCATCAGCAGGAGCCCTGGCCTGGTGCTTGGCACCACAAGACCCTCGCACCAGCAGAGCAGCTCCATGGCTTTTGTTATCTCCAACAGCAGGAAGAGAGGTCCCAAACGCCGCTCTGCAAGCACCGGGAGAGCAGGGATTTCACTGGAAAGAGCTCAAGGATGTCCTTGAGGAGCCGGCCGGCAAGGCCGGGGCCAGCGCAGGGAATGCTCATGCCTGCAATGGAGCTCGGGACACCGGATCAAGGGCTGCTTAAAGAAACCAAGGGATTAGTCCTTCCGCAGCCCAATAGAGTCTTGGGAGAAGAGTTTAAAACAGAAAAAGAGGAAAAAACGAAAGACAACTTTGCAATATCAGATCCACAGTGATTAAAGAAATGGAGGAATTTAAGGAAAAACTCAAGAGTTTGTGCAAAACCTTCAACACTGCTCCCAGGAGGAGCATTCCCCTGCACCAGCCCCTCTCTATGTGCTCTGTGCCCCTCTAGGGATGCAGACCTGGAGGCCCGTGGGCTCCTGAGAGCTCCCTCCACATGTTTTTTCCAGCGAATGATCTAGGAGCGCAGTGGGAAGTGTACATGGAAAATGACCGTGCCATAAAACAGCTCAACCCTATGACCTGATCATTTTAAGGCGCAGCAGAAGCCTTTGTGCTGTGGACATAACTGCAATCTATCAGTTAGCGATCACTTACACCAAGATCTAGCACTCCAGATTTTGTAGCAAAGGCTGACTTAAAGACCCATATCGGATACATTACGATACCACTGCTTCCCGTTACCCACACTGATGATTCAATTAATTTAAAAAACAGCAGTGAAATTTAATTTCTTCATTAACCCTGCAATCCCCAACAACAACGAGGAGCAGTAACCTGCAGAAGTTTGGATGGGCTTGAAGGATGGGAAGAAGAACAGCAAAGGATGGAAAGACAGGGAAGAAAAGGAAACATAGAAGAGCACTAGCTCTTTTCTAATCCTTTGCAGGTTAGGAAAGGATTGGAAAGATGCAGGGAAGGACATGATAGGCATCAGACTAGGGATCGCTGCATGGTATCTACAACTTGTTTCACTCCAAGCAGTTTTTGAACAGGCTGAACCCAGACTCCTCGCTTGCACTGACTGCTCAGACTGTGACCCTGCACAACTGGAAGCAAAACAGGGTGTTATGAGCACAAACTCCACAGCCACCGCACACCCTGCCCTGCTCCTGCCTCCCTCCCCACGCAGCAGCTCCGCGATGCAGCCAGATCCCTCCACCCACAGGCCAATCCCAGGGACAAGGAGAACTCAGGACCAACAGGGCCGCGTTTCCTTGGGATTTGGAGCGTCCCTGGCCTGCAGCCCTCCTATCCATGCGGCAGCCGCGCAGTGTTGGCTGGGGAACACAGGACTGCAGGGCGAGGAGGTGCCCAGAGCAGCCTGCTGACATCTAGGGTGCATCACTAGGGCTAAGAGTTAACAGGAACCATGGAAAGTAGCGGGAATGCAGCAAAGGCAGGCTGTCCTTTTGGGGGGCAGAAAAAGGGCTCCCCTTAGACCTCTGCATTACTGGTTTTTGTGAAGTGCCTGCATTTGGGATGGCTGAGCACAAACCTGTGCAAGAGCAGCTCGTCCTTCCTTCAGACAGGGAACTTCAGTGTGCAAGGAGGGTACAGGGGCGACCTGGCCACCTCACCAGCTTCCTCGTGACACTCGGCCAGGGAAGAATAGTTAGCTTAACCAGAGCCCTCCCATCTGCTTTTGTTTTCAAATGTGTTCTTCAATCCCGGGCTCTGCTAAGCCCCTAAAGTCAACGGGCATCTGTTCTCCTCCACCCATCGCAAGCTGCCAGAGACTGCCATTCTGACAGCCATCAATCAAGCAATAATATGCTGACCACAAGACCCACTGGGACATAATTTTCAAGTCAAATGCAGCAGTTAGCATAAAATAAAGCATTGCCCTGTTTTTATGATTCTGCAGCTGCAGCTAGGGACTCTGTATGCAACAAAAGTGAGGGGGAAAAAAGGCACAGGAAAATGGCAATTCTACTCTTCTGAGTCATAACAATTATGACGTTGTGATAAGAAACGTTTTCTATGAATTTTTAAGTACCAGTAAGCCTGTTTTGCAATTGTCCCCCGGGAACAAGGCGACAGATTGAAGGGGATTGACAGTTATTTCCATGCTGACAAGCGCGGCTCCGGCTCGCGCGCCCCGCTCCCGACGCAGCTCCCGCCACGGCCCCGCTTTGGTGCAGGCGCTCAGAGCCAGCGCCCGCGTCGTCCTGCTCTCCAGGAGAGCTCCGTGTCACTGGCGAAATGCTCTGCAGAACAGCAAGACGTCAACCCCAGGTATGTGGGAAAAACGAGAGCCCCTTGCAGCCCCTTTCAGCTTCCTCGCTCTTCCTTCACTGATGCTAAAAACATGGAGTGTGCGTCGAGTGCGCGGCTCTGCATGGAGCGGCCGCCTTGGCTAGTCCAGCCTTACCTACGCTTGGGTCTTCGTCTCATTCAGGCCAGTCCTTGGCACCACTGGCTCCATGGGTCAGCAATCACAAGTGTCCTGATCTCCTGTGCAGTGCTGGGAGCATCATCCAGACACAGGGGTCTGATGTTCCTCCTATCCTGCATCCAGGTCCATTCCACCACTGTGGACCTGGTGCTCTGGCTTATAGCATTTCAGCCACCAAAACCAAGCTTTTGGACAGCCCTCTTCTCCCCTTGGTGTGGCAGGCGAGAAGTTTCACGCTGCACAAACACCTCTGGAATGAAGCTGAACAGGCCATGACCACTCACTCCAATGAGGAGAGCTCCAATAACCCAGTGAAAGCAGAGCTGTCCACCCACGTGAACTCGAAGCCAAAACTCCCACTTATTTGTACCTCTGTAAAGTGGAGCTGCCTTCCCAAATCAACCACACGCACTGGGAGAAAAATGCATCCGACACAAGACTTTTTATTTGCACTAACACATGCAACTACTCCCTTGAATAAGCTGCAGGTCTGAATTACGAGGGAAGTCAAACATTTTGGTCACTACATATATTATATAATTCTATAATATAGAATATATTATATTACACAGCAACAGTTCTCAGGTGCTTCCAGGAAGATTGGGATCCATGGCATCGAAAGCTAGGGAAGAGCAGCGTTCAACATTTTATAGTAGCTGAGGCTGTTTAAATACTCAGACTGGCACCTTAACAACCTGCAGATTTATCTCACTGACAGGAAATGGGTTGCAAAAGAGGCACACGAGAAACACTCCTTTTTATCCAAGTATCCTAGGCCAGGAACAAACACCGTTTGTTTTACCTCTTAGGTAAAATGAGCGTGGCCACCGGACTCAGCGCACACGGATGCATTTGGTTTGTAGAGAAACAAATAAATAATGGATGGTGAAGGAAGCTGCCATGGGGAGACTACTCCGTCCTCAGGAGACGCTCTGCTCTGCGCAGCCTTTCCCAACATGCTCATTTTTATGGCATCTCCAAAGGGGACCGACTCCAGCCTTAAAGACATTCCCTGCATCTCAAGATGTGCGCCAGCCAACACGGGACATTTGAGGACATCTGGAGAGTGACTTGGTGGTCTCCAGTCCCGTCTGTCACTGTCCCAGCATTGCATCACCCAACCAGGACATGCATTGACTGCATGTAGGTAGGTTCTGCCCTCAGCACCGCCTTGCCCAGGGAGTGAATATCCCTGCAGAGCGGGCAGGGACCCACCGGCTGCCCGGCAGCACCTCTTCAATTGGAGCACATTGGAGATAGGAGGAAACCCCGGCTCTTTTGCAAGACTCGCAGCCCTCCAACACGCACAAAGGGCTCCATCAGCGGGGATCAGAGATAGCCCTATCAGCTCAGCAAGCTCTGACACACTCTGGCTGCCAAGAAAGCAAGGAAGACGGGAGGTGTCTACGAGGGAAGTGCTTGTGTGTCCCCTCACCCACACAGTCAGCACGGCGGGAGCGCGATGGCAGCGTGCGGCCCCTCCGCCCGGAGCAGCTTCTCCCTGGATTCCGAGGGAGAAACGAGCAGCTTGCAAGGCTCCTGGGCTGGAGCAGCTCTCAGGGCTCCTTCTGGGGCTGCTTTCTTCTGCTTCGCCCTTTCCTGAAGGCCTCTTTGCCTCCTTGCTCTCTCTGCCGTTCTCACATCCCACCCACTAATGACTTCTTCACACCTCCCTGTTCAGCCCTTCAGCACCCCTCCTCCTCCTCGCCAGGTCTTACTTTGGTGCTTTTTTCTTCCCCACGGAGCCCAGCAGGGAGCTGGGCACTCAATCCCGACCAGTGTCCCTATTTCGGGTGTCTCTTGCCCACCGTGGCCGCCCAGGGCAGGTCTCGGCAGGCTCTCCCTGGCCACACATCCATCCCCGGCCATGCCGTCCCCAGCGCTGGGCTCCCCTCCCAACGCAGGCATCATCAAGCCGCCCGCTCCGTGTCCTCTTTTCCCTCCCTGCCTCGCAAGAGTTTTCCTCTGGACTTTGTCCTCGCGTTCCCTTTACTCTCC
>JAUBOD010000755.1:1676368-1687244 GCA_032353885.1 Nothura maculosa | reverse complement strand
GCTCCTGGGCTGGAGCAGCTCTCAGGGCTCCTTCTGGGGCTGCTTTCTTCTGCTTCGCCCTTTCCTGAAGGCCTCTTCGCCTCCTTGCTCTCTCTGCCGTTCTCACATCCCACCCACTAATGACTTCTTCACACCTTCAGCCCTTCAGCACCCCTCCTCCTCCTCGCCAGGTCTTACTTTGGTGCTTTCTTCTCCCTCACGGAGCCCAGCAGGGAGCTGGGCACTCAATCCCGACCAGCGTCCCTATTTCAGGTGTCTCTTGCCCACCCTGGCCACCCAGGGCAGGTCTTGGCAGGCTCTCCCTGGCCACGCATCCGTCTCCAGCGCCGGGCTCCCCTCCCAACCCAGGCATCATCAAGCCACCAGCTCCGTGTCCTCTTTTCCCTCCCTGCCTCGCAAGAGTTTTCCTCTGGACTTTGTCCTCGCGTTCCCTTTACTCTCCTTGGTTTGTGCTCTGTCTCTGGGCGCTTTCAGCTCATTCTGATTTCAGAGAAGGAGAAATGAGGCAGTAGCTGAGAGCTGTCTGAGCTCCAATCTCCCTCCTGAGGAAACCACCGTCTCCAGGCCCATCCTGCCTCCCACTGTGGCCTCCCAAGTGCCGGGGCCGAGCCGGGCGCTCCGGCCTCCTGCAGCCCTCGCTCCCATAGGGCAGCCAGGCCCAGGGCTGGGATCAGGACCTCTCCGGCCGCGTTATTGCAGCCACGGCCTCACGCAGCCCCAGCACAAGCAGCCCTGCCTCCTGCTGCTGCGTGAGGGCTGTCGCTCACGCTGCTGACTCACTCGCTCCGTGGCCGGCGCTAGCGGCAGTGACCGGCGCTGGCAGCCGTCCCGCATGGGGTTTCGGGTCCACGCACCCGATTTCTGCCTCCTCGCGGAGGCTGCAGCGGGGAGGACGGCCTCGCACATCCCCACGTACTCAGCATGGCCCAGTGATTAGAGGAAATACCGCTGGAATGGCCTGGATTCACACCGGGATCGCCCTCACTCAGGGCTCCCCTCTCCCTGGGCGGACAGACTCCTTCCAGTCCTCGGCTTCCTGGCAAATCCGCATTTCCTGGCTATCACTTATTCCTCTTTTCCGTTCTCCTGGAGGTGCTCACAAACTGATGGGAACAAAATGACTGCGGGTTTCTTCTTTACGGGTATCCGAAATAAGCTGGCAGCTCCACAGATCCCCGGAACCTCCCTTCTTAAATATAGCCTGGTCCCCAGGGACATTCCCTGCTCTCCAGAGGGCCTTAAAGAGGCTCTCTAATGGCTTGGAGATGACTTGGGCTGGCAGCAGCGGCTGCCGGAGCCATCCCCACAGAACTGGCTGACCTCAATAAATCCCATGGGAATATTTTTCAGCCCATTGCCCTTCTCTCCCATCTCTGGCCTGTGTTGCTCCTTGGTGCTGGCAGCCCATGAGCATTGCAGAACGGGGGCTGCTTGGGGACAGGAGCGCAAGGCTCCCCAGCAAACTTTGGTGGCATCAGCACCTCTCCCAGCCTGTCCTCTCCGTGCTCACCTATCTGGTTCAACGTAGATGGTAAGGCTGGATTTTGAGGACTTGGGAGAGGCTTTTCTCTCCACGCTGGGCTTGAAGCTCACTTCCAGAAGTCCATCATTAGGACTAATGGATGGACTTCTGGAAGTGAGACCCTACAGGAGCTCCAGGGCTGCCCTAAGTTCATCACCAGCATTTACTAAAGAGCAGCAAATACTAAATTCCCTTTGTTAGGCTGGGGAACTTGCTCATATCCCACTCGGATGCCCAGGTTCACGCGTTTCCGATGGCTCCAGTGGCGTTCTCCTTTGCAGGCAGGACAGGAGCAGTGTCTTTGCAGCAGGAGATTCCCTGTCTCCGCCGCATGCAGCAGCATCTTCCCCCCGCGTCCCCATTCCCAGTGCAGGGTAATTGCTCTGACAGCCCCGCTCGGCGCTCCTCCCATGCTGCTCCCTCCAACCTCGGGCGCAGCCTGCGCGCCACACCTCTTAAAGACATCTTAATTCCTATTTCTTCGGCTGGAAAGCGGGAAAATATAGAGTGTCCTGAGGGCTGCGCAAGTGCCTTTTAACAGCAGCGATGTTGAATATCCTAGAGCACTTGAAGGATTAATTCAATTTAAAGGGAAGTTCTTTCTGGTGAAGCGTTTTTCAAGTGTGAGATTAAGGCAGACAAGCACCCGCCACGCTGCAGACACGCGTTCGCACCCGGCTCCACGGCCCGAGACGCTTCGGAAACAAAGTCGACAGTGAATCACGAGCTAACACATGGAGCAAGACTCCGGCCAAAAGTGTTTGGGCACCTGCAGATAAACCACGGGGCGATGAAAGACCTCTAGGTCTCATCAGATTTCTGGAGAGCATCTAGGAATGGCTTTCCAGGAGAAGTTCCTGAAGGGAATTCATTCAGCTCACCTGCAAAACAGCCTCCGTACCTGGAGCCGGCTCGCCCAGTGGGTTTTGCTGTCTTTAGCATCACTTATGCACCGCGGGAGCTTGTTCTCATGGCTGGCGGGTGAGGAGGGAGATCTGAGACATGTTAACGCATGAGCAGAGCAGCCCCAACACAGGGCAAGGGGAGCAGCTCCGCGGAACAGCCCCAGCGGGAGGAACACAGCAGCCCTGGAATGGGGCAATTCCCTTGCCAGGATGTTTCAATCAGTTTAGAAAACATTTACTTTCTAAAAACGAAGCAAAACCAGCTTTTTATTTGGCCTCAGCAGCGGGACGAGGCTGTTTCACCTCCTTCTCCCATCCTCACCTTGCACGAAGCCGTGATCGGAAAACAGCAGGAAAACGGCGGAGTGCCGGGCAACTTTCACCCCCTTTCTACAAGCAGGGATTACGCTCCACGCACACCTACAAAGGCAGCCTGGGCCTTTAAGCATTATATAGCCAGAAGACATTAAAAACAGCCTGTCAATTTAGATGCAAATTTATTTTAGATGCGACAGAGGGCTTACAAAAGAAGGTGCACTATATGCTGTTTTTTTCCTGCTAACACTATTGTGATTTGGCTCCCAAGTGTATTAGACCGTATTAGGATGGGTGACTGGGTAGCTCATGGGATTGGTAATGGGATACAGAGACTTTCACCTCTGGGTCAGCCTCTGGTTGAAATCCAGCCCGGCTCAATAAGGACTGAAAGTCTTTACAGGCTGGAGGCTGCTCGAGTTGTCGGGCGCCTCGCAGGAGGGCGAGCACCAAAGGGCATCCGGACGGTGCCCGCGGTGACACCGGCTCTTGTCCGGAGGGACGGCCACCTCCTTGTCACCCCAATGGCCACGAGGACACGAGGATACAGCCCCAGGCCATAGGTTGCAGGAAGGCAGAGGGCTGAGTCCTGCCGTGCTGAGTGCCCTGCTGAGTCCTGCACCTACCGGCAAGGCTGGCGGGGACGCTGGTGCATAAGGGCCATTTAAAACATCATCCAGGGGCTTTTTCCAGAGCTGGGAATCTAAACCTCAGTGTTTACCAAATGCAGAGAAGGGGGGCTGCTTATTTACCAAAACACATGCCGTGCGAGTGAGGCTGCAGAGGGCAGCTGGACGAGTTTCATCTAGTTCTGTAGCATTTGCATCCTTCCCTGGCGTAACAGGTTCCTCCCTAATTGAGGTTTGCATGGAAAACAACAGAATCCAGCGCTTTGCCTCCTAGAAGCCCTGCTCCGTGTGCCCCATCTCACCACTATGCCCTCCACCCGGCTGTTCCCACCTCGTTCCCTGGAAAGGAGCTCCTCGCTCTGCTGGCTGGGAGGCCTAGGGCGAGACGCGGGAGAAAACGGTGATCTCACAATTCCAAGGGTAATCAAAAAATTCCTGCCTTCCTGGTGCTGCTGCTGCACCAAGTTATTTATAGCTGCCTCCGAGCGCGCCTTGTCCAAGGAAGCACCAGCGTCTGTGGGAGGAAGGGGATCATCAGATGAGTAAAACCTAAAGGCGCACGGCCGGAGCAGCGCTTCTCATGCGCTGGCACTTCTCTGGCACGGGAAGTCCTGCTCGGCGCTGCTTACATCAGCATCCTTCGTCGTTGTGCTTTGTTTTCCCCTGTTGCCTTCCCTGGGCTCTGCACATTGCAGTCCGGTGCCTGTGATGATGCAGCAACACTCACATCACCTCCCCTCGCAGGCTGGCGGGGCTTCCCGAGGGGGAAGAACCCCCAAATCTCGCTCAATGAAAGGTGCTACTGCACGAGGAGCTGCGCTTTACTACAGGACTCAGCTGAAAACCCTCCACGGTTCTAAGGATTTCACAAACAAGTGGTGCTGGTAATGAGCGTAAAACCTTTCATTTGCAATGGCTTTGATTACAAGGAGGTATGAAGTATATCGCAGAAATTGCCTGACAAGAGTTTTATTTAGATCTTATTAATCTCACCAAAACACTCCCGGCACTTGTAATTTCTGCTCGCCTTCAGGCACAGCCTGTGCAAAAGACACTTGTGGGCGCTTGTGGGACCCAGGGGCAGCCCGAAACACCACGGGGCAGTGATCTGCACCAGCCCAACCTGTGCCCAAACATCCCCACAGCAAATCCGCACTGGGGTTACGGAGCCCATCCACAACTGCACCAGCTGGAGGGGCGCAGAGGGTGCCAAGACAGCCTGGCAAGACCAAGATCAAGGTATGTGGTCGGGGCAGCTCCCTTAGGGACCTCTAGACCTGCCCTGGCTTCCTGGAGCGCCCAAATGTCTTGCAAGAAGCCCTGGTGCTGCAAGGGAGAGGCAGCGAGCGGAGCCTCCTGCTCCTCACCTCCCCCGGACACGGGCTCCAGCGCCGCGGCTCCTCCCTGCCCTGGCAGTTTCTAAGAAAACGTAATCAGTTCTGCAGAAAGTTTGGCTTTGGTTACTGGGGCCAATGGCAAGAGCTTCTTTAATCAATTCAAATTGCGTTTTCTGGAGATAAGTGTCACCCTCGCAGTTGCCAACAAAAAGCAGGCTGGACAAGAGCACAAACCCCGGCGCACACTGCAAAGTCACTGCACGAGCTTGCAGGCTGGTATTTATAGCGTTTCCCTCAGCAAAAGCCAAAAATAATTGTTCCAGCCCAATTACTGGATTCCCGAACTCTCTGCTCAGGAGACCTCTGCACCTCGAGCTGCACCCTGCAGCAGGACGAGCCCACGGCAGCACTGTGGCTCCCTGCGGGTTGTCCTTGGAGGTGGCATCGCCGGCTCCGTGCGGGAAGGCGGCCAAGCCGGCTGAGCGCAGAGGTGGCTCCCGGATGCTCAGTTTAAACGAGCTGGACTTGTCTTACAAAGTGGACCTGAAGACAGAGCCATGCGGCTCAGCTGGGATTTGGAGAGGTTCCCACAAACTGATTACCAAACAAAATGGTTAACTAGGTTTCACTGGAGCTTGCGTGGCACCCCAGACATTTCAGAAACTTCACAACATGCACTTCTTCCAAACATGAAACATCCTTCAGGCTGGAAAATGGGAGGAAACGCTGACTTGGGTTCCTTCAGCCCTGTCCTGAAGCAGAGCAAGCCAGATCAAGAGCCTTCTTCAGGTCAATGCAGAAACAGATACTTTGAAGGAGACCTGGAGAAAGTTGGCCCTTGGCTGGCAAAGGTTCTTGAGCGGATTAAGTCATCTTTCAGCTTCCCATTTCTCCCTAAGAGCCCTCTGGATTTGTTTGGAAATTGCTTCCTTATTCCTCCGCACAGTCCACCTACATCTCTGCTGCCTTTTATGTCATTAATGACGCCAAGCAAAGAAAGGAGACTCTGTTTTGCATTAGGAATCTCAGGCAACCAATTTAAAAGTTAAGCACATCCTGAGTAAAGACACAGCTCCCAAAAGCTGGGAGTTTCTATAATGGGCAGCAGGTACAAGCCGAGGAAGAGAAAAAACACTCCAAGGACACGCTCCGAATGCCGGGATGCTCCCCTCGTGACAGCCCTGTCAGCAGATCACGCTCCACCAAATACAACCTCCCTGGGGAAGCCACCAAAATCTCCTCCGAGCTCCCCAAGGCCTCAAATCTCTGCACAATTTTGTAAAAATTGGGTAAAACAAAGCCAAGCCGAACTATTCTGGTGTCCCCCAACCAAAGAGCCAACGGGAGCTCAGCTAGTAAAGACCTCAGGGACAACTCCATAGCAAAGACATAGAGAGACGTGTTTATTTTAGAGACAAGCACCAACTTTTCCTTCCGTGTTTGCCTTGGGAAGGCCGGGACGCCGCGCTCGGCCGTTGCTGCTTTCTCTGGTGCCTGCGAGGTGCCCCATGCAGCCGCCAGCTCCGATGGGTGGTCACTGATGGTGGGAACACTCCAAGGAAACAGATTTGGGGCATCTAAAACCTGTGCGTGCCCCTCCACAGCACAAGGGAGCGATCATGGCCCTAGCACCATGGCCCCGGCTTCAAACCCACCTGCAGAACAGCCAAGTCTTGGTGGGTCTTGCAAGAAAAGGGCACAATTTTTACCCCAGCAAGTGCTGGAAACGCTTGCGAGGCTGTACAGGCTCCAGCCATTTCCTAGATCCAAGCAAGGCAGATGGCATGCACAACACTTAGAATATCACTTTCCAGCTGCCATCACCGAGCAATTTCTGAAGAGGGGAGGAGGAACCAACATTTTTTTTTCCCTGAGAATTTTAATTTTAAAAACATATTATTCTGTTTTTAAAACTCGAGAGTCCCTCACAGGAAGAAGGCAACTGCTCTGCAAACAAAGCGTGTTTTGCCAACAGATCCACAGTCTGTTCCCTCACACCCAGGGGCCTGCAATTAAGCAAGTGCTCAGAGAACCGAGTGACCCCTGCAAAGTCCCCATGAGGAAGGACAAAGAGGGGAGGACGAGATGGCCCTTTTGGTGCAGCCAGTCCTGCCCTTGTCCCCGGGGTATCCCCATGCCGAGCTCCTTGTGGAGCGGTGGAGACCTTCCAGGAAGAGGTTCCTACAGCCCGTCAGCAACACGGGCTGTCCCAAACCTCCCACATGGGAATAAACTACCATCAATGGAGCATTTCTCCCCTCTTGGATCATCTCAGAGGGCTACGGGGCAGCTTTGGGGGCTCCCTCGCTGTCACCCCACCACCCCACACCCCACATCGAGGGCCGGCAGCTGCCGCTCTCGGAGCGCTCGGCGACGAGCACAGGAGGCCGACGGCGGCTTTCCGTGCCAGGGAAGCAGCATTCCCGCCGGGACGCGCGCGGCCGCCGCGCTCCTGCCAGCGCCGTCACTCCTCCTCTCTCCAGAGGGCTACGACATCCTTGCCAGGAAAGATAAAAGCAGTGAGCAAGTCAGATGTTGTCTTAACCAGCGAGAGTTAATCCACCCGGGGCTACCTTAAGTGCTAAACTGGGCCACGAGGCTGCTCAGGTGGCCGGCAGATGTGCGGGGTGTTGTGAGCCCGGCCTCCAACATGTTCGAGCCATTTCCTACGCGCAGAAGGAATCCGGCATGGAAACCAGGGATGAGGGGGTGGCCTGTTCCCAGGCGGGGGAGCCTGTTGGGGCAGGGACCCTTCAGAGGGGCAGCGAAAGGGGCCAGGAGCCCCACGGCCTGCGTTCCCCACGGAAAGCCCCTCTTTCCCTGTGCCACCGGCGGCGCTTTGGTGGCTTTGTCCTCCCCACCCCTCCCGGCACCAACGTAACGAGATCTCCATCCAGCAGCAAGATTTACTGGAGAGGGAGAGCCGAGGCGCGGGAGATTTATGGAGCGCACAGGCTCCCGCGCGCTCCCCGGGGAGCCTTTTCCCAGCATTCTGGCGAGGGGTCCCCGACGCGAGCCATTTTTCTAATTGATTCATCAGCGCTGGAGTCAGCGGCACGCGGGGGGACGGCGGGGGACGAGGGCTGCCCGGGCGGGAACGGGCCCCGTTCTTATCTCTGCTCGGCCTTGTTCAGCAGCTCCTGTTCTTATCTCCATGTGGAACTACGGGAGCTTTCCAAGCAGGGCGCCCAGTTGCGCTTCCCACCAGGATCTGGCCATGGAGAGAGCTGCCTAGGTGCAGACGGAGGGGTCAACGCAGGGCATCCTGGGGGCTGGATTGGGTGCGGAAGGAGCAGCCCCAAGCAGCAGGGCAGATGAATGTAACAGGCACAGCCCCCAAATCCTGCTGCCCTCCAGGCAGCCCCCAGGGGAATAGGAGCCTTCCAGAGGGCACAGGGCTTATCCAGCAATCCAGCTACTGGAGGTCTCTGCAGCAAGAGGCTCAGTTCCAGCTTTTGTCCCCAGCTGCCCTCCTTTACGAGCAAATTCACAGCTCACCCACTCCCTGGCACCTCCACCAAAGGTGGCATCCGAGAAGGAGAGAAAAGTCCAGCCCTTTCCACATCCGTCCTCTCCATTCCGTGCTCCCCGCGGTGCCGCTCAGCCCAGGCTTTGCTTTCCGGTGGAAGCCAACACCTAGAGCGACGCTCGGGAACCATAAATCCGGGCATCTCAGACAGCAGATTGCTTTCAGCGGCTGCATTGTGCACAGGGCTCAGTTTTAAGTAACAAAAGTGTGTGCCTTGTGCTGCTGGCTTCTTGTCTGGGGACGAATAAAGGCTGCAGGATGACACATCAGCACCGTGATCCAAGCCGTGCTCCCCGCTCCAGACTCAGACGAGCAGGCAGCTCTCTGACGGTGTCTGCAAGCAGCTGCCAGAGCAACTGTGCAACACTGGGGCATGGAAAACAACCTAACCCTGGATTTGCACTGCTTCAGTCGTAGGCATGCACAGGAATCAGGAGCTCCCTGTGCCGAGCTCCTGCACAAGGTATCCAGAGGCATCGATGGGAAGAGCCCTGCTGTGGAAGCAGCGTTGGCTCCTGAGCCTTTGAGAAAGCTCAAACCTCCCTTAACGCTGTCTGGACCAAAAGCAAGAGCTGGGGCCAGCAGAACTTCAACGCACGCTGAAGGGTGGCTGTGTGCACAGGTATATAGGTGCATATACACCATATACGTATGTGCATGCACGTGCACATATACGGGATGCAGGGAGCAAAGATGTGCCCTGTTAGAGCCCGTGTCCCTTTACACCTCCCTGCCGCTTTCCCCTGGAGCCACACAGAAAGCCTGGAAAAGAACAAGCAGCGAGAGTGGGTTTAGACCAAGCTCAAGCAAACGGGCGCCAAGTTTAGCCAGGCGCGGCTGGGTTTGATAGAAAGGCCCATGTGAGCCGCTCGGCACCACGCATGTGCCCAAGTCGGATTGCACGTCCCACTCCACCACTTCCCAGCCCCAAAGGCTTGCTAAGGTCATGGATCCGGCACGGAAAACTGGGACGCAACAGGCGCTGAGCGAAGGCAGTTTCCAGCAGGCCTCCAAGGCGCCGTATGCCCTGCCAACGTGCACCAAGGCCAGAGCGGGAAGCCTGGCTTCCCACTGCTTCCTACGCCCAAGCAGCCTCCCCCAAGCCCAGCAGAGCCTCGAGCCTCCTGCAATGGCCTCCACTGGGATGACGATGATGACAACGATGACAACCGCCCTGCAAAAGCAGCTGCAATAAGGGCTGCCCCTCGCGCTCCTCCGAAACCCGTGTTCTTCACAAAAACACTTGCAAGTCATCGCCGGGCTGGTACATCTTATCTCCATAACCTTTCATATCATCTTTCCCCTCCGTGTCCTCGCCCGCTGCGCACTTGCATTCACCTCCCGGTACCCTCTTGGGCTGGGGTTTTGCTTTTGCTCGAGCCCCGGCCTCTCCCAAGGAAGGTTTCTGGGATTTACCCCTTATAGACCACCCCATTAAAGAAAGGACTTGGGTTTTCCATAGTCTCCAAAGCACTCTGGAAACCCGCCTATCTCCCAGCACTGGGGAGAAGGCTCCCGGTTTTCCTCAGCTAAGGCGAATCCCTCATCGGGAGGAAGGGAGGCAGCCAGGAACCATCTTAGCGCCGCGGGGCCCGCGGCTCCCGCACCGGGATTGTTGGCCGGATCGGGCCTCCCGCGGCCCCCGGCGCGGCGCCCGGCCTTCCCGGCGGCGCTTTGTTGCGGAATGCCGGCGGCCGCGGCGCGCAGAGGCGAACCAGCTGGAGGGAGCCGCAGCCTCATGAAATAATGAAATGCCAAAGCGAGCCCTGCATCTTCCACAGTCTCTCAGGTCACCTACCAGATTAGAAGGCCTGTTGCTAAGGCAACCATATCTTGCAAGTGCGAGCTGAACTTCCCCATAATTTTTAACCCTTTAAAGCGGCGCGCGAGGGTGGCGGCGGCTGCACAAGCCGCACGAGGCTCCACGGGGACGGGGCCGGGGGGAGAAAAATAATAAAATACACCCAAGAATCCCCCTACTTGACGCCCGTTGTTTTGGCTTTTGTGTTGTGATTTTTCCTCCTGCTCTGGCAGCTAATAAAATTATTCAGTATATGCACACATGCACACACAGGCAGGGAAAAAACAGCAAACTTTCCCCACGCCTGGCGAGGCGAGGGAGAAAAACCACCGGGCTGCGCGTGCGGGGCGGGAGCAGACAAAGGCCGGGCGGAACTTGGAGCGCTGCTGGCGGCGGAGCCGGCCCGTGCGGCGGGACGCGCGTCCTGCTGCCGGAGCAGACGGCGGCGGCGCCGCGCGTGCCCGGACAGATGGACGGCGCCGGCGCTGCCAGGCACCGCGGCCCCGCGCTCCGCTCCGAGCGCCTGCGGATCCGGATGCTGCTTTGCATGGAGGGGTTGTGTCCGTGGGGAGCAGTGCTCGTCCCCGTGCTGGTGGCACGGGGAGGGGGTTCAAGGCATGTGCGGGAGAACCAAGCGGAGACATCCCAGCATATTCCCATTTCCAAGGAAAGAGTAACAGATGTGCCTTGGGATCCAGCCACCTCCGCATGTCCCCCCTATCCTTCCCAGCAGCGCCGCCTCATCCTGGCCCCATGAGTCGGACTGGAGGAGTCGGACTGGAGGAGCAGTGGGGAATGCGCTGCAGGACACAGCACCATGCCGGGTGGGCCGAGGAAG
>JAUBOD010000755.1:1639845-1650488 GCA_032353885.1 Nothura maculosa | reverse complement strand
GGGGGGGAGGCGGGGGGAGCGCGGCGCGGGGGGGGCGGGGGGAGCGGAGCCGCTCGGAGCAAGGGCGCCCCCTGGCGGCGGGAACGGGAGCGGCCTGGAGCGGGAGCGGGAATGGGAATGGGAACGGGAAGGGGAACGGGAACAGGAAGGGGCCCGAAGCGGGAACGGGCCTGGAGTGGGAATGGGAATGGGAACGGGAAGGGGAACGGGAAGAATCTGGAGCGAGAACGGGAATGGGAACGGGAAGGGGAAGAGGAAGGGGAAGGGAAAGGCGAACAGGAGCAGAAACGAGAAAGAGAAGGAGAATGGGAATGGGAACGGGAAGGGGAATGGGAACAGGAAGGGGCCCGAAGCAGGAACGGGAAGGGGAATGGGAACAGGAGCAGGAACAGGAACAGGCTCGGAGCGGGAACGGCAAGGGGCCCGGAGCAGGAACGGGAAGGGCAATGGGAATGGGCCTGGAGTGGGAACGAGAAGGGGCCTGAAACGGGAACGTGAATGAGAACGGGAAGGGGCCTGGAGCAGGAATGAGAATGGGAACAGGAAGGGGAACAGGAATGGGAAGGGGAACAGGAATGGGCCTGGAATGGGAAGGGGCCCATAGCGGCAACAAGAATGGGAACTGGAAGGGGCCCGGAGCAGGAATGAGAATGGGAACAGGAAGGGGAACGGGAATGGGAAGGGGAACAGGAATGGGCCTGGAATGGGAAGGGGCCCATAACGGGAACAAGAATGGGAAGTGGAAGGGGCCTGGAGCGGGAACGGGAAGAGGCCTGTCCCATCCCGTCCCCTCCCATCCCATCCTACATCCCCCTCGGCAGCCCGGCCTCAGTTCAACCTCGCAGCCGGCCCCTTCCCTCCTCCCCTCTGTCGCGGGGATGCAGGAGCTGGATGCAATCATTTAATAAATACCAACGGACGTGCTGGAAAATAGGTTAGCGCCCAATGGATTTTTTCCCCTGCTCCCTGCATCTCAGACAACGTTATCCGCCCTGCGCTCCGGAGCAGCGATCCGGATGCCGGGAAGGAAACAAGGCTTGGACACGACGTCCGGGATACATCCTGCATCCCGCATCCCGCTGTGCCATTTCTGGCAGATTCCCGGGATCACCTGCAATTCCGGCTTGTTTGCAGCGCTGGAAGCGGCCGCGTGCGGATGCGCCGCCCGCCTTATTTACTCCTAACGATTTTACAGTGTTTTAACACGAGTCCCTGGGAAATTTTAGCTGTCCCGAGGAGAATAGCTGCTTGCAACCGCCTGCTAATTACAAGTATGAGTGTCAATTAATTCATTTAGCTAATTAGCCACTCCGTGAGCATCGCGGAGCCGTCGGAGGCGGGCGGATGGGAAGCGAGGAGGTGCCGGGGCTGGGAATGGGGCTTCCTGGGCACCTATCGGCCATGAGCCGTAATTATGGCGCGGTGCCCCGTGGATTTTCTTCTTGGAAATAACGGGAATGATTCAGCCCCGTCTCGGTGTGACAAATTATCCGCTGTGTGTTAAAGGGGTGGTGTGAAGAGAGCAAGGAAAGCGGCTCCCCTTCCAACGGCGCTCCCAGGTGGCAAAAAACGCAGGTTTTTACACTAAATTACCATGCAGGGCACCCAGAGGGGCTGAAACCTTCCTGTAACGCGGGACTGGGATGTTCTTCCCAAGGGAACTTCTCCCGCGGTGCTCCGGTAAATTGCGCGGCCACTGCGCTCTCCTTCCCACATGGTGTCGGGTAGGAATGCCCGGGATCATGCCTAGGGAAGCTGCCGCAATAGCTGGGCGCTCTCCCTGCCTGATTCCCCCGATCCCGGTTGATTCCGTGGCCGCTGGCTCCCAGCAGCGGCTCCCTGCAAAGTGCCTTGATCCCCAGCGTGTGGCTTTGATTGCCGGGATGCACTTGGAAAAGCCTGCGGATAACATCCAAATGGAACAACACCTCCCTGGAGAGCAAACTGTGGAGCTAATGCGGGGAAATCTGCTTTTTCTTCTTCAAACTCTTGCAATTTTCTTCCATTTTTCCCTGCTCTCCAGCTCGGCTGTTTGCCGAGGGCTACCTTAAGAGCAGCCGGGGATGGCTGTATTTAAGGAAGTAGGGAGTGTGCGCTGGCGGCGCTCCCGGGACACAGGCCGGAGCGGGCCCGGATGCGGGCGCAGGTGCCGGGTGCCGAGGTGAGCGGGAACGGGAATGGGAACCCCCTTGCACGTCCTTGTCCCGCAAAGCTGTGTGTGTATCCACCCGGAATGGGTGTCTTGGCCATCCCGGAATTCCCAACAGAGAGGCCTGGGCCCTCCCAAGGGGAAAGCTCTGGGCTGGCCGGACTATCCACCCCCATGCCGGGACATTGGCTCCCGGATCGTCCCGTGAGGACTTCGGCCCCTGCGGGCAGCGCCGCTCCCGGAGCCCACACAGCCGGCGGCGTCTCCCAAAGTAGGTCAGGATCCCTCGTTTCCATGGATATTGCTCGCGGATTCCCATGGGAGCGTCGCTGCCGCGTGTAGCAAGGGCGGCCGCGGCACCGCGCGGGGTCCCCCTGGACCCTGGGCCACGCACGGGCTCGGATGTCCGGGGATTATTCCCCTGGGCAGCTTTACTATTACTATTATTATTACTATTATTACTATTATTATTATTTTCCCCCTGCAAACTTTATGTTTTTGGTGGAACTGGGTCAGCGGCGGGGGCCGGAGCGAGCGCCGCGTCTCCCAGGCGACGCATCCCGTTGCCATGGTGACCCGCGCTTTAAAATCCCCACAGGCCGGTGAGGCCGAAGGCCCCGATGAGGAGGGAGCCGGGAGGCTTCCCGAGGCGCCCGCGGATCCGCAGCTCCGTCCCGGCTCTCTGGAGACGCTTCTCCGGCCAACCCGCGGCGCTCGGCCCGCTCCAGGGCCTTGGGCTGCTCTTCCCGCTCCAGGGCCTCGGGCTGCTCTTCCCGCTCCAGGGCCTCGGGCTGCTCTTCCAGGCCTTGTTTGCAAGGAGAAAGAGTGTCCAGGACAAGGTGACATCTGGAAAATCCTTGCCCCGGTATCAAGGAGTGGAGTTTGCTCCGGCGCTGCCAGCATAGCTGGGAGTCTTTCCGTCACGGCGCAGGACGTGTCCAGCCGGGAATGCTGGCCACGCACCCGGCACCTCTCCGTGTTCCAGCTCCCGCTGCGGCCCCTGCTCCAGCCTCAAAGGAGCTGCTGCTCCCGGGACACTGCAGTTCCAGGGCTTGGCTCAGGCGCTGGGATCCCTCCTTCCCACTTCCCCAGGTGGATTTTCCCGGCGCCAAGCGGCTCCGATCTCAGCTACATAATCCCAGTCTCCAATGCTGCGACATAGGAAGCCCCAACGCAGAAGTACACCTGATAGCACAAATTTTAACTAGGATTTCTACAAAATTTTTAGGAGCCTTTGTCCATTTTTTTCCTGCTTTTATTCCTCCCGGGAAGGGCCTTTGTGGAGTGGGAGTGGAAGGCAGCGCTGCTTTGCATGCTGGAGCTGTGAGTCATGCCGGGCGGTGGGAGCAGCCTGCCTGCCCCGGCCCGGGTGCCGTTGGAAAACGCTCCGTGTCCCGACAAGCCAGCGGCTCCGGCCTGGCTCCCAGCAGCCCTTGGTCCTCACCACGCTCTGTGCACTGCGCTTTATCCCAACCCTTTCCAAGGACACCCTTCTTGGCACCCACGACCAGGCTTTATTTTTCCATGGAAAGCCTGTGGCTCTGGAAAAGCTTGTGACCCAGCCGGGGAGACATTCCCAGCGCTCCTGCTTTCAGAGAGGCGGCTGCAGAGCAGGGCCAGCCTCCGTCCACTATTCCTGCTTTAATCCCAGTGCCTCTTCTCCTTTCCAGATGTCTCCTGGCCATGGTGAAGGGGAATGTTGAGGTCCCTGCGGAGCTCTCCAAGTGCGATGGCCTCCAGGTCCCCTCCGTGCAGCCTCAGTAATCCCTAGGCTCCGACGGCTCCCACGGCTGCTGTCGTGCCACTGCAGCCACGATTCCCGGGTAATTTTGTCTCTGCTCAGGCTTGGCATGTGGCCGGTCTCCTTGGTTTGCTCTGTGGATGGCAAATGCCGAGTTTTGGGCCCTGGGCTCATCACAGGTGCTGCTCACCCAGTGTTTGCACCGTTCCTGCAATGTCTCCCACCTGGAGCAGTGGAAAGGGAGGGCTCCTGGTGGCTCTGCTTTGGGAAGCACTGTTTGAGAGGCTCCGGTGCTGGTGGAAGCTTCATTTTGAGGATAAATCCTGGGCAAAGCAAAGGGAGGAGGTGCTGTTGCTGACGGGGTCTCACGACGAGTGCAGGGTGATGGCAGAGCAGGACGCAAAGGGAGGCCCAAGAATGCCGGCAGCTGGGAATAGACCCGGAGGGGGCACTGCCACTGCAGTGAGGAGGCTCTTGGGCATGTGGAAGTGGGAGCTGGGTTCCCATGGGCAGGCTCAGTGCCACCACTGGTGTTCCTTGGTGTCCTGTTGCATCCTGTTGTGTCCCACCGTGTTCTGTGGTGGTGTTCCATCATGTCCCTTGTGTTCCATGGTATCCCATTATGTTCCATAGTGTCCCATCACTTCCCATCATGTTCCATGGTGTCCCATTGTGTTCCATGGTGTCTCATCATGTTCCTTGGTGTTCCATCACATCCCGTTGTGTTTCATTCTGTCCCATCATGTTCAATGGTGTTCCATCATGTCTCATTGTGTCCCACGTTGCCTCGTAGTGTCCCATCATGTTCCGTGGTGTCCCATCACGTCCCATCGTGTTCCATCACGTCCCATCATGTTCCATGTTGTCCTGTGGTGTCCCAGAGTGTCCCCTGGTGTAACTCCTCACATCCCCCGGTGTCCGCAGCCCGGCTCCGCGGTGGGAACACACGGGCGGCATGGCGAGCCCGGCGCCGCGGCGCTCCAGCACCGAGGTGCAGATGAGCCAGCTGGTGCTGCCCTGCCACAGCAACCACCGCGGCGAGCTGAGCGCCGGCCAGCTGCTCAAGTGGATCGACACGGCCGCCTGCCTCTCGGGTGAGCGGGCGGGCACGCGGGGAACGCGGGGAACGAACGCGGGAAACGCGGGGAACGCGAGGCCTGGGCGCGAGGCCGCGCTCTGCAGCGCCGCCCTGCGCTCTCGCCCCGCAGCCGAGCGCCACGCGGGCTGCCCCTGCGTCACCGCCTCCATGGACGACATCTACTTCGAGCACACCATCAGGTAGGGAGCGGGATGCGGCACGTGGCGGAGCACAGTGCTACGGGTTCCTTGGAATACGGGAGCCCTCACGCTGTTTTCCCGGGAGCTGCTCATCCTAGGAGCTCCATGGGGGTTCTGCGAGGATCCTGGGGCCTCCCAGTGCCTGGCTGGGTGCAGTGCACCCAGCAGCGGGGTGAGGGTCTGCCCTCCTTGGCCTTGGCCCCGGGAGGCACCGAGCTCAGGATGGCCAGTGCAGTGTGGGCTGCGGTGCTGGCGGGGGCAGTAGCCCCAGACACAGCGCCCAGAGGGCACCGAGGGACGAGCACCGGGCACATTTCCTGCACTCCAGCCCTGCTTGGCTTCTGCTTTGCTGGGGAGGCCACATGCCAGCTGAGGTGCAGATTTGGGGGGAAACTCAGCAGGTTTGGCCCTGAAAAGACCCGGTGTGTGAACATGGGCAGCTCCGCGCTGCAGAGCCCGACCCACTCTGTGTAAGGACGCGCGAGTCCTGTGTGGCACCCAACCCACTGGCCTCTGCTGCCAGCTTCAAGCCCAGCCTTTTAACTTATGGAAGTAAAGCTCAGCCTTTTACTTGGCCTTTTAACTTATGGAAGTAAAGCTCAGCCTTTCAGCTCTGTAGCACAGCTCTCCGTTAGAGGAGGGATGTCCTTCACTTAATAACACAGGTGGTAAGGACTCCTTCCTATCAGCGTGCCCCCAGTGAGTTGCTTCTGTTCATTTAATCACTGCTAATTAGAGTGGAAATGGCTGCAGAGCTGAAGTTGCTTGTGTGTTCACTCTGAAGCCTACAGAAGGCGAGAAAGGGGATAGGCATGGCCTTGGAGGGGGAGTAGCTTGAGCGGTGATGCTGCATGAGGCTCCGAGGAGGCTCCTCGTGGTGCTACCTGCAAAGGGGGCTGTTTGTGACCGGTGTCTCTTATGAGTGAAGGGGACGGGGCTGCAGCTCCGGCCTCGGGGAGACCTGCCCTGGTCCCGCCTGGAGCTGCTGACCTGTGAGGCTCAGGCCTGAGGCTGGAGGAGGAATCAAAGGAGATGGTCCCTGGTTGAATCTGCCTTATAAACAGGACACGTGTCCTCCTGATCCCCCCCTAATGCCTCCTTTCTGTTGCATTTCCAGCGTTGGGCACGTGGTCAACATCAAGGCCAAGGTGAACCGGGCCTTTAACTCCAGCATGGAGGTTCGTGCCCCGCGCCCTCTCCCTGCCGCCCGCGCTGCGTTTGTGTCACTGCAGCCCCGCGCCCGGCCGGGCTCCCTGCTGCTCCCCGGGGCCATGCGAGCGCCCACGCGCTCCTGGGGCTTCCTCCTGCTCCGGGACACGTGGCATGCTGCGGGAGCGGGTTTGTCCCGGGAGGCTCCAGGGAGGCTGGAGGCCCATCCTGGCCTCCCCGTGGCTCAGCAGCGCTGCCTGCCACCCAGGTGGGCATCCAGGTGAGCCACGAGGACCTGTGCAGCGGGCGGCGCTGGAGCACGTGCAAGGCGTTCGCCACCTTCGTGGCGCAGGGCCAGGCTGACACCAAGGTGAGAGCAGCACCCAAAACCACCCACAATGAGAGCCCCCGAGGGCTGTGCAGGAGCAGGAGCTCTGTGTCCATGGGGGGTGATGGGGGCCTGGCCAGGGCCGCGTTGCCACTTGCCATCTTGCCCATAGGTGAAGCTGAAGCCGCTGAGCCCACAGACGGAGGAGGAGAAGATTGAGCACAGCATCGCCGCCGAGCGCCGCCGCATGCGCCTGGCCCACAAGGACACGCTCAAGGACCTGCTCACCCGCTGCCCCCAGGACACCGGTACCGCAGCCCGGGCACCGGGATGGGCCCAGGAGGGTCGGTGCCGGCGCTGAGCGTGGGTGTCCTCCCGCTGCAGAGCCGGAGCCGCGGGAGGGCGGCGCGGTGGTGCCGGCGGCCGAGACGCGCGTGGAGAGCGTGGAGCTGGTGCTGCCGCCGCACGCCAACCACCAGGGCAACGCCTTCGGGGGGCAGATCATGGCCTGGATGGAGAACGTGGCCACCATCGCCGCCAGGTAGACCCCAGGACCCGTCCCCGTGCCGTGGGGCGCTGCTGGGGGCGAGGGGGCCGCGCTGACGCGCTGGCTGCCCCGCAGCCGGCTGTGCCGCGCGCACCCCACGCTGAGCGCCATTGAGATGTTCCACTTCCGCGGGCCCTCGCACGTGGGCGACCGCATCCTGCTCAAGGCCATCGTCAACAACGCCTTCAAGAACAGGTGCGTGTTGCGGGGGGAGTAAAGATATCCGGGGGAAAATCTCCATGGATGTGCAGCTGGAGCGCGGCGTGTCCCGTAGCATGGAGGTGGGCGTCTGCGCCGAGGCCTACGGGCAGGAGGCGGCCCCGAGCCGGCGGCACATCAACAGCGCCTTCATGACCTTCGTGGTGCTGGACGAGCAGGGCCGGCCGCGCGCGCTGCCCCGCCTGGCGCCCGAGCCGCAGGTGAGCGCCCGCGGGATGCCGATCCCGCACGCGGCACCGGCCAGCGCGGCCGCCTCTCCGGAGCGGCTCCGCTCGCTCGGTCCACAAAGGCTCCCGTTCTATCATCTTTGATTCACTGCATGGCAAATGCCTCGGTGTTATAGTGGTAACCTCCTTGCTCCGTAGTGAGGGAGTTGCATTGATTGCTTTACTAATACAATAAACCACTTGCCCGCATGGGGGAAACAGCCACGTGAGCCTCAGCTTGCAAGTTGCAGCTTACTTTTCCTCTAATGTAGGGGAAATCTTTCGTTTTCCCCCAATGAGTTAAGTTGTGGATGGGCTGGAGGATGTGAATGATGTTTGGAGCCCATCACAGTGTGGGAGCAAAAACAAGCCGAAAAAACAACCAAGGATTTCCCGTCTTTGCTAGTTTCCCATTAACCTGAAGTGCTTTTCCCCTTGGCCAGGATGGAGAGAGGAGGTACCGAGAGGCCAGCGCTAGGCAGAAGATTCGGCTGGACAGGTGAGCGGCAGCAGAGGGCACAGACAGAGGCTGGTGTCCCTGGAGCCTCATGGCACCAGGGTCCCATGGATCCCATGTGTGCCTTGCCATATGGACACCGATTCCCTTTCCGTAGGAAATACATCGTGTCCTGCAGGCAGTCGGAGGTGCCGCTCTCCGTGCCCTGGGACCAAAGCAACAAGGTAAAGCAACAAGCAACATCCCTGCTTGCCCGTCCTGGCGCTGCGGGTCCCCTCGGAGGGGCTCCTTGCGCCACCCGTGGCTCCTCCTGTCCCCACTGCAGGTTTATCTGAGCTACAACAACGTCTCTGCGCTGAAGACTCTGGTCGCCAAAGCCAACTGGGTCCTTGCCAGAGAACAGGAGAAGGTAGTTGGGGCGCCGGGGCCTTGGGGTGTCCCCCATGCCCCGCTCACCGCCTGTCCCACAGGTGCGGATGTACACGCTGGAGGAGGACCAGTTCCTCTCCTTCCGCATGGAGATGACGGTCCGCATCCCGGCAGCCCAGGCCTTCTCCCTGCTGTCCGACCTGCGGCGGCGGCACGAGTGGGACAGCCACTACGCGTGAGTGCTGCCGGGGCCACGCCAAGAGCCCCGTCCTCCCTTCAGCCACTGCTTCCCTGCCCCAACACCTCGGGTGGTGCTGCCCGCCGCCACGCTGGGCGCCCCTGGGTCTAGCTTGGTGCTTATCACCCCCAAAGCCCAGCATGGGGAGGGACCCCTTCTCGCAGGGCTGGAGCAGAGCGGGTCCCTTCTGGGTAGGAGCCTGCTCACCTTGGAGCCCTCTCCTGCCCCAGAATGAGCCAAGTGCCAAAGGTGAAGCTGTAAATGATATCAGGCTCCTCCTCGGAGGAAAACTGCTCCTGAGCCGCATGTGGGGCTGCTGAACCTTCTCCCCATGGGGAGGAGGGATCCCAAACCACTGGGATGAGTGAGCAGAGCAAGCGCAGGAGGGTTGGCCAGGCCCATGGGGGTGACTGTGCGTTGCTCACGGCCGCCCTCGCCGCGCCAGGAGCGCGGAGCTGGTGCAGCAGGTGGACGAGGACGACGCCATCTACCACGTGGTGAGCAGCACGCCGAGCCCGGAGAACAAGCCCCAAGACTTGGTCATCCTGGCGTCGCGGCGCAAGCCCTGCGACAAGGGGTGAGCTGGGCAGCCCGGCGTCCCCGCGGGCCCCTCGGCCGAGCTGCGTCCCGCTCACGGGTCGCCCTTGTCCTCCTCTCCACCGCCTCCAGGGACCCCTACGTGGTGGCCTTCCGCTCGGTGACGCTGCCCACGCACCCTCCCACCGACGCCTTCACGCGGAGCGAGACGCTCTGCTCGGGCTTCTGCGTCTGGCCGGAGACGGAGGACACCAGCAAGGTGAGACCTGGCAGCGGGGCTGTCCTCAGTGTGGGCTGCCCTCCTGGTGCTGGGATGTCCTCCCAGGTCCAAGGTGTCTTCCTGGTTCTGGGATGTCCTCCCACGTCCATTGTGTCCTCCTGGTGCTGGGATGTCCAAGGTGTCCTCCTAGGCTGGTGCACAGCTCTAGTCCCGAGCTGTGACCAGCATGAAGACCAAGCCCAGCTTGTTCCCATCTATGGAGGTTCATGGCCCCCAGATGAGGCGCAGGGTGTTTCTCCTGGCCTGGTGGCCCCTCTGCACCCCAGCAGTGGCAGCCAAGCCCGATGCTCACACTCAGCAGAAGAGGTTTCAAACCTCCACATGTCCTTCACACCTATGCCCCGGGGATTGCAGGTGTCCTACTACAACCAGGCCACGCCAGCCTATCTCAACTACGTGACGACCAACATCGCGGGCCTCTCCTCCAACTTCTACGCCACCTTTGTGGCCTGCGAGCAGTTCCTGCTGAAGAACAAGGACGAGGACGAGCTCATCCTGCGCCTCCGGGAGCTCTAGCGGTCGCCTTTAGATGAGTAGCTCGTTAGTGGCATTACTAGAGCAGAGGCTGAAGAGGGTGCGGGTGATGGGGTAGAAGATGCCAGGGTGAGAGCCAGGGGGCAACGGTGGCCGCCCTGTGGCCACTGCTGGTCCTGGTCTGGTGGTGACCTGCAGCATAACCCTGCATCCTGGAGCCTCCAAAATGCACTGCCCTTGCCTTCCTTTCCTGATTTTCCAAGCTGGTGCATAGGAATCGACCTTTCCAGCTCAGTTAATGCAACTTGAATCTTTGTATGATCAAACTGTAACAGATTTTTTTCTTTTTTTAAAAATGATTTCCTACTATTTTATCAATGTGAATGGAGCTGTGATTTGGGAGTGCAGCCCTGCTCCCTGCCCTTGCCCTGACCGTACCGAGCCCCAGCTCTGTCCTGATGAGGCCGAGCGAGAGAGAGGTTATCGTGGAGTTCTCCTCTGTAACCCTCCTGCTGCAGAGATATTTTTGAGGATATTTTTCCTCATTTCTCAGCAAATCAGGAGTCAATGGAGCTGTGGGATGGGATGGGGAGGGTGACTGAAGTCTGCATCTCACCAGCCCCGCTGCTGCCTAGGGTAGCAGGTAGGAATGACAATAAAAGTACACTAAA
>JAUBOD010000755.1:1603363-1614875 GCA_032353885.1 Nothura maculosa | reverse complement strand
TTTAAGTGTAATTACATGTTAGCTATGGCTGATTAAGTATGCTAATTAATTTGCAATTACCCTTTGGCGGGGGATAGGATTGAACACAGGTAAAGCTGTGGTGATTTAAAGAAATGCTGATTATTGCAATAGGAAGGCAAGCAGAGCAGGAGGTCTCCGAAGGAAATGCCCACATCGTGACGTGCATGAGGGTGGGACACAGCAAAGGTGCTGGGCAACAAAAGGGGGAATGGGAAAAGCAGTGCCCATCAGGACTGAAAAAGACCTGATTGGAGGAATACAGGACTTTGGCACCTGAATTGCAGTCCCAAGGGGGTTCAGGGATGCACCAGCCTTGATTTGGGGAGAAAGCATTGCAAAATGTATAAGGGAGAACAGTGCAAGGGGATGTGCTATGTCCATAAACAGCGTGGGGAGGGAAGTTGCTCTCATGGTTTTTCTGAGGAAATTGGGAGTGAGGATGTGAAACTCCACAGGTTGAGGAGGATGTTGAATCTTTGCCTCCTCCTCTCTTTCTGGGTACTCAACCTAGGGGCTAGTCTATGCCATGAGCTGTAGCACCTGAAACCACATTCATTTTTGTCTTTAATCGCCAATTATTCACAGGGCAAGGAGGCAGTGAGGGGATAAAAGGTAAGAGGAACTGACAGGACGATATAAAGAAATACTTAAAAGTTATTAGGATGTAGCTGAGCGCTTGAGGCTCAGCTACCAGGTGCTTGCTTTGAACTGGTATGTTGTGGGATAGAGATAAGTGCACAGCCTTCAACAACACTGAACCTCAGCACCAGGATCCTCCTGTCTCCACAGCCTCATCACACCTTGGGCCTCCTGCTCACACAGCAGCTCTTCTCCATGAGCCTCTTCCAACAACGCAGCCAGCACAGGAAAAGAAGTGTTTAAAAAGAGTTAAAAAGTAATCACTCCCTGAAAGACACCACGGAACAGTACACTGGTTATTTTTATTTCAAACAGCTCATACAATGAAAAATGTCAAGACCACCGGCAGTTATGTGTGTGCACGTGTGTGACTGGTAGAGTCCTAAGTGACAGCACCAAATCACGTCATACCAAAGTGTGCTGATAAATTAGGAGTGGAAAACAAATACAGTGCATACCTAGAGAACAGCAGTACAAAAGTGTCGATACACAGCTTAAGTAAAAGCAGTTGCATCTCTCTGTTTTACCTTCTAAAAACTAACCCAGCTCTTGCTCGGTGCAGATTATCTCACAAGCACTGCTCTAATCACAGCTCTGCCCCAGGGCCACGGAAGCTGCTCTCTCCCTGCTCCCTGCACGGTGCAGGGAACAGGTCACAAGCGTTTCCCTTGTAGCCTGGAGCAGCGGAGCAATCGCTCTGGGATCACTGACCCAGCCCTCCTGGTGCCCGGCTCCCGTGTCCGCCCGGCAGCTCCGGGCTCGGAGCAGCTCCGGGTGGGAGCCCGGCGCGGGCTGCGTCTCCCCTGGCCGCTCGGCTGCCCGGCCCTGCGGGGCGCCGGGTTTGGGGGGCCACCCTGTTGGCACCCCCTGTGCCCAGCGCCCGTCACCGGGCCGCAGGCCACGCTCACTCCTTACTGCTTTATCATTGGTTCATCTGGATCCTCAACATCCATCTAGCAATAAATAAAATCATTGGTTGAGCACTCAAATAAAAAAAGAAAAAACACCAAACTTCCCTCTGACAGCTGTTGGATGAGCTCCTCACATTCCTCCCCAGGCCACCCACAAGAACATTCCTTTTTTCCCTGCCTCAAGCTCAGTTAGGTTTAAAGCACCCGTTTCAAGGGCTGCTTGGACAAGACTCAGACGTGGTTTCCAGGCGGGTTTCTGCCTATAGGGCCAAGGCTTCTCCACACTGGCCCACGATGGGAAGGGCACTGCTGGTTCCCTCCGCAGGGAACCTGTCGCACAGACTATCAAACTAAGCCAGGGAAAACCCAGAGCCAAATAGTCACTGTGAGCCCATCCATGAGAGGAGCTCTCCTCACCCGCAGCCACCTCCTCCAAGCGCTCATGTATTCTGAAGGCTGCAACTGTCAGAGCAGGACATGCCTCCCTCTGCTGCTGGCCAGCACGGAATGACCCGAAACGACCCATTTCTCCCTCCAACTGAGCACTTATAAGGCACTAAAATTAAGCAAAAAACCTCCCAAAACAAAACAACCAAAAAAAACCAAACCACAACAAAAAAAATCCAATAAACTGACACATGCAAAAACAAAAAATAGTATTTGCCCATATGAAATAGCAGCGATTTCTTCAGTAGTCTAGGAAGCCAGAGCATTGATATTTTGGGAAGGAAAAACAACGTGAAATCCCTAAAAACCTATATCCAGCTTATAATCAAGATCAGTACACGGTTGATAGGCACAAGTAAAAAGGATTTTCTCCACGCTTAAGCTCCCTAATAATTCCTCCAGTTTCCAAGCTGGGTTGAGCTGTTCCATTGAGACTATGGTGTCCTACAGCAGAGGACATCCCAGGGGTACAGTACCATATATACCACATACACAGAGTACTGCACAGCGTGAAGGTTGTAGTACTGTGCTGCAAGCAAAGGTTGTCACCCTCATGATACACTCAGCAATTCTTTCGACTTTGGCACCTATTTCTGTGACCTCCTCATCACTTCCAACAGTAATTTTAAATACAACTCCAGCAAGTAGCTGGTGTGACGTGTTTTCTTCCTTTCCAACTATTTTCCATGAAACCAGGCGAATTCACCTATGTCACTACATCAGATCCAAGACACAAAGGTTAGCACTTCAGATTCCTTAAATAACAATCACTTTGAGTTTGGAAAAGCAGTTTAAAAACATACTAATGAATACTAAACATAAATTCAGAAAGCAGGAGTTCATACCTTTAAAACATCAGCGAGAATGAGCTTATTTGGACAGCAATAAAGCCTTTTTGTTTTTCTTTTTTTTTTTCTTTAGGGATATACCGACTAGCTACAGGTAAATCTATGTTTCCCTGATTGCTTGGCTGGGTTATTCAGGCTCAGTGCCTCGCAGCTTTGCAGATTTTGTCGTACACTTCTGGAAAGGCGTCCTTGCAATTCATTTGCTCCCTCAGCTTATGGTATAGCGAGCCATCAAACATGTCCCAGAACTCCTCCCGGGTCATATAGCAGTCTGCATACAGCATCTGGAAACTGCAGGGGGAAAAACACAAACGAGAGGGTCAGTGTTACTTGTGCCACAGGATTTCAAAAGAACAAAAACAAAATTTCAGACAGAACATACAAAAAACTGCAGGCTATAAACAGTAAATATTCAAAATAAACACTTTTTTTTAAAAGCAAATATAACTGCTAGTATTAATTACTATGCTGGGACACGCAGCTAGCTGTATCTTGGGGATTTAATGCTATCATGATACTCTTTCTAAAAGGAAGTAACATAATAATGAAATATTGATAATACAATCATGTAATAATACTGATAATGTAATAATCATGTAATAATGAAAACAGCTGAATACTCATAGGGCCCCTTTTGATGGTGAAGAGGAGGATGGGAAGACAACTGCCTCAAATATTACTTTTAAAATTTGGTTTGGAACGCTTTCTTAGCCAGCAATGTATTGGCACGTCTATTAGTTTTACTATCCTGCTAAGTGAAAGGGAGAGAAGCTAAAAAAAAAGAAAAAAATCTGAGCAAATAAAATTCATTTAAGAAAAAAAAATCTTATTCATATTCAGATTTACCAGCTGCAATTGAATTTTCTAATGTGTTCCAACAACTTGTGTTCATAGAAACGTGGGTCTAGGGAGGGAGAACTTTGAAAGTTCCTCCAAATCGAGAGTCTGGTCTCAGTGCATGGGATAAAAATCAAACACGACCTAAATATCCAAGACAAACTTCCCACCCTAGTTTATATTGCCCTTGAACTGTTTTTGAAAGCCTGCTTGCTTTTTCCTCCATTCCAAAGCTTTTAATTTCATCAGCTTTAATTTCCTAACTTTTTTTTCCTGCTTATTTTTTACACAGTACACAGACACAACTCTGGCTTCTCATATTAGTCAGCATCTTGCAATGCAGTCAAGACAGATACACTCATTTTTGCTTTGACGCTTTTAAATGTCTTTGAAATGGATGTTGAGAATAGAATTGGGAAGGCAGAAGACTCCAGCTTGGACCAGACTAAGCATATGTAATAAGTTTACACTGTAAATGAAACAGTGCAACATAGCACCATTTCCATGAGAAATCATTAATTAGCTGTGGACTCTTCCTTACTTCTATGTTATCCCCTCTACCTAAACTAGAGCACAGCAGTAAAACACAAACTATTTCAGAAATGCTCTATTTTTGTGTGTGATTAGGACAGCGTTGCAGGTTCATAATGACAGGCACAGAACAGACAAAACTCTATTAATAAGAAGCTTTAAATAAAAAGCTGAATTCCGAGCTAATTAAGAAAAGCTTTAAATGAACTTTCAGTCGCTTTGTTCTCTGGCAAATCACTTATAGCTGCCAGTCACTGATGCTCCCCACACGATCTCAATGCAGACTTGCTGCTGTTAGTATCAGCCACGGGGAATACAACCCCAGAGAGATGAGAACTAGGTCAAAAGAGAAATGCAGATAAACCATACCCATGGCATAAATACCATGCTGGTGTCTTTTGTTGTTGAGGAACAAATTTCCAACTGTTCCTCCATGGTAGAGGGTGAGTAAATAACCTCAGTCCTTCAGTGATCCTACCCAGTGAGAACCTGGGTAGTGAAAGCAGGTTCTGAAGCCGCAGCAGGGAGTGGGGGAACAGGGAGCTGCTGCCCGGTCTCAGCCAAGGGAATTGGCCTCCAGGGAAGCCATCCAACCATTTAACAGCCTGCGGGATGAGGGAAGGGTCTGGCCCTCTGTGCTCACAGCAGCCCAAGAGGCTCTTTCTGCCAAAGAGGAGGCTCCGAGTCAGGGCTCAGAGGTTCCTCTTTCTCTGCACAACCAATTCGTGAAGTCCAACCACACTTAAAAATGGCAATGTCAGAATTAGTAATTAAATCAGCTTTCTATTCTTGTGATGGCTAAATTATCACAGTGCTAAATTGTTACAGTACTTACTAAGCACTGTATTAATACAGTGCTTATTAATACTGTGTATTAAACCACACAATTCTAAGGTACATATTGCATGGTTACTGTTCTGAGAAGCAGCAGCCTTACCCATGAACACTCCTGACAAACTTCTCCATTTGTCTCATCGAAGCCCTGGCTTCAAAATGTTTTGTTTTGGGCTCTCCATAAGCGCCTATATCCACGTAGAGTTCTGCTTCATCCCCTTTTGGGTGGACCATGCCAGGATTATTGGGCAGTATGAAAGGACACAGCCAAAGAGGGTACACCTGCCAGAGGGAAGAAAGCACTTTATCACTTATTAAAAAGAAAAAAAAACACAAAAATACTTAAATATCTATTAATAAAGGTAACAAAATAGAGATTTAAGAGGCCTTTGTTACAGTTTAAGGATGTAAACTTACACGCATCTTCCTTTCCAATTCTCCTGCTGTGATACTTAGATCTAATTTCTAATGAGCACAACGTAAATGAATTAAGATACTCCAAACAAGTGCAGTATCCTCTACAAATCACATCCTCCTTCTAAAAACCTTAGGAACTGAATGGAGTACATTCAAAAAAACTGAATTGAAGACAACATCCCTGATCCCAAAGAAAAGAAACCTGAATATTCATTGTGAATAAAGAGGTTTTTGTTTTCCAGCTCAGTCCAAAATCAGGACTGGAAAGTCTGTACTTCTGCTAATACACTATAAATCAAGATCCAAAACAAATCAAGAAATTCATTCTCACAGCTTGGGTTCTGAGAGAGCCAGTGACTTCAGGTGAATGAAAAATCAGTTCAGACTTTACTAGATGATAAAGTCTTACGTTAGTCCATTATAATCTCATAACTTCAGTCCTTTTTCAGAAAGCTACGTTCATTCCTTCTGCAGCCTCACACCACACATTGTGAACCACAGTACTCCCTACAAGGTAATGACCAAGCAGAGCTTTCTGTCTTAAAAGTAGTAGTCACCATTCATACTATAAATCAGATTTATTGCATTCTAAAAATGTGTGTTCTTACATTAATATCAGCATGGAAGGTTTGGATAGATTTTTCCAGGCTCTTCATGGGGACCAGCATGTCTTGCACAACGTGATGTTGCTCATACAGCTTTCGAATTGCTTCTCCTTGGGTCAGTTTTAACAAGGAGATTTTTGGAGGAGCCATCCAGCCAAATAGGTAGCGGAAAACAGGGTTATTGCCAAAAGGAATGATATCCTTTAAACAGGAAAGAAAAAGAAAATGTGACATAAGAATATCTATGTGAAATGACAGTATTTCCGTACTGTAGAATTTTAAGTACACCCTGCACAGTCAATTCCTAATTAATTTCTCCAGTACCAATGAGATTTGGTACCTCATTGCAGTGAGTTTGGAAGCACTGCCTTAATGCACAACAAATATATGTATGAAATTAATGATCTCAAGGCCCAACTTTATTAATACCTCATGAATTCAGGCAGGGCATATTTTCAAGCATAATTCTGCATTCCTGTTTTTCTATTGTCTATCTTCGGAAGCCAAATGTGCTTAAGGTCTTAAGGAACTCAGAAAAGCACTAACACAGAAATTAGAACGTTCTTACTCCATATTCATATATAAAGAAAGGCCTTTAGGTTTGTATTAGCCCTGCTTTGTAGCTTTAATATTTGCCCTGAACTGAGCTGGATCCTTTCTGCCTTGAAGGACATCAGTGCTGCCAAGAGGCAGAAGGTACATGGTATCTCTGGGGGAAAAAACAACTGTTATGTTGACCCTGAGAGTGGACTTGAACCCTGCCAGTGGTCTTACTTGGAGCTCCCAGAAGATGCTGCGGGTGTGTCTATGGTAATAATGTCTGGAGGGAATGTATTCTATCCCAGTTTTGTCAGCTTTCAAGTACTTCTCCACATGCTTAAAGAACCACGGCTTGTAATAGTTCCCAATTCTGTTTATCTGTAAGAAGGGAAATGCATATTCATTAGCAAATACCAACACAAATAACTTGTACATTTTGTATGAAGTCCCTGAAATTCCTTTAGCATGAAGCATCAATGTTGTGCTGTCTGTGAAGATTTTGGGAGTGTTTATTTCTCCTTACTTTGACGACATGCATAGCTTTGTCTTCCTTCTCTCATTAAGGTTAAGTTTAAATTAAGAGAGCAAAAATATTATGAATATTAAGAACCAATCATTTTGCAAGAGCTGAAGAGATTCACTGCAAAAACTCTAATTTTTGTAGCCAAAGCCTAATTTAAGATCACCTGAGGAGCAGACCAAACTTTTTATCCTACACTAACAATAAAAGATTGTTCTGATCATATAACGATTCTGCTTTTACATACCACAGAACACTTTCAGTTAAATTGCATAGTTTTCACAATAAATAGTTACCTTCTTTGCATGAGCTTCATCAGTCAGGACTCCTGTCATGATAACTGCTTCGTCCAAGGAATAAACAAGTCCTTCCACAAAGCTGTTCTCCTTCTTCTTAGACTCTTCAGCAAACTTTTCACAAATCTTCTGCAGTCCCCTCACAGGCTCATAGTGTAATTTGATATATTTCTTGGCAGGAATCATTTTTATTTCTGCTGCAACGAGGAACCCCAGAGTACCACAAGACCAAGGCACTGCATAAAATAGGTCTGAGTTTTCAGTCTGAAAAAAGTATGTCATACTAAATCACATGTCCATATTGATAACTGTCAATGCATTGTAAATGATAGCAAAATAACATAGGCTCTTACTGGGGAGCATCTCACAAGGCTTCCGTCAGCGAGGACAAGTTCATAGGCCACACAGGTGTGTTGAAAAAGACCATAGATGTGGGATGAAGACTCAATGCCTGTTCCCATGATCAGCCCACCTTGCCAAGAGAGCACACAGCAAATCAAGAGATACATTTCAAGATGAATGCTGTTTAAGAGAATAAAATTTCATTTTGAAGCTTTGTGTGCGGCTTTCAAGGCTATTTAATAAAAGGGAAGTGCCTATAGCATAGATGACATAACAGAATATAAAGTTCCAATGAATACTTTAAGAATCTTTTAAATAATGCAATGTGTTACTGCATGAAAAACAAAAGCAGAACAAAATGAACAAACAAAAATCCTCCAAAACACCAAAAATGTGGAATCAGTTTCTTGTCACCGTAACAACCCTCACCTACGGTCAGGTCATCAAGTTCGGGTACCACAGGAATAGTCCAGCCCATAGGATTGAGGTGTGCAGTCAGCTGACCCATGGTGACCAAAGGTTCCACACGGACAACCTAAAACGGAAAAAAACACCAAAACTCAACCCCAAGTCTGCCCAAGATAAATTAAATGTTCCGCATTAAGGGTGACAAAATATGGATAACTGGATTGTGCTTCCATCTGTTAGCAGAATTCAGAGACTTGCTTTCCCCAAAGCAATCCTAAAAATAGTGGGAGCTGTTTAGTGATTCCTCCTCTGCCTCAACATCTTGTTGCTTAGTCCCTCCAAACGCAAATCAATCTGGTCTTTCACACTCCAGCACATAAAATTAACCAATTCCATATGCTGTGTTTTGGGGTTGTTTTTACTAGAATGATCCAAGCCTTTACTGCAGAGCCTGAAATTTGGTAGGCCTATTGTTTATAGTTCTCCCACAGTTACTTATTACAACAGTGCACATCAGTTTATAACCGTAAAATGTTAATCATTAATGTCATTAATCAGATATTCCCACATGCAGTAAATTTGAGCTGAGCATTTGTGTACATAGACACAGTTTATCCTGCTGATTCAACAATTTGATGCCAACGTCCTGGATATATCATATGTCACCAGTGGCAAAGCACGTTTTGTGAGGAATGAACAACATTTAGGAAAAAAACTATTTTCTCCAGCATTGGAGCACAGGTTGAAATACCATATAGGGCTAGGCGGCCCCAGCTAAGAGAATCAGCAGTGGATTTGCTTACATGAGAAGTTCTTGTTTATTCAGTTTGTTCAAGGTTGTTTTGTTTTGAAGAAAAAAAAACATTAGAGTTGAAAAGTCTTTCGTATGATGGTCTATATTCATGGAGAATATGAAGGAATTGTTTAGGAATGAGGGAAAAAAGTAAAATGCAAGAGTAAAGTTTTATGATTAGCTTCTCCAAATCCTTTCAGTTGTTTTAGCAAAATACCCGAGGTCAAAATGATTGATATAAATCAACTTAACAGTTTTTGAGTTCAAAGTATTACTAGATCCTTAGTAGTGATGCTACAGTGACTGCTACAGAAATCCAGGAGCCTGGTCTGGATTGCTGCCTCTTTGGCCAGACAGCAGGAACTCAAGTACTGAGTTCAAGTCTTAAAGAGAACTAGAAGACCTCCATGTAAACAGAAAGCCTTTGTGAGAGGTTTTCTGTTTGTTTGTTTTTAATTGCTTGGCTAGGAAGCCAAGCCAGTTTTCTAATTGCCAAGGCTAGGAAGCCTTGGTCCACCCGGCACAGCCAAGTCTTAACACTGCAAGCAAATATTTAATCCAAGGAGGGCAATAAAAATATCCCTTAGGCAAGGGATTTTTTACAATCCTGCAGTAGGACTTGTATTCTTTTTCTCAACAGAAATCACTTGCTTTTCACAGAATTTAATCCCTGTTTCAGCTATGAAGCCAGTAAAAAGACATAAGCCTTATTCTCACTGCAGCTTCGTGCGGTGTTTGTTACCTGTCTCTCGCTGTCCACCTCAAGCACGTCCATGAGGTTGATCATGATGTTCTTGTGGGTCTTCTTGTACTTCCCGACGCGAAGCGACACCGTGAGCCAGCCGGGCCGCCCCGTGCACATGTACCTCTTGCTGCCCTCATTCTTCCACTCCCGAACCTGCAAGAGGTGAAATGCCACCGATGCCATAAGGTACTCAAGGGTTATGCAATAATCGAAGATAGAAACATTTCCTCTCAGTGTGGAAAAGAAAATTCCATGAAATGTAATGCTTGTTGTTAAATATGGAAATATAGTTGAGCTTTAAAAGGAATTGGAAAAAAGGAGAAATGTTGAGAAGAAAAATGCCTAGGACAGATACAGGATCTGCAAAGTTTGAGAATAAATATAATTTCTTGCATTTTCTTCAAAGCTAAACAGCTAATACAGGCTCTTAGTGGTGATAACAACCCACAAACCCTCAGATTGTAGCTCCAGGGACATTAGTATCATCTGCATCTACTCCATTCACAACAAAGATTAGTGACAAAGCACAAAACCGCTGCAAACACGACAGAATTACCACACATACCACGGAACACAAAAGCATTAAGGAATTCTCTGGAATCCCTAGTGGAAGAAAAGTTTCAGCTCTACTTCAATCATTTCTTTGAAGCAGCAATAATGAGAAGCAGGATGCTGGGGCAGGATGAACATGCTAGTAAAGCACAATATTGAGCCAAGAATTCCGAAGATTGCACCGTTTTTGTGTTAAATGCGTGAGATGAGATCCGTGGTGTATTCCCAGCAGTGTTTCCACAGCAACAGGGCAGCCAAACCTGCACATTCCACCTGTTCCACGCAACTGAGAAGAGTTTTGAAGGTAAAAATGCATGGAATGAAGTTTTTCTTGGCGCTTCACACCCCTTTTCCCAGCCCCACAACCACATCTGAAATCACCGACAGATCCCAAGGTGCTGCTGCCCATGCTGGGAAGCAGGAATGGAGGGAGCTGGATTTGGGGTTCATGGGGGTGTAGGGGTGCGCAGGACGTGTCTGTGGGGGTGCAGGGGGGAGACTGAGCAGGATGGGAGGTGTCTGTACTGGGGGGAATGATGTGTATGGGGAGGATTAAAAGGAGAGGGATGGACACAAGCATGGAGGGGTCTGGGATGCAAAGGGTGTGGGAGGGATGTGCAGAGGTGGAATAGGTGTGTGCAGGACTGAGGGGTACGTATAGAGGTTTGCATGGGAGGGATGTATAAGGTGGAGGAAGCGTATAGGGCACGCAGGGCTGGGGGGGGGGTCCAGGCTGCAGGGGCATTTTGGGGGTGTCTGCGTGGGTGTGGGGCGATACAAGGGATGTAGGGGTGAGGGGGGGGACACTGGAGCACATGGGGGTTGGTGTGGGGACATGGTGGGCAGGGGGGCACGCATGGAGATAGGGGCTGTGGGGCAGCGTGGGGGCCAGAGAGGGGGTGCACAGGGGGGGAATGTGGGGGCAGGCTGGGGGTGCGAGGTCAGACTGGGGGTGCACGGGGAGATATGGGGGTGCAGGTCAGGCTGGGGTGCAAGGATCAGGTTGGGAGTGCAGATCAGGTTTGGGGTGCAGGATCAGGTTGGGGGTGCAGGGGGTGCAGGATCAGGCTGGGGTGCAGGGTCAGGCTGAGGGTGCAGGATCAGGCTGGGGGTGCAGGTCAGGCTGGGGGTGCAGGGTCAGGTTGGGGTGCAGGATCAGGCTGGGGTGCAGGGTCAGACTGGGGGTGCTGGGAGTGCAGGATCAGGTTGGGCTGCAGGATCAGGCT
>JAUBOD010000755.1:1580640-1592788 GCA_032353885.1 Nothura maculosa | reverse complement strand
GGGGGCAGCGCGGGGCAGGGGGCGCGGGGCGGGCCCGGGCCCTTGGGGACCCCCGACCCCGCCGCTCCTCTGCCCTCCCGCAGCTGGGGGGCCTGCGCATCTCCCTGCACCAGCGCTGGTGCCACCAGCCCGCGTCCCAGCAGCGTGGGAGCTTGGAGCGCTTGTTGCCTGGCTTTGGAGGGGGCCCGAAAAGCCTCGCGAGGATCAACAGTCCCAACCACAACAACAACAGTAAACCCAAATAAAGGCAGGGTGGAATGTTTTTAATGACACCCTCGTGCCTCAGCCCGTTCCCTCCCCGCGCTCCTCCTGGGGCGTTTGCATGTGGTGAAAGCCTCGGGTGGCGGCAGTGGAAGGACGGGTTGTGGAGGTGGTTTTCCACTTGCTGGGAAGATGGGAGAGATTCAAACTCTTCTCGTTCCTTGTGCCTCTGAGAAAGGTTGTTTTTCTGAGCTTCGTAGCCCCTATGATTCACCGTCTGCATCACTTTAGATGGGGAGTGCTATTCCCAGCGCCTTCCCGGGGCTGTGCAACCTGCTCACACTCCTGTCTGTTTGTACATGCAACACGCAAGGCCTTTTTGCCCGTAAAAACTGCTCCGAGGCAGGTCAAGGGAGAGACAAGGAAGAGCAAAACGTGGGATCGTGTTGGCAAGCGGAGATGTGTGTTTGGGTGCAGGTAGGAGCAGCCTCCGTAGGCTCGGAAGGTGACTTGATGCGCTGGTGCCTGTGGTTCCGGGTCTGGAATGTGCCCGGACAGCAGTGTGTGCCCCTGGCACGGCCTCGCGCTCCTGCCCCGCGCTGCCAGGGGCTGTTTCCAGCGGATAGCACTCCGGGAGGCTCCCTGCACATTGGGAGGCCTCCCAGCAGATGCTCAGGAGAGCTGTCCTAGCTGAGAGGGCTGGTGGCCACGGGTGCTGTTGTGCTGCTGCCTGCAGCCGCCCCTGCGGGAGCCGGAGCGCCGCGCGCGGGGAGAAGCTCTGTGTCGGGAGGACGATTTCATGGTGTGCAGTGACAGCCCCGCTTGCTCCGTTTATCCTGTGTGACAGTCCCAGCGGTGGCAGTGCTGCCCCATGTGCCGCTCGCAGGGCTCTGCCACGGGGCGTGCGCCGCTCCCGGCCCTGCGCGTCTCGCTGGTGCCTTCAGCACAGGCACCCACATTTCCTCCTGCTGGAAGGTGCAAATCCTGCAGAGAGTCTCCTTGGCTGCAAGCTCAGCACCGCTCTGCTGCTTTTGTGCACGGGGAGCAATCGCTGGGAAGGATGTGCTGGTTCTGGACCATTTCGTGGGCCTCTGAGGAGGCTGCATTGATGGGGAAAGGATGCCTGGGGTATTGGGACCACCTCAGACATCCGCACACAATGATGACAGCCGTGTCCTCCCTGACCAGGACCAGCTACCTGTGCTGGGCTCCACATCTCTTGGCCATGGACCTTCCTAAGGAACCTACTGACACTTCTGTTGACTGCAAGATCTGAACTTTTCAACATTTAGTGCCATTTCAGTGCAGATTTTCAGTTCAATGCGACCCGTATTTTCCACAGAATTTGATAGAGCTGCCACACATTGGTTTTGATTTTTTTCATCTTTTCTTTTTCTACCTATACTGACAGCAGTCTTTCCTGGAGAATGCAATGCTCTTAAAAGCAATGTGGCCCAACAGTCAGCAGGGTCCTCTCGCACTCTCCCAAGCACCCGCTGCTCTGAAAACCCATATGTGCCCCCTTCTCTGCCAGCTCCTCCTTGCAGAGCTTGGTGGTGCACTGGAGGATGGGCATCTCTGATAGCATCTCCAGTAGGTCTCCAAAAGTCCTTTCCCCCACCGCTATTCCAAAGGGAGCACCAAAACGTGTCCCCTTTGCCCAAAGGGAAGCTCTGCCTGGCTGGAGGGAGGGAGGAAACACCAAGTCCTTCCCTGCGGGTGACTTTGGGGCTGCTGGTGGGGACAGCTGGCAGCAGCCCAGCCTCCGGGGGAGCCAAGCTCGTGACCTCCAGATGAAAGACACGGCGGGTTATCAGGGCGCCGAGCCCTGCAGCCTTCCTGCAAGTTCCATAAATCTCACTTCTCATTGTATTTCTTCATTAAATGCAGATCAGATTAGATCACATGGGCTTTCTTTCACTACGAAGTAATTTGGATTTCCATTTAGTGGGCCCATCTGATAAACAGCTGCTTGAAATAACATAATTTCACCCGGCCTTGATCGCACTGAATTCATCTCCAACTTCTGGGCTCTGCCTGGTGCTCCCTGCTTGGTGGTGGCTCTTCCCTTGCAGATCTTGGCACAAAGGGCCACCGTGTGCAGCTGGGGTTTCAAAGACCTGGAGAGCTCATTTGGAGCATGAAGGATGTCTTCATATCAACATTGTGCAGGGGGAGCTTCAAAACGGCAAGTGAGGACCTCAAGAAGTCCCCTGAACAGTTTATTTTCTGTTCCTCACTTTTATATATCACCTATTTAGGTTTCACTTGGAGCCTTCCTTGGTTTCCCCAGTAAGTGCCAACAGGGGAGGGACCTGCGCTTGCATTGTCCTGCTGGGTGGCGAGCAGGGCTCGAGGAGAAGAGGAGAGATGTTCCTGAAGGGATGTCACTCCTGCTGCCAGCACCAGTTAGTTCATGCTAGGACATCCAAAGGAACTCGGAATAAGTGTTGGCTGGAGTGGAGAAAGCAATGTGGGAAATGCTGATTTGGATAAGGGATGGAGGGAGCGCTGGAGCTTCACCAGTTACCACAGTGGCATTTGTGGCCTTTTGGTCAGCGAGCTCTGCTTTCAACACAACCTGAACCCTCTTCTCTTCTAGGGTTTATCAGATGGGACACAATAGCTAGGTTGATAAAGGCTTCGGATACCTCAACAGTCTGTTAATGCAGAGCTCCAGAGCAGAAAGACCAAGCTCAGAGCTTCTTCACCCTTCTAGGGCAATAGAAGACACCTCCCAAATGATAATCTGTGTTGGTTTTAGTTTTTCCTTGCCTGGGTGAGAGCAAAGCTGGGGTCAGGGGGTGTGTGTGTCACTGACATGGAGTCCCTGGCTGATGGCAGTGAGCAATTTACCTCCTCACCTGAGGTCCCTGGCCCAACAGCAAATGGGGCAGTGGGAAAACAGAGCAGCTGTTACCCTGCCTGTCTTGTAGCTGCTGCCGGGTTTAGATGCTCCAGGATTTCCCAGGTGCTGAACAGCCCGGGAACCTTGCTGGAGAGCTGGGATGCGACCACAGGTGAGCGCACAGAGTCCTCTAAATGGCTCCTTTGCTTCCAAGAGGAGCCGCCTGGTAGGCGGCTTTCCCTGAGAGGGCTTAGCTCATCTCCAGAAGATTCCTGACTTTAAAGGAGATGCAGATTAATTCCCACACAGAGCCTTGCCTGAGCGTGGTCTCAGGGGAGCTCAGTCGCTGCGGGCTCTATCACAGAGCTCCTATGGGTCCCACCACCCCCGGCGCCTTTGGAGCAATCCCTGGGCGAGGGGCCCTGGTTTGCCGGTGGCTGAGCAGTCCTGTCCCTGGAACAGCAGCTCTCCGACTTCCAGGGAAGCTGCTCAGCTCTGTTCCCTGAGCAAGAAGCAGCATCGCCACCAGCCTCCGTGGGCTTTTGAGCTGCCGTGCCAGACACCTACTGCCATGCAGGACTGGTCTGCACCCAGTCTCCGAGGAGGAAACCAGCAGCAGGCTAATTTGGAAGCTGATTTGGAAGCGATGACATCTCCAATTTATGTCCTTTTCTCTAACCTCTCTCGTAAGCCTTGCTTTGATTGTAAACTCAGCTGGTGGCTTTCCAAGCTTGGGAGGCAGCCTGGAATCAAACCCAAGGACAGGAAGGATGCCAGTCCCTGGAGCTGTCCACGCGGCTACGCTGCCTGTAGTTGTTATCTTGTTGGAGAGCAGCATGGGGTGGTTTCTTTGAAATGAGGACTGTCTGTGAGGCTACTGGAAAGTCTGCAGGTCCAAACAGTCTTAGTGCTACATGCGGGTCCCTCCACAGGCACCAGTGTGGTCCCCACTTGAGGGTGGAAATGCTCTCTCTGACAGCAGAGATCAGTTGGTGATAAATAGTTGAAGATGACACTGAAGTATCCAACCTCCAGGGAGCTCTTCACTTAGTAATTTTCTCCTTGGGAGTTTTTTTTTTCCCTTGGAAGCCATAACATTGTCCCCCTCAAACCCAGTCCCCTTCTTGTATTGCAGGTCGTGGGCTCTCTCATGATTGTCTCCCCTCAGCTCCTTGGCTCGAGGCCTCTCTGTGAAGAATGGTGGCTTCCTCTTTCCGCTATGGGGTGACCATCACCGGGGCCGTGCTGCTGGTGACGGGGACGCTGTGCTTCGCCTGGTGGAGCGATGGCGAGATGGGCGCCGTGGCCAGCGGCGGGGCTCAGCTCGTGCCTCCCCGGGAAGCCCATGCGGTCACCAGCTCCTCCTCGTCCAACGCGCTGCTCCGCTCCGTCAGCTTCTTCTGCTGCGGGATCGGCGGCATCCTCCTCCTCTTCGGGCTGCTGTGGTCCGTGAAGGCCAACGCCAGGGTGGTGTCGCGGCGCTACCAGTACCACTTCCCCAGGGACCTCCAGTACTTCACTGTGGAGCCCCTTGAGAAATGGAACTGCAGGTTAGTCCCTGCCCGAGCAGATGTTGGGATGGGAAAAGGAGGCAGGAATGCATCTAGGCTGGAAAAGAGCAGGAAGCTTCTGAGTTGAGGAGCTCTAAGGTCCTGGAGAAGTCACTGATGGGAGCGAAATGAAAGTTACCACTTTTTAAAGAGCTTCATCAGTTTGGGAGAGGGGTTATAGTGTCACCTCTACTGATGGTATTGGTGACCATACTCCAGCAGTTGCTCCCAGGCCTGTTCCCTCAGTGAGCAACACCTGTTCTATTGAGGTGTCATTGCTTTCCAGGGTGTTCATGACCACAAGATAAGCAACACTCACATTTAAGTGAGACTATAGTAGAACTTGCCCCTTAAGGTGGGTTCCCAGCCACCTTGTGCACCAAGGACACCTCATGTATCTCTCGGCTACTGCTTTGGTGTTGCTGATTCTTCCAGCTTTTCACAACCTTGGTTGTTCCTGCTCGTACTGGAACTGCTGGCATGGAGTCCTGGCAGCAGAGGAGGCTGTGAAATGGGAACATGAAAGCGGAGAACCCAGCTGCTAGGGGGCCTGCCTGGCAGTCCGGCTGTCCCACGGTGCTGGACCTGGTGCAGGCACCACCATCCCCTGCAGACAGCGCCAGTATTTGGCATGGGAAAGGCAGAGTTAGAGTGTAGTGACCCTGCCATGCCAGAGGTAGCTCAAGTTGTTGCATTAGGGAAAGCCCAGCAATATCATCTCATTATACGTTATCGTTAATGGGAGCAAAATGTACTTTTATTTTTTTTTACAAATGAAGGGAAAATAGTAATAAGATTGGCATTAAGTAGAAGGGAAATGGAGGTGAAAGGAGCCTTTGCAAAGCCTGCTTGCACGCGTAGGAAGACCCCTTGCATGGCCCTAAGTGACACTGCTGCTCATTTAATCAGAATATCCCTGTGTGAGTCGCGGAGATTTATTCCCACTTCTTAATTAAAATGATTTTGTTTCAGAGGATGCTCTGAACAGAGAGCCACCAGTGCAGCACTGTGGGTCACAGCCGAGATCTCAGCTCTAGAATAAATCAGGCTCTGGGGAAAAAGTCAGAGGAAGATGGAAAACATAAAAAAACCTGCTGGGGTGGGTGGCATAGTTGGGTTCCCCTGGGGATTTGGAGCCCCTGCAAGGATGTGGGAATGGGATAATGACTGGGGAGCAGCGAGGGCTTTGCTGCAATTCCACAGGATCTGCAGGGAGCAGAAGGTCCAGGGAGGCCTGCTGAGGTGTTGCGGGATGCTGGGGATGGGGAATAGGTCGGAGTTTGGCCCCAGCTCCCTGTGTTTGCCTTGCAGCGGCTGGGACGCCAGCGCCATCCCCAGCTACGAGGAGGCGCTGAGCTGCCGGCCGGCGCCCGGCACCGCGGCCTACGTGCGGCCGCCACCACCGCCACACAGGGAGCAGGCCATGGCGCCGCACAGGGAGCAGGCCATGGCGCCACACAGGGAGCAGGCCGCGGTGCCGCACAGGGAGCAGGCTGTGGTGCCGCGCATGGAGCAGGCCGCGGCGCCGCGCTGCCACAGCGCATGGGACCACGAGGACAACAACAACGACGATGATGACGAGGCCGCGGGGCGCTGGCAGAGCGGGCGCCGGCGCAGCTCCTCGGACGGCGCGCTGTGCCGCGCTGGCGTGGCCTGGGCGGGCTGTGGGCGCCCCGGCGAGGTGCGGGCCACGCCGCCGCCCAGCTACGAGCACATCAGCGCCGGCGGCCTCTGAGGCCCGGGTGGCACTGCCATAGGGTGTCCCGTATCCCCATGTAGTCCCTCTCCCGCCGGCTGCCGCACCGAGGAGCACAGCGGCTGTGGCGGAGCGGCCCTGTCTCGCTTGCTGCCGCAGGGCACTGTGTGGGGATACCGGCCATGGCACCAACTCTGGACACTGCGACACGGAGGGGTTGTGCGGGTGGCTCTGGGGGGACAGGAGGGCATGGAGGGGTGCGGAGAGTGGCTGCACCTGTGCTTGTTCCCCCAATGCTTTTCACCTCACCATAAGGACTAAAAGCACCGGTGTGGGGCAGAGGAGCCTGCCCGACACTCACAGTTCCACTGTCACCAGTGTCCCCATCAGCCCCTCCACCTGCTTAACGTGCCCCTCATCCCTGCTTTGGTGTCCCGAATTTTGCCTGCCCGCTCCTTGCTTCGCCCTGTCCCTGATGCTCAGTGTGCAGCCTGCATGTGCTTGCCATGTTGGACGGGGGTCCCGGAGCTGCGCGGCTCCCTCTGCCTGCAATAAACTCGTTGGTCTCGTGCCCAGCCTGGTCGCTGTGTCCTGTCGTGCTGTGGGCTCTTTGGAACTCGCCACAGGGAGGGTTTGTGCGCTGGTGCAGTTTGGCAGTGTCCACAAACCCAGGATATCTGCAGGGGGAGGGTAGGAAGGGGCCGGGATTGGCCTGTGGGATTGCCCTGCTTCTTTGGGGCCTGGGGATTCACTCGGGTCCAGAAATCCATAAAAAAAAACTCACGAGTTGGCTTGGGCCACTGCTCCTTCCTGGAGGCTCCAACTTCACTTGTCCCAGCTGCCCTCGGCAGCGTCCTGAGAGCTCCGGATGAGCCACCGGGGAGGGATCTGGGAGCAGAGGCACCCGGCTGCAAACCCCATTCCCTCCCTCGCACTTCCCACCCTGTTTGCAGGAGCTCTGCCCGTGGAAGCAGCAGCCCGAGTTTCGCAGCGTGTCCCACGAGGCCTCAGTAGCTGCCCTGTTTTGCGCCCCGCTGCTCGGCCTCCGTGGGTGCCCCCAGGGAAGGTGATCCGGGCGCGTGGCGGGCGGCTCCGCGGGGCCGGGAGTTTCGGTGGTGTGTTTGCATTCATTACAAGCCCGTTAAGAACCGGCTGGCTCAGCCGCGCGCAGGAGCGGGCAGCCCGCAGACACCTCCCCTCGCCTTGCCCCGCGGGCGCGCTCCGTGCTCCGTGCTCCGCGCTCAGCGCCCAGCCCAGCGGCACGGCTGCCGTCCCCGCGCGCCCATGGCCGACGAGAAGACCTTCCGCTACGCCTTCATCATGCTGGGCTTCTTCCTGATCATGACGGGGCTCTTCATCATGAGCGTGGACAAGCCCCACATCTACGTCACCTTCTGCACATTGGGCATCCTGCTCGTGGCCGTGGGCATCACCTGGAGCATGTGCCAGTGCTACCCCAAGGTAGGGCCCTCCGGGGGCTCCTGGGCACCCTCCCCACAAGGGACAGGGAATGAAGGCCAGGAAACCCACTTGCTTTCCCCTCTCTCCCGTGGGAATCGTCCCTTTTTCCAAGGTGACCTGGGGTGTAGCTGCACTGGGTGGGTCACATGGAAAGCTTGAGGGTGAAATGTCCCTTTGGCAGCTCCATGTCCGCATGGAGGGTGCAGGGCTCCGAGGCTCCAGCTTCTTTTGGGTCCCCACTGTGGGGCACAGGGCTCGGAGGCTCCGGGTGCGTTTGGATCCTCGCTGGCAGGTCTCCTTGGCAGAGGACATTGCCTGTTGCACGTCCCTTGCCCTGGGAAACTGGCCTGGCAGAAAAGACTCCTTTTCTCCCAGTTTGCTCTGCAGATGGTGGCCACTTTCCATCGACTCACTTCCTAAAAAAACCCATATCCGAGCATAACGTGCAGGCGGGAGGCTGAGTGACACACTGAGGCCATGGGGACTCCCCGTGGCGCCACCGCCAGCTCTGCCTTTCTTCTGCCCCCAGATCACCTTCGTCCCCGTGGACTCGGAGACAGAGCAGTTCTTGGCTCCGCGTGTGGCGCTGCCGGCAGCGGGGGAGAAGCCGGGGAAGCAGCGGTATGTGGGGGTGCTGGTGGGTGGCCCGAGGGCTGCGGCTGTCCCTGCCAGGCCCGTGCAGCCCCCCTTGGCACCGCGGTCAGATGCTCCTGGGTGGCCTCAGGGTGCAGGAGAGGACAGGGGCAACATGTCCAGGATGGGAGCTCCATGCCGTGCCCGTCTCCCCAGCCTGCAGGCTCCCGACGGGCGCCGCGAGGAGCCCGGTGCCTACGAGAAGAGCCTGCCCACGTACGAGCAGGCGCAGCGGCAGGCGGCCGCCGACGTGCACCCCGAGCGGCCGGGCCCCGCGGCCGCCCCCCATAACCGTGCACCCCACAGCGGGACGGCCGCCGGCAGCAGGTAGGTGACACCATGGGGAGCAGAGCATCCCAAGGGACGCGGAGGTGGCGGCCCTGCCTGTCGAGGGTTGGCGGTGGGAGGATGGATCTCCTCCGATCGCATCCCTGCAGCACGAATCCCGTTTGCCGGGTGGGACCTGCCTCTCAGCACGCAACCTGGCTACATTCCCGGATGCCTCCTGAATGGTGCACAGGAATGCCAGCGGGATAGCCGGGAACGCCATGGGGGTGGTCCGGGCACTCCCAACAGCACTTTGCAAGCAGCAATAACCCGGGCGTAGCATAGCAGGGCGGGGGAGGCAATTACCTTAAGTGATTTCTGTTGTGTGTGGTTTTGGGAGCACAAACCATGTTAAACCTGGCTCAGCTCCCATGGCAAGAGGGGCTTTGCACCATCCTTCCTCCAAAAGCCTCCGGGAGGAGAGTGCCTGGGGTCTCTGTGTGCTCACACACGCAACCGTGTGCACCCCAGCCATGCCATTGAATTAAGAAGTGAATTCTGGCTTGTTCCTGGCCACTCCTGTAGCGCAGGAGGGGGCAGTGGGGAGAAACCTGCCAGGCAGCAATGTCATGGGCAAAACAGAGCGCCACCCCGCTGCGTTTACTGTAAACCTGCCACGGGACCCACAACAGCGCCAGCTGGCCCCGTTACCATTGCACCCGTCACTGCCGTGCCCGTTGTCACCGCCATGCCCGTTGTCACCGCTGTGCCCGTCTCCCACAGCCTCGCGGCGCCACTCGCCGCCTTCTCCGAGGAGCTGGACGGACCGTCACCAGCAGCCTCAGCGCCCGGCAGCCCCGGCACAGCACGCAACGACCTCTACTACGGGCTGCACGAGGGCTGGGACGCGCTGGCGACCGACGGCGAGCTCCAGTTCGAGCCCGAGGACTAGTGAAACATCACAGCCGTGCTGAGGACACTGCAGGACTGGAGGCAGCCCTGCCACCTGCATCCCGCCTGGAACACCGCTGCTGCACTGGGATGTGCAGGGCCAGGAGAGGGAAGCGCAAGGCACTGGGCAGTGCGATGGCAGTGCTGGCTTCGCTGGCCCTGGGCTGCTTGATGCGCTGCTGGCAGCAGAGACTGGGCAAAGCCTTTGCCCTTACTGATATCAAAGATCCCTGGGGAATTAAATGCACTTTTGGGACAACTGGCGTCTTTGGCATCTCTGCTGCGGTGGCAGGGGGATTTGGAGGGTTTTGCTGGCCACGGGCAGCAGCAGTTAAACATTGCAAGGAGCGGGACATTCCTGCATGAAATTAGGGACTCGACGGCGCCGCTTGCTCCTGAAATGAGGATGGATGGAGCGGCAGCTTCCCCGCGTGGGCGAAGCTCCCCTCTGGTGACACCTGTCTGAGGGGACATCACATGCACAAGTTTTGTCCTCTGCACAGGAGGGACCAGCGCCCTCCTCTGCCGCTCAGGGCGCTGCGTTTCTGTACCAGCTTCACCCTCAGATGAGTGCTCAGTCACCTCTTTTTTTCCCAAGCTGCTGTTTCCTAGTGGGAAAAGCCCATTTTCTGCAGGAGAACCACCAGGGTCCACGGCATGTCCAGCTCAAGGCGCTGGCAGCAGCAGGGACACTAGCAGTCTGTTCAGGGGCTGATCCCTCCCCGTCCCTGCAGGAGCACCGAGGTTTCTCCGCTCTGCCCGGGCGCTGCTTCCTTTGGCCTCAGTGCCAGGAGACGGGCACAGTCCGGGCTGTGGCTGCACTGCCACCTCTTGCAGGAGCTGCTCTCACCAACGGGGCTGCGGGGGCTGATGCTGCTGGGTCAGTGCCCACAGAGCTGCTGGGCGGGTGCTGCGCAGGTCCCAGCACTGGCGCTGAGCCCCACACACTCACAGCACCAGTGGTGTAGTGGTATCATGCAAGATTCCCATTCTTGCGACCCGGGTTCGATTCCCGGCTGGTGCAGGGCATGAAGGGGAGCTGCATGCGGAGCTTTCCCAGCAGCTGCAGTGGGGCTGTGCTTTTGTTTCCATTCCCTGCTCACCACCAGCAGCAGCTGCTCAGGCCCTTTTCCAGGTGTTGGTGACTGCTGCTCTTTTGCTCCCTTCTTCTCCCTCCTCAAAGGGCTCCATCCTGTGCGGATACCCCAGGCCTGCCCCTGGATACCCCAGGTCTGCACGTGCTGGAGTCTGGTGCTCTTGGCGGCTGCTCCCTTTGCTCTCAGGTCACCCCTGTGCTCAGGGACCCGAGGTGTCCGGGAGGGCATCAGCGCTGCCAGGGCTCCCTGTATCCTCAGTCTTCCCTTGTGCTGAGACGGGAATGGGATCATCCGCAAGGAGATGGAGCAGTAGAGCAGGATGAGCCCCGCACTGCCAGCTCAGTCCTTCCCCGCATCCTTCCCTGCTCGCTTCATGCTCCGCTTTGTGCTCCAAGGACAAGGAGCTCGTGGGGCCGGGCACTGGCGCCCATCATCTCGCTGCAGTCGTCCAGGACCCGGCGGGGCTCAGGTCAGCCCCACGGCCAGGGTCACATCAGCTGCCTCTGCCTCCGTCCCTCTAACACAAGGGTTTAATGAAGCCACTTAATGAAGTGGCTGCCGGCCCCTGCGCGAGCCACAAGCTCATGCTGCTTCTTGTTCGACGCTTACAGTCCATCCCAGATGATTCCTGTGGCACAAATGGGCACGCGGGGAATTGTTCGTACACAGAACATATAAAGCTCAGCCTGTGGGGCTGCCCTTGTGCTGAGGATCAAGTAGTGGCTCCAAGGATGATGGTTTCCCCTGGGAAACTGAGGCACGGAGCAGTGACCTTGCCAAAGGACAGCAGGGATGACAGCAAGGCTATTAGCAAGGGCATGAACAAGGGCATCAGCAAGGGCATTGTCAGGGATGGCAGCAAAGGCATCATCAGGAATGGCACCAAGGGCATCGGCAGGGAAGCGAGGGCAGGATGAGGGTCTGGACGTTGCAGCCCTGTTGCAGACACCTCTCCTAAGGGCTTGGCCGATGAGATGTGTGGAGAAATTGCACGAGAGCAATAGGAAAGGAGCAACCATGTCCTGGGGGAGAAAAAAATAAAATAAAATTGCAATGTGTGACGAGTCTGTAAAAAATGTGCAAACAGGATTAGATGAAAATTTGCCTTGATGAAAACTCGCCTCTGCACTAAGCCAATAAGGGAGAAATAAAAGATTTCGGTCCCTCCTGCAAACAGCCCTTCACCATCAGTGTTTTAGTTGCCAGGACCTCCAGCAACCCGTGGAAATTTGGGGCAGATTTCACGCTAAGTGGTCAGAAAGAGGCAGCTCGGGTCAGCGCCGTGGGGCACCGTCCTCCCGCCGCGGCTGTGGGTGCCCCCGGCCCCGCTGCTCCGCGTGCCGTTAATGTTTAACCGGGCCGGTGGTCCGATGGCCGCGGCGGTGGCGTGATCGCGCCGGGCCGGGGGGCGGCGGCCGCGGGGGGGCCGCTCCGTGCGCCGCGG
>JAUBOD010000755.1:1568512-1580540 GCA_032353885.1 Nothura maculosa | reverse complement strand
AAACTATTTCAGCTGTGTGCAGTAGGAAAGGTTGGAATTATTTAAGTAAATTTCTCTTTACAAAGAACTAGAATAAATAAGCAAATGAAAAGACAAATGAGCAATATATGGATATTTCAAGGAAGCTTAGGAGTTTTCTAACGTGAAGCTGTCATGAGGTATCAGACTACAGAGCTAGAACCTCAAGCATGTGAAAGTGCTGGAGCACATAATGAAGAACACTCTTATCAAATATTACTTAGAAATATTTTGTTTCATGCTTATCTTTTACAGTTCTTTCAAGTGTTATAATTCAATCTTCAGCTTTTTGCTTTTTACTGAAGCCTTCTGCTCTAATTCCTATTCACGATTTCAACAATGTTAAGGGACTCTCATTAGTCACAATGTTTACATAGCAAGAAAGTGACTCCAGATAGAGCATCAATACATTTAAACACAGTGGAGACTTATCTTGTAATTCCAGTACAAATTCATATTAAAGATGCAGGAATAACATACGTGCATTCCTCTTTAAACTGAAATTGCTATTTTGGGAGTTACACAGCTTCAAGTGCCAAGACAGAGCAGAGATATAACCTTAAATGAACAGTTCCAGGTGCTCCTTCCAGCAAGACGCAAACAACAGAGTGAACTAACAAGCTTAGGACAAATACAGGTTATCCTGCGGCATCACTTAAAGATTCCGACAAGGAAAACTGATCCTCTTGCAACAGAGGGTTTTCTGCTGGCACACTTCATAATTAATGCTTAACAATGCTATTTCATTGCCATTTCCAGTGTTGCAATAGCATAAATATTTGCTAAACTGTATTCCCGCAGTAAAATTATGTTAGAGGAAGAATCAAAGCAAAGTTACAGATGAAAAACAACATTTATGGTCGCTCTGTTTATAACTTTTTTAGTAACCTAGTGTCAGTATGACTCAAAACCACCAGTGCCACTATCAAGCTGACATTCTGGCATACATCAAGCACTTGCATGTTCACTTGTTTATTTTCAGGTGTGCCTACCTTAACACTGTAGACACTATTCTGCCAAATAAAAGATAAGATTCAGCTACCACTGAGGGCAACCAAAGAAGCTGCTATTTATAATGGGCCTTACCTCCTTCTTCAGGCTGGAAGAAGGAAATCACTGTTTTGAGTCTTTCAGAATCGAAGCATTAATAGAGTAGAATTTCTAATATTTGCATATCTCATTCAATTTACACAGCTAATGAAGAAAGAATTTTAAAAAGGGAACAAGTAAGCATTTGTTCTTAGTGAAGAATATTTTTTCATAACACAAATGCTTCTATAGTCTGAAACAGAACAAGAGGTAACAAGGTATCACTATATCATATAGAAATAAGACTACTGTTAGCTAACCTTTGGCAACAAGTGTATGTTTAGAGAACAGTACTGAAGTTTGTATATTTTGTTGTGCAATAGCATAGTCACAAATGCTACTGCTATTACTACAGCAAGCTAAAAAAATAAAAGCAGAAGTATTATGAAACTAAACCCTCAAGTGCTCGGCATGCTAAATGAGGAGAGAGGTGCTCCTTAAGGATCCCCACAGGACTTCAACATCGATTTTAAATTCACATAGCTTGGAAAGAAGAGACACAGGCTTTTTATAAATGTATCTCATCTCGGCGAGGCAGTGAGGAAGCAGAAAGGGGAGTTTCAGCTATACTGCAAACACTCTCTCTGTCCCCAGTTATCATCTTACCCCACAACACCTAGTCTACACGAGAGGTCCCATCTGCACTTGGGAACATCACGATAAAAAAACCAAGTAGCAAGACAACCATGACTTATGGCAAAAATACAAAATGTAATGGAAGTGGAAGATGGCAATACCTAAGATGGTTTTAAAAACAATCTTGTGTTATCTCCTAATATACTCAAATATTTACATAACTCTTTATACCAGAAACTAAAACTGTTTAGAAACAAAACTAAATTGTAAAGCAAATACTCATTCTGAAAGTCAAAAGGATTGTTTCTCTCAGCTTCGCACACACACACTTCCCCTTTTCCTGAAATTTCACTAACAATTGATTTCTTGAAACACAGAAGAGCTCTAGAACAATTTCTCAGTATCTCCTTCTAATAAGGGAAAAAGAAAAGAAAATGAAAGCAAAACTGGAAATGTCAGCAGAAAATGAAGAAAAATCTGAGTCTAGCAGTGCAATAACCTCTCTTCTCAATTACAAGCAACATGCTAAAATGCTTTCAGAAAATATTTTGCTAATGTGCTGTTCTAAAGGAAGCTGAATGATCACACTAAGTGCAAAAGCTTGTGTCACACTCTGTACTTGGAACCATTGCTCACCAGTTAGCCTACTGAAGCATCTTGCAGAATTCATGCATGTCCTGCACTAATAACTGTGGTGGTTTATTGTCTTCCTGTAACTGATCAAAGGAGACAGAACTTCCTAAGTCTTCTTATTGCTCACTTTGCATGCCCAAGTTTTGTTCTGTGAGAATGAGGAAGTAAAATCCCCCAAACAATGCCTCTTATTTCAGAGCACCTAGTTCCTAAACATTTAAATTCTGCAGGGTAGTAATTTCTAAAGGTATTTCTGCACCCTTCTCAATATGAGCACCTTTCAAAATTTATGGTACATAAATAGCCTTGTTTACAATGTCACAGCACAGAACTACTTGCAACTCCCAACAGATTAGAGATAACCAATACAAACTACTATAAATTCACAGGCAGCTTCGCCTGGTGCATTCACCCATTCTGCTCAGTCCTGCTTAGAACCAAGTGCAGAACTGCTGGGCCTTGCCCATAGACATGTGTCTCAACACGCCTCTTCATAAACCTTTAGAGGCCTCTGAAGTAACAGTTAGTGTTCAGGTCAGTTTATTTTATATAGTTGAAAGGGAAAATCCAGTGAGTGAAGAATTGTTTCTGCTCTTTTGTCCCATCCATCCATACTCTGGAAGAGATGACACTTGCTATGGCTGCTGCTAGAGCCCCAAAATAGGAGGAGAAAAGCTGATTTTAGCCAGGTACAAGTCTCATGGAGTTGGCTGAAATTCTTGCCCAGCTGCAATCCTAGGTTATGAAATATGGCAGTTCAATAGGCCAGTGCATGGGGTTCAACTTGCAGTGAGGACAATCTCACACTGTTTTTATAGCTCTTTATGTAGGTATCTAACTGAGGAGAGGAAGTAGGAGGGAGCACTTCTGTCCATAGTGTATTTGTCTTTGATAGCATTCACAAGAGGTGCCCAGACAGCAGAGGCCAGCCTAGAGACGTCCTATGGACCCCGTGGCATCAAAATGAGCAGTGTGCCAGCAGTTTTGGAACACGGGAGCTCAGTGCCCATGCTAGGGACAGAACCCAAATCATATTTCAATACAAAACAAACAAGAAACCTCACCACAACCTTTCAGGATTAACTGTAGATAAAATCTAATCACCGATTTTTTGAATTGCAGAATGAGTACGAGCCCACTATTGTTTTTGGCATAGCATATATTGGCATATATTTGTATTGGCATATATATTTTGTAAATATATTAGCACAGATTTTTTAAAAATCCATTTAAATACTATATATCTAACTGAAAATAGGTAAGCAAATTTGTTTAAAAGAAAATAAAACTAAGTTCTAATAGGGCATTCTCTTAAATGCTGGTTAAAAAACAACAACAACAAATGCCTCAGTCCTCATTTTAGATCCAAATCTTTTCCTGTATTAGGACCTAGTAAAAAGCAGCCTTAAAACATTTACTCAGGACATTATTCACAGAAAGTAATAAAAAATAAGTGGAAAATGTATAAATTGAATATGTCATGGTGTTTGCCCATAACTGGTGTATTTCGGTTTTAACATAGTAATGTTAGTTTCCATTTCTTTATTGCAATGGAAAATTGTGATTTGAATAGAGTCTTTATCAGATAAAGAAAATGTATTCATTCACTTCGGGCAATTAAATAGCTATTGCTTTGTTCTGGTTAACATTTCAAATATTTTTATTGTTCTGCCTGATGTAGCAACAATTACTCATTTATACACTCATGCAATTAAATGCCTATCAGCTAAAATATTTCTGGATAAAATCATATTCTTCCAGGAACATGCAGCTTTAGGAAAGCATGAAGGTCATATATTTACACTTAAAGTACAGGTTGTGATGATACACTGCACAGAAAACAAAGAGAGGTCAGAAATGGTCATTATTCTTTCCTCTAAAAAGAACAGCAGCAACTAGTCTCATTTTGTACCTGCATCTTTATAGTATGACTCAGTTCCTCTGCTTCTGAAGACAGAGTAACCATTATTCCTGCCTAATTAATTTCAAGAAGCACTAGATTCCTAATTTAGTGACTGCCATATATGGAATCAGTAAATTTATATACCTTTCATAAGTTTTGGATAGTAATTTTGGTATCAAATTTGTGATCGGTAAATACACTCTCTCAAGCTCCATTTGAGATGCATGTTATTTAAATATCAAAATGCAGAAGTATATAAAAAAATATAATAATAAAAAAAAGAACTGGAGAAACTGCTGCCTTACTGCACTGTGCATTTTGGCCACATCCTGCCTGCACACTGGAACCAAGGCCAGATGTGCAATAACCTCTGCATGCTTTCAGTCCACTGGAAGGAAATGTAAGAATTAAGAAAAGGAAAGGAGGGATGATTTGGTTGGGCTCCTGGGGGCCTAGCACTGTGGTCAAATACACACTAAGAGGCCTACAGCAGGCAGAGAAATGGTTTTCTGCACATTCACAAAGTGAATGAAGACAGAGCGGTGTGCTCCGGGTGACTGTGCTTGTGGGTCTGTTAGTGTGCTGCTGCCTACACGATGTTTGGAGCCAGAGCGTGCAGGCTGCAGGTGCAGGCCCAGCCGCAAGGAGCCCCGTCCCCGCCGCCGGCATCGCTGCGGCGCGCGGCGGGCGCAGCGGCTGCCCAGGTGCAGCGCTGCATCACAGCATGCACCGTGCTGCTGTGCAAACCCGCCGTCGCCTGCTTGTGCCAGGACACACAGTTACTGCTTTGGTTCAGCCAAGAACAACTCAGGCAACTCACCAGAAATGCCTCTTTTTCAATACTGTCTCCCTTTCCTAATGATAAGCTTTGTGAAATAATGAGAAATTTAACATATTAAACAACCTGCTAACTCTTAAGTATACTATCATGTTTACCATGAGTTTCTCCTGTTTACTAGACAAGGTTTAATTTTGATTTACTTGAAGAAAGTATAGATTCTGGTGAATACAGCAGCTCCACATTACAGAAAGTATAGATTCTGGTGAACACAGCAGCTCCACATTACACGCGAATTCAGGGAGACCTAATTCTGAACCCACACATGCAACAGGAAGAAGCACTGACGGGCTTCTCACTGATGTGAGATGGTCCAATTTACCTCACTGTAGAAACCTCTCTGTTCCTCCCTCAAGACAACACTGTTACATTTCATTCAGGAATAGTCTTTCCTGTGAAGAAACTTTACATACTAAATTCATAGTGAGTTTATAATGTACTTTTAAAGTTTCTCCTTACATCTACTTCACACAGAATGGTTAAGGTTGGAAGGCACCTCTTATCCACTTACTCTGCTTTTTTATACCTACAATGCTTCTTGTTGATTAACGGAATACCCTAATTAACCCTGGGAAAGCAAATCGCTATACCAATGGTAAACTATACATGGCTGTCCATAACTGCAACTCTGTAAGCACTAACTATAAGACAGCAAAACACCTTTGGTTGGGAGGTGAAGTAACAGCTGGACTGCAACTCACTTGCCTAACAGTAGGAACATCTGCATCATCCTGACACCCGCGCGCCCTGCCCTCGGATGCAAACTGTTTGCTTTAGAGGAAGGACCAAGCCTATGCATGATGTGGCACAGGTATTGCTACACCAGGCAGTCACATTGCTTGGTAATTGCAGCCTGCCTCTACAAGCACCCTAGAGGAAGTCAGAGGAATAGTCCTATTACTACATGAGCTTAGACTGCATCAGATCTGCTGAAGATCTGGTGATTGACAGTTGTCTCTACTGCTTCACAATTCTTTTGCCACAAACCCATCAGTCTACCAAAACTGAAACCTTTGCTTAAACTTATTTATGAGGCAGTGGAAAAAATCAAAATGCAAGTCTCATGTGCTGGTCAACACATAACTCCTCAGTGAGGTTTGCATTAGCAGGACCAGACCATTATTTCCTGCACAGCTGTTACTGCCAGCAAACAAACTTGACTCACACCTCACGCTGGTAGCCCCTTCGTACCCTGGCTGAGGCTACTGATTTTTGTTTGTGCAGAAATCAGGACAGAGACAAAACCCGACTTGCACTTCAAGTCAACACTGAAGGGCAGAAAGGCTGCAGAAAAAAATAAACAAGAGTTTGCAGAACTATTATTAGCCAACTTAAGACAACTAAGTCCAGAAATAGGATGGCCAGTCCCTAGATACACAAAAAAGGAAAAAAATTATATATATCCAATGTCACTACAACCCAAGAAACAGTGAATGAGTGAATGGACAGAAAACAAAGGGAATATGACTGTGTAATATGATATGCTACAGTCAAAGATCAACTCCAACAGTTTTTTATGAGCAGAGAAAGAAAATGAAATAACTATCTGAAAATTCAACAGGCATGGGAAAGAAAATGTGCCATGGAAAAAATATGAACAACTAAATGAGGAAAAGAAAAAAAAAGAGAAAAGAAAAAAAGGAGATGCTGAGCATGGACACTGCTTTACCTCTCAGTTACATGTGGGTAAGTGAAAAGGACACTAGGAAAAAAAAAGCTCATTTTTGAGATGAGAGAAAAATGGGAAAGGAACTAAAGGAACTCCTGTGAGGCAACAGGTATGGTGAAGTAAGTTCAATAACAAGGAAGGCAAGAGAGATTTAACAATACCTAAGCACCTAATAATTTTTTTGTAATAGTCGTCTCTATCTTGTCACACCACCAAGAGCATATTAAGTGGATTGCACTGGAAAGATACAAATTCATTTGCTACATACTGTTACCTCCTCTTTTAGTTATGATTATCAGCTGTCTGTGAAACTTAACACTTTAAAAGAACATATGTTCCTGAATATGCACTTTCAGATCTATCATTTTCTCAAGTCTGGTCTTTTTCTCTAAGTTAACAAAATTATCATTCCGCTCATTTTTTAATCAAAGTACTCCTCCTCCCTACAAAGGCAGTCATAATGCCTAGTGAAAACAGAAGATAGAGTCCTCCTTATTAAAACAGGTGCTAATAATAACAAGGGGAATGATTCCACCTAAGAGGAATTAATTACTTTGCTGTACAGGAAACAACTGTGGAAGGAGAAAAATGAAATCAACTTCCCCTTCTTCCTCTCTCCTTTAGCCCCCAAAAAAGGAAAAAAAAAACAGAACTCTATCAGAGAAAGGCTAAAAAGAAATAATAAAATCTGATTTTCAGCAAAGACAAGTCACAAAACTCAAATCAGCAGACAGAGCAGTGCTGGGGTGCATCTGTACATAGCACAAATGCTTTTGCTCTGTCATCTCCTGATTGTTCATTGCTTAAGCACCATGTTCTTACTTCTCTCTTTGCCCACTCTTAGTGGAACATTAAAAAAAAAAGTGCCCAGGGCTGTAAGATAAAAACTTTTTAGCTGACAAGGCAGATTTAGGGCAGCATGACTAGCGCTGTCTCTCGATTCAACATCAGAATCACACTGTGGCTCCTGCGGCCATTTCTATGTATCACAGAAATAATTAATATTAAAAAACCCTGCTACTCTGACAAAATCATCTTTAGCTCATCCTCAAAATCACCAATTGCTTTAGTGAAAATATTTTCCATACACAGAAGAGGCTCTTTTCTGAAGGAAGATACAGGAAAGAATAACCGCAAACTGTCACATAACAAGCCATGCCCTCAGGCTCAGACCTGCCATGCGGAGAGACCCTCTAATGTCTTCTTAGAAAATAACAGGGATTTAATTTCCCTGCTCAGAGACTCCTGGATGCGGCTTTCTGCCGATCCAACCAACACAGACCAGCTACATAACATACAGCAAAGCATTATGCTTCCCTCCCCTAGAAGCAAGCATGCAATAAATAAAGTCTGACATACACGTTTTAATCTCGGTGCGTGCGCCGTGGGGAAGAAGAGAGGGAAAGGGGAAAGGACCGGCAAGAGAAGAGAGAGGCGCCTTGGTCTCTAAGCGCTGCGAAGCGCCCCGCTGCCGGCGGCTCCCGCGGGGCAGGGGCTCTCCCGGGGCAGGGGCTCCCGCGGGGCAGGGGCTCCCCCGGCTCCGGCGGCGCCCGCGGGGCAGGGGCTCGCGCTGCCGCTCTCACCTGCGCCGCGCGGCCCCGCGGGGCGACGGGCTCCGCGCTCCGGGACGCGCCGGGTCCCGGCAGCTCCGCGCGCCGAGAGGCGGCGGGCTCGGAGAGGCAACGCGGTCGGAGGCGGCTCCGCGCTCCGGACTGCTCCAAGGCGGCTCCGGCCAGCTCCAAGGCGGTTCCGCACAACGGGCAGCTCCGCGCCCCGGGCAGCTCCAAGGCAGCTCCACGCTCCGAAGCGGCTCCGCTCTCCGGGCAGCTCGGAGACGGTTCCGGGCAGCTCCGAGGCGGCGCCGCACAACGGGCAGCTCAGCGCGCCAGGCAGCTCTGCGCTCCTGCAGACCCCCAGCTCCGGGCAGCTCCGAGGCGGCTCCGCGCGCCGGGCAGCTCCGCTCTTGGCGAGGCGCCGCGCGCCAGGCAGCTCCATCTCCCGCAGTCCCGCAGCTCCGGGCAGCTCCAGCCTCTCTGTGCGCAGAGCGGGGGCTCCGCGCTCGTCTCGGCGCCCCGGGGCGCCCCGTCGGGCCAGGCGGGCCATGGCGCCCTGGGCACTTGTGCTGGTGGTCGCGCTGGCGGCGGCGCAGGTGGCGGCGGGCACGGAGGTGGCCGAGGAGCTGGTGCGGGCGCTGAGCCGCGCGGACGAGGTGCTGGCCCTGCCCGCAGCCACCCCGACGGCGCCCGGCACCTTCCAGCGCTCGGCCAAGGTGAGGAGCGGGCAGGGCCGGGGGTCCCTGCGGCTTGCGGGGTGCGCTGAGCGCAGGCCCTCGTGTCACGCAGGCGGCGTGGCGGCTGCGCGGGCGCTACGTGGTGGTGCTGCGGGCCGGCAGCGGCGCGGCGCAGCTGGACGGCACCGTGCGGCGGCTGCAGGCCCGCGCCGCCCGCCGCGGCTACCTCACCGAGGTGCTGCATGTCTTCCGCCACCTGCTCCCCGCCTTCGTGGTGAAGATGAGCAGCGACGTGCTGGACACGGTACGAGGATGGGCTCAACACGGGCATGGGCAGCAGCAGCCGGGGAGATTTGGGGTGGCAGTCCCAGCTGCTGTGACCAGCGAGTGTGGCCATCAAGACCCACTGGGAACAGGAGCTTTTCCACTTGCAGTTGCCTTCCAACTTCTTGGTGGTTTTTGTTATTTTTTTTTTTTTTTTTTGCCTTGTTTCCAAAATTGCATGTTTCGGGACACAGCTCAGTCTTCCCGGCAGGGAAAGAAGAAATTTTCCCCATGGGTTATTGCACAACTGCTTGCATGTGGTTTTCTATTTGTTTAGTTGTTTGTTTGTTTGTTTAACCGCCTCCCAAGCGCCAGCTCCTGGCCTCTGGTCAGAAGAGCAAGCCCAGGGTTCCCTTGGTGTGAGCAGCTACAGGGTGGCCAAATCCCCTGGGAGATGTGGATTTGGCCCTGGGCTTGTGTGTTTGCTGTGAGCACAGCACATGGACGTGCCTTGGCTGAGCCTGGTGCTGGGAAGATGCAGGGAGCGCTGCGGGAGGCAGCTGCTTGCAGGAGGTCCGGGGAGCCGTGGCGCGGGTGTCCCCAGCACTGCGGGGACGTGAGGCAGGTGTGGGTCTCCCCACAGGCGCTGAAGCTGCCTCATGTGGAGTACATCGAGGAGGACTCGTACGTGTTTGCCCAGAGCAGCCCCTGGAACCTGGGCAGGATTGTGCCAGAGCTGTCCGAGGCTGGTGCCTACATCCCTCCCAGTAAGCATGGGGATGGGCAGGATGTGCACTGAGCCCCTCTGCAGACCATGGGGAGATGGAGCAATGTCCTCCTCAGTGTGGGATGGCCATGGGGAGGAGCTGCGGTGAGGAGATTGTTTAGAGGTGATCACAGTCCTGATTGCCTTTCCTGCTCATGGCACCTCCGGCAGATAAGGGGGAGCTGGTGGAGATCTACCTGCTGGACACAGGCGTGCAGAGCACCCACCGGGAGATCGAGGGCAGGGTGCTGGTGACTGACTTCGAGAGCGTCCCCGAGGAGGACGGCACCCGTTTCCACCGGCAGGTGCGGGCAGGTCCTGCTTTCTCCATGGTGCTGGAGAAGACCAGTCTGCTCATTGCACCAGCTTTCCTTGCTCGCCCTTCTCCCCACGAGATTATGTGCGGAGACAGGATGTCCGAGTATGCCTCCATCCACCAGGCCAGCAAGTGCGACAGCCACGGCACCCACATGGCCGGGGTGGTGAGCGGGCGCGACGCCGGCGTGGCCAAGGGCGCCAACATCCGCAGCCTCCGGGTGCTCAACTGCCAGGGCAAGGGCACCGTCAGTGGGGCCCTTCTTGGTGAGCCACAGTGCCGCGAGGAGACCCACCCCGTCCCAAAGGGGCTCCTCCTGATGCTCCTCTGTCTCTCTCTCATTCGGCAGGCCTGGAGTTCATCAACGCCTCGCTGGAGTCCCGTCCCTCTGTGCCGCCTGTCGCCCTGCTGCCCTTTGCTGGTGCCTACAGCCGCGTCCTCAATGCCGGCTGCCGGCGCTTGGCCGAGGCTGGGCTCGTGCTGATCGCTGCTGCTGGCAACTACAAGGATGACGCCTGCCTCTACTCGCCGGCGTCGGAGCCGGAGGTGTGGGAGCCAAGGCCTGGGCTGCTGCCCTTCTGCAGGGTTCTTGCAGCCTCTGCCAGCTGCAGAAATGGGTGGCAGGCAGCACTCGGGGCACAGGCAGAGGTGTCGGTCCCTGCCACATCCCCCTGGCCTCACGCGCATGCTGCCGTCACCACAGGTGATCACTGTGGGGGCAACCAACAGCCAGGACCAGCCGGTCTCCATGGGCTCCCTGGGCACCAACTTCGGCCGCTGCGTGGATGTCTTCGCCCCGGGTGACGACATCATCGGCGCCTCTAGCGACTGCAGCACCTGCTTCACCTCGCAGAGCGGCACCTCGCAGGCGGCCGCCCACGTGGCAGGTGAGCGGGGCGGTCCGTGCAGGCGGGTGGGATCCGGGGCTGGGTGTGCGGCTGCACTCATGGCACGGCGGCCACGCTCATGGCATGGCAGCCGTGTCCATGACATGGCAACTGAGTTCACGGCATGGCGACCATGCTTATGACATGGTGACCATGTTCATGGCATGGTGGCTGCACTCATGACATGGCGACCATGATCATGACATGACGACCATGCTCACAACATGGCGGCTGCACTCATGGCATGGTGGCCGCACTCATGACATGGCGGCCACGCTCATGGCATGACAACCATGCTCACAACATGGTGGCCACACTCATGGCATGGCAGCTGTGCTCATGACATGGCGGCCGGACTCAGGGCATGGCGACTATGCTTGTAACATGGTGAACATGTTCAAGGCATGGCGACCATGTTCAAGGCATGGCGGTCGCACTCATGACATGGCGGCCCCAGTCATGGCATGACAACTATGCTCACAACATGGTGGCCATGCTCACGGTATGGCGGCCGTGCTCATGACATGGCACCTCTGCTGCCCGCAGGCATTGCCGCCGTGGTGCTGAGCGCCGAGCCAGCGCTGAGCCCGGCCGAGCTGCGCCAGCGCCTGCTGCACTTCGCTGCCAAGGCTGCGGTGGATGCGGCAGCACTGCCAGCTGAGCAGCGTCTCCTCACTCCTGCCGCCGTGGCCCGCCTGCCGCCGGCACCGCTGCCAGGTGAGGCGCCCGATGGGGCCACATCGGGGCTGTCCTCTGCAGCGTGGGCGTCGTGAGCCCCACGGCGCTCTGACAGCCCCACGTTGCAGAGGAGAGCCTGTCCTGCCGCTCCGTGTGGTCGG
>JAUBOD010000755.1:1515178-1526340 GCA_032353885.1 Nothura maculosa | reverse complement strand
AGCAGGATGTCCAGCCGCAAGTCATCTACTGCAGTTACCAGATCAGGTTGGAAGCGCATGCACAGCAGCTTGATACCAGACAAGAGCTCAGGGATACTCACTAGTCTCTGTTTAAAACAGCAAATAATAATAAACGATAGAGACATTACTACTTTTGCTTTTAGTTTGCAAGCGTCAGTGATTCACAAAGGGAAAGAGTAGGTTTAGTGAACCAATACAGCTTAAATTTAAAAATGCAATACGATGAATATCTCAGTCTGAATTCTACCCTTAGAAATCGTAAGGCACATTTGGAAGTCACAAGGTAATAAAATCTCTGGTTAAGGTGGATGGATTCTCTTAGCATAAATTCAGTACACTAAATTGCTTCTCTGCAGATGCATAACCATTGCATACTTTACAGTACATATTCCTACACCTAAAGAGTCTAAATTAGAAAAATTATTAGAATTGAATGTTAAATTGGATTTAATGCAGGATATAGTCACAAATTCCACGGAAATTGTACCCAAAACTACCAAACAATTAAAGCAGCAGTTATTTTCCCAAAAGTAGTTTTAAACTTACTAGAATCAACACAATGTACACAAGTTACTAGAACTGACAGATATCAAATATCTTCATGTCAACTAGAGAAGTGTGCATTCAGTGTACTACACAAGTAGACTCATAAAAAGCTATTTGATAATCAGTGTGGGAAGTATTTTAAAAAGGTCATATAACACGAGAAATCCACTAAAGAGAATTTAGTATATCCAGTAAATGCAGGGTTGTTATTCTTCAATATGTCGTGCTATGTCATTCAGTGATAACTCAGAACAAGCTGTATTCATATCAGTGAAAAGGAAGATATTTTCTAGTCAGTACTGTCAGCATTTCCAAGACACAGAGTTCCTCCTAAGCATACGAAACATACTACATTACCTTATCTTTCAGATCCTTCTCTTCTACATTTTGTACGTATTTAATCATTTTGTGAATGACTGGATCCAGCATGGGCTAAAAAATACAGGAAAAAAAATAAAGACAAGCATTTTATGCTTCCTGAAATCAATTACATTACTCAAATGATCTGGCTGCAGTAGAATGAAATCCTTAGCTTGAAGCTCACAGTTATCTTGGGCATAAAGCAACACATGCTATGTGTATGTCTAGAAAAAAATGCAATTAGAATAAAGAAGACAACTTCAGACCATTACAATACAGACTAAATGACCTTTCAAAATGCATTAAATATTAGACACATAGCCCTTTTTGCTTCCAGTGTCTTATTCCTGATTTCCTCTCTACATAAAGGCTTTAGTAAATGAAATTCCAGTGGAACTTTCTATCTTTTTAGGGTTTTCAATGGACAGCCCATCGGTTGGTTTAGTGGTGACTAAACTTCTGGTTGGGGCACCCATGGTACCTCCAGTCTCCTTCTAAATTTGGTTCCTAAATCAGTAAGTGAAAGCTTCTTCCCTGCATGGAATATTTCACATGGCCTTGCTCCATTTCAAAGATTGAGCCTCCTGGTTGTGAACTCTTATCTTGTGGGAAGCTCTGCCTTGCAAACAGCAAGCTTCGAATCCAGCCCCAAAACACAAGCTGGACATTCATCCAAAACAGGCATGCTCAAAATGATTTGCATGCTTGATGCAACATGTGTTCTGAAGGCTTTCCAGATTAGTCACCACTTTCACACCTCCACAGTTTTTAATCAATTTTCAGTCCTTTTGTTTGATTTTTCAAATGTCTAGGACAAAAAGAACAGGTTCCATATAGTTGCCTTTTTAATATTATGCTGTCTGAGACAACTGAAAGCCCTCTCTAAATCTCAAACTACTACACCACATGTTTCAAGGCTTTGCTATTTGCTGAAAAACATTCGTAATGAAGGCAATTTACCTGCACTACGGAAGAGTTGAGATATTCTGCACAAACTCCAAATGGCTGAACTAATGCAGAGATTGCCTGAAAGAAAGAGAGCAATTTAGGGGTAGATAAGAGGTCTTTCCAGAACTATACCTTAAAAGGCAAATGCAGGTGAATAAATATTATCTATCTCATAACACAACCTTCAGTGCCTTGTTACCAACTGTCAAGAAGTTGCATGACAGTATTAACAAGGAAAGGTCCAGAAAAAAAAGGTTTACTCTACGGCACACACTATGTACCATATATTTTTGCTCAAAATAAAAAGTGTCTTCTCAGTTTTCACCAGTCTCAGACCTTTCACCACTCTTAAATCTCAGTCTAATCATGTTTCAGCCGTAGAAATAAACAGACAAAATGGACACATCACATTTGAGTTGTTCTCCACAGCACTGACAAATGTGAGCATACGTAGGTGAAAAGTTATATGGTGAATTTCTTTCCTGAAATATTAAGTACAAGGAAGTGTTTGTAAGTACGTCACACATGTCAAGGTTTCTTCCATACACAGTTTTCAAGTGATATCTATTTTCAGGATATTGAGAGTTTGAAGACGCTCATTCATCAGTACAGCACAATTTGCTTCCTCCTCACAAAAGGTAAATTGAGTGTGACACTGCAACCAAAGCCTAAATTAAGCCATTCTGAATAGAACTTTCCTCCTAAATAAGAAGTTATTAGTCATTAAGGAAAGTCAAAGTTGCAAGATTAAAATTGAATTTCCTTATTCTGTCATGCTCACATATGAGCTTCTCTCTTGAAGTGGCAAATATCAACACATGGTAAAGAAAGAAGTTTTATTCTCTCCAAATGGCAGTGCATTGAAAACAGATTAGGGGCTGATCCTAAGTTACACTGGCTTTCCTTTAACTTCCTTATTCTCCAAGACTTCAAAGAAAATAAGTCTCCTGGTTATATATTAGGAAGCTAAAAACAAGAAGTTATGCTTTGCCATCAAAAAATTCCTTAAAACTGTTAAACTAATCATTTTTTAAATATGGTTCTTGAAAATTTGCTTGGGATTAGACAGGGTCTGGCTTCCTAAGAGATTATTTTCCTAAACAATTTCACACTTTTTTTTCAAAGCACTAGAAATCACTTAGCTTAGACATAAATGCAACTACACTGATTCTTCACAAAGATATTCACAAAAGATGAACATACCCCAAGTTCAATATCTTCTGAATTGAGTTTTGACTGAATTGCTGAAAAGCCACCCAATTCTGCAAACTGAAATGAAAGAAGCAGCGTTATATCAGTGAGCTACAGTATTTCATCATTTAAATACGCTTTTATATTAAATATTTCATTCAGAACACCTGGCCTGCTAGCAAGTATCCTTTACTGTAGAACACTGCATTCAATACGAGCTTAGCATTTTCCTGAGAATTCCAGGGCACACCAGGGAATGCAGTTCATTGCACTTGGGCACTAGTTTGAACATCAAGCTAGAAACCTCATCTCTGCTAAAAATGGGTATGGGGAAGAAAGCTGGATCCATTTAAAGTGCCAGCTGAGTGGCCCGGCACATCTCATCAGGGGACATCACTGCAGCCTAAACTGAACTCTGGACTTTGGTACTAACTATCTCATTAGTGCCAAGATGAACAAGGGAGAAAGCAGCAACCTCAAAAAGGGATTTCCTGCAAGGTCCTTTCCTTCTAAGGAGGGAGCAGGAATATAAACAGATTACTTTCTGTGGCTGTCATTCTCTAAGAGAGGGAAAGCCAAGAGGAGACGGAAAAAGGGAATTATTATCTCTTGAGTAATAAATTCAAATCACGATTCTGCTGGGTATACATTTACCTACCCGGTTCACCAGATCCACCAGCCACCCATGAGGTTCCTGAACAATTAAAACATTAACAAATTAGTAACTGCAATACCAGCACTAAGCTTTTGTCTTCTGAAAAGGAGATTTGGACTGATGCACTCAGCTCATTAATCCACACCCTAAATGCACGCACTATTACTTCAAAGCAAACACAGCAACGTGTTGATACCAGCTCCTTTATGGAGTCTGCAGCTGCAGCTCCGGGACGTTCTCATGAGCATCACCCTTTTCTGGGTTCTGCTTGACATCGCTCACCACGTGCTGTGCCAACAGGACTTGCAAGCAACTATATTTATAGCACATGAGCAGCATGGAACACTACAAAAAACCCTGTCCCAAAGGAGCAGATGTGAAATTTTGTTTCTCAAAGGCGAAGTTTTGTTTCTCTGGGCACAACTTGTTTCTTGAAGCAGGGACAAACAGCAGTCAAGCTCTTTTCTTAAACCTACCCATAGGGAACAAATGTGACACGGCAGTGCAAACCTCAAAACCAGGTTGGTGTCACTGTGTTTAAGTTGATTTTCTATCCTAGCCTTGGGTGTCAGAACAGCTTGAATTCTCTGGAGAGAATTCTCTTAAAGTCAGTACAGCCAGTGAACACTGACACACTTAGAACCATTTCGGTCATTTCATATTCAACAGCAAAACAGATGCAGTCCTCAGACACAACAGATCTATCTGGCTGACTCTTGTGATATTTCAGATATCCCAGGGGTATCTGAAATGGGTGTAAAATACACTCATTTATAAACCTGTTCTCCAATAGGAAACTGAGGCAAAAGTTCCAGAGAACAAAGAAAATTCTTTTCTAATACATTCAAGTCCTGCTTACTCATTTAAATTTTCCTGAGTCATAAATGATTACTATCCCCAAAAACACTTTCTAAAGCACAAATCTGCCCTAGAAACGGCAACACTCACCTTCTGAAAAGTGGATATGGGCGAGACAGCATGCATATTGCCCTCCCCGAAGACCTCTGCCCAATTTCTCTGGCATACCTTCATTCGATTCTTGAAGTGATATTCATTGTCGGGGTTAAATGCCTTTAAAGAAAGTCCACGACAATGAAAAGAATAGTTTATGCTGGTCTTAAAACTTATTATATTTTTTCACTCAAAACATTCCTCTGGCTGGCAGTTAAAACTCTAGCAAAAAATAAGTAGTTCAACAGATGACCCATTCTTCTGTCTCTCAATTCTTACTGTCTAAAAACCTTGGAAGATATAATTCTGTATACACAATATCCATTCTCCATGATTCAGAAATCAAACAAACTCAAAGTACCAGATAACAAAAATGAACAGTGAAATGGTTTTAAAAGAGCTCATTTAACAGAAGTTTTGAGCAGCATTCACGCCATAAGGAAGTGGACACTGGATGCTGAATATCTGCAGCAAACAACGGCGACAGATTCTATGTCAACATAGCACGATGTGCATAGGTAAAAAAAAGCAGCAGCAATGTGAATATTAGATGCCAAACACCTGAACACTGCATACAAAAACACTGAATATTGTTCATGCCAATTACTACTAGAAACTTTCAAATTCTGAGGATGTTCACTCTAATTAGTGTATTTGTTTTCCATAGTACTTAACCAGATCTCTGACTACAAATCTCTGTCATTATTAGAAATTGCATGAGAGAGACAAATACCATTGTAAGCACACCGAGCAAGCCCACAGGAATAGGATCTTGCTTCACTCTTTCTGCAACCAGGTCTACCAGCAGCATGAGCATGTTGTAGATTCCTTCATGGATTTCTGTTCCCCATTTGTGAACGGCACTGGATGTCAACAGCTACCAAAAAATAAAGAAGAAAAAAAAGGATAATTATTGAACCTTGAATGCAATCACATAAAGAGAAAAAGATCAACCTCAAAAACGTACTGTTTTCAGAGCAAATATTTCCTCAGAATATAGTAATCACTGCCTGGTGTGTTACTTTACATGTTTTCCCTACCCTCATTGTTTAAGTGTTAATTTAATTTCTTAATTCATTGTAGAACATCTTAAGTAACAATTTATGACAAATAAAATGAAGAATCAAAACAAACCATTTTCCACTTTCACTAGCTATTAAAATTGTAACTTTTGCAAGGCTCAACCAATATGCAACTAATTTGTTTGCAGAACGAGCACACAATTGTTCAATCTTCAATTTGGTGCACCACAAAGCTGCATCAAATGAACTTTGAGCAGGTTTTTTTATTAGCAAACAAAAATAGCTTTTTCTCTACTATGAAGTATTTAATTACACTTTCACACCTACTGAAATGTGTTCTTTAACAATTACATTGGACCAAATTTAAAGAGAACATTAAGTTCCTACCTACAGGCATAATGATTGCTGGTTGTATGTGAGCATTAGCAAGTCTTTATAGTGAGAAGAGCACAGCATGTCAAATACAACTACTGTTTGCACCATTTCTAAACATAATATGATATTAGGCTCAATAACCGGCTTGGAAATATTTAATTCAGCACATTCTAAAGGCAGGTTTCTACAGACTCTCCTAGAGGAGTCAATCTACACTATTTAATGTGCAGAAAATACCAAGTGATTTGAAAGCCTTATATGCAATATCATTAGTCTAATAGCCAAACAGGGTAAGAGATTCCGCCCTCTTCCCCTTTTATTTTGGGTTCTTTTAAAACTGTATATATTTAATGTTCACACATGTTGTCTAATAAGTGAGAAAGAAACTTTGGGAGAAGCCAAAACATACAATAGTGGGAAGCACACTGGCTTGGAGATCTTCGGAGAGAAATTTCAAAATAACCCAGACAAGAACTATGGAAGCACATAGGACATTAAGTACTGAGGGTGAGGGTAAAACCTAAACAAGTGATGAAAAGAGGTCAGAATTTAGCAACCCTCCAAGGAAGGAACAAAAAGAACAGTCAGAGGAAATTTGCTATTAATGGCAATATCCAGATTCTTTACACCTGCCTTTAAGCTACGACACCAGCTATAGAGAAGATAAAGTAGTTGACGTGCATGCAGCAATTGTAGAACTGGGAGTTAAGAGTTTGATGATTTTTAATTTATTTTATTGAATCTAAGAATACCCTCTGTGGTTACCAGTTTCTCAAGCATTTATCAGTCTGGAACATAATACACAGCTTCCACCGCAAACAAGTCAAGCACAAACTGGTTTACCTCCTTACCTTTTTAAATGCTTCAGGCATGCATCTGTCCATAAATCTCTTGCAATTCTCATCAGAATCAGCAAGACCTTCACAAAAAAGAAGGGCAGCACATGTTTTAGGATTACTTCAAGGAGCTTATTTTTAAGTTTTTGGAAACATCAAGCAACGTTACCAGCAAAAGTTCTGTAGTCCACACACAACCAGTGTGACACTTCTTCAGGCATAAGAGAGTGTCAGTGAAAATAACTTCCCTTTTAGACTATTCAGAAACTTCTTATTTTTATCTTTCACAACTTATTCAAGCATGACTAGCATTACAAATATTTATCCCTTCAAAGTTTGTACCTTTTACCAACTTCACCTAATTTCTCATGTTTCACACCCCCCCAGAACCAAACCCACATAGCGCCCTGAGAACACAACACATACGTGGTGGTTTTAGTTTGCTCGTTTCTTTTTAACCTAACAACTTGCATTGTTCAAAACAGATTATAACCTCCTTTTAGTCTGCCTCCAGGCATGATGGAAAAACTACCTTGCAATCATTATCCCATGAGCCGGGCACGATGCCTCCGTAATGCACTTAACCCCAGCCAAAGTACTGAACACTGAAAAACCAAATTCAAGTTTAATGCAGTATAAGCATTTCACCAGGGAAAAAACAACCAGTTACACAAGCTTGGCGGAGCATGAATGTAGATGACAGCTTGTTTTTACTAATGGAAAATAACCGGCACAATCAAAAAAAAAAAGCTGCAATTCATCTCTGAAAAACAGTAACTCCTACAATTGTAAGAACATAAAGAAACATGTTCTCCATTTCTTCTAAAAAGCTAAAATAAACAACTTCTTAGAAAAAGAGATTGACGTTTTTCAGCGTTAGGTATAGTTCACTGTTAGTCACTTACAGAGATACAACCATTTCTCAGGGTGCTGGGTAAACAACTGCAAAGTGGATGTGAAAGCAGAGCTGCCTATAAAATCTTTTGAGCAGATCATTTGGCACGAGCAGAACTTACCGAGTCGTGCGAGATACGTGGACGCAATCAGGCACTTGCCCAGAGACTCTTCCCGCTTATACGGTATGGACCAGTGGTCTGTTAAAACTCTGCTCTCCAGCTCATATAAGTTGGTTGTTGGGAACTCGATACCTTCGCCAGAGCAATTCCCATTTTCATCGTTTTTCTGTTAATAAAAAGATGTCAAGTTTTTATCTATCCTAGACACTTAAAAGGATTTAGTAGCTTTGGAAAAGAAGGCTATGCCTGTAACAAGCATGTCAAATCCTCCCCAACCCTGCGGCTGCTTGTGTTTTACAAAGCAGAAACTGATATTTCAATTTCTATGGAAGGGATTACATACCTTTATATATTTCCTGTAGGTGATAACCACTGTGTTTACATGGCTAATTGCTAACTAATTGCCTATTTAAATGGCAAATCCTTTCCCTTCACATAACAGATCCTAGAGTGAAGTGATAACTGCTTCTAGTCCCTGTGGGGCTGTAGAGTATAAACCCTGATCTTCACAGAACTCTGCACATTAATCCCTTGTTCAGCAGCTGCTGGAAAATACAGAATAGTTCATTCCAAGGTAGACCAATCTGATCATCTTCTCACCTCATTAAATTTAAAAAAAAAGGATGATGAAATGAGTACATTTGGATAACTAGAAAAAGTATTCCAAGAAAAAAATTCATCTTAAGTGTAGCTGACAAGGAGACTACAGTCGTCCTTCTTCCATAGCCAGACTGAGTTTCTGGAAAGTATTCCTGGAGGCAGATGAGGGAAAAGGAAGCAGGAGCAGCTCAGCATTCCCAGCTCCTTTGCCAGTGCCACTGAACAGCAGCTATTTCTGTGCACAGACACAACACAAAATTAGCCCCACATTCCTTGCCAAGTGCCACACGAGGCAACTGTCTCAGTAGTACCAGGGAAAAGAGGAGGCTGGGCAGACAAGCCACCTATTTCTTTAATTTTAACCTCACTTTGAGGCTTTCTACCCCAGGTGCAAAGAGTTCCCATGTACTGGGTTTTCCCAGCCTTCAGAACACCAGGAGGGAGCCAAGTAGGAGGAAGGACAGACTGTTTGGATCAGGACTGGCAGCAACTGGGAGCAGCTGTGACAGAAAGAAGAAAACAGAAGCGCGGCGGCAGTAACGAGATCCCATGAGGAGAGAAGCCAGGAACAGGCAGGGAGGAGGAACAAGCAGGAAACACATTCAGGTGTGAAAAACAGCACCAGGAAAGCGAGTGCAGCAATTAGAAAGGAGTAAACCAAGGGAAATCAAATAACCTCCAGAGGAAGCTGTATGTAAAAAATGCAATCAATCCACAGAGAGAAGGGTGTTCCTGGTTTCCTCACTGTATGAGGCACTTGAAAAATTAGACACGCCTATTAAAAAGTCAACACTTCATATTCACTTTCATAATGATTAAAAAACACTAACCCGTAACCATCAATTGTATAAAGTCCATCCTATAAAATCCGATGGTGCAGGAGACCGCAGCACACAGCATCCGGGCTTAATAACCTGGCTGTAAATCAGCATTAATATTTATAGAAATGGGATATAAAATAGTAGCCAGAACTGAAAGCCCATTGATGTTTGGGAAGCAACGTGCTGCCTTCCCACAACCCTCCACTGACGGGTTAATCCCAAATTTGTCGTTATCGGAAGCTGCACTTCCTTCGAGAGACCTGGATGCCACCTTGGGAAGCTGCAATCCAGGGCTGCACATGCAATTCTAGCCTAACTCATGCCTGGTAAATCACGGCTCGCCAGCTTCTGAAGTGGCATTTAAAGGTCTAAGCTAATTTAATACTGCTAGAAAAAAAAAGGGAAGTATTTAAAAGCAAAGGTTGCCTAGGAAATGGCACGTGGTGGTGATTAACAAACAACAGATAAATTTAGCACTTCTGTAGGGGACACCTAGCCAGAACCCAAACCCGTTTCTTGAACACCGAGTACATTAAAGGAAGTCTTTATAGTAACATCTTAGAGCAAGGTCCCAGAGCTCAGCTCAAGCCAGACTAGCAGCAAATGACAGTGACACTTCCCTATGTGCCACCCAGCTGCCCTTTCTCCATCCCCTAGGGAAAGGTGTCCATGGGAAATAAAACATCCATTGCCAGCACCAGCCTTTGAGGGATTCCGCCTAACAGCAGTGCAGGGCTCGACTGCGGCTGGAAAACTCAGCTCTTGTTCTGCCTCCCCAACTACATTCAAGCAAAGTTGCTCTTTGTTCACTTTGAAGTGATTAAAAATTGCTAAAACTAAGGAAATGCATAAAGAGATACCACAGTAATGTTTTTTTCTGAACTGTACGCTCAGCTTCTCCAAGTAAGGGCATTATCATAACAGTTGTGCCAAGGATAGCAGCCGCTTATTGCTGGATTAAGTCTACCAACATCATAGGAAAAAAGGAGGTCTCCTTTTATTCCAGTGGTAGCAGCAGGTGCAGTACTGGAAATGCAGCTCCAATAACATGGGCAGCTACTGCCAAGGAGGGAGCCCATCCTTGGCACACTATTGATTAGACAAGTCACTCTTGTCTATAGGTTTGCTGCTACTAAAGCCCTGCCAATAAAGCTCAGCTACAGAACAACTCCACGAGCACCCGACGCTGAGCAGCTCCACAGCTCCTGCTCCGCCTGCAGCAGGCTCCAATAAACTCCCACAGAGTTCAAGAGTCTAACGCAAAATCCACTTCAAGGCATTAATTTATTACTCTGTACTTCTTGGAAATTGCCGCCCTTTTCAGCTCGTTTATATTACTGCACATTCAGTCTCGCTTCTCAAAACATATCCAGGATAAATAAGAGCCTCTCTAAATACAGACCCGTGCGCTGCTCCTTGAGGGGAGGGATTTACTAGCAGCAGTTGCATTAACAAAGTGCTCCGGGACAAGGGGCAACGTCAGCTCTTGGGTAACTTTGTCTCCCATGGACAAATGCTGCAGACCTCATTGCTCTGAAGCCGGCCACAAAATGAGCAGGGAGCCGCTTCCCACCCCTCGAGGCCGAGGGGATAAGATCATCACGAAGGATCCATGGACATTGGCTCGGAGCTGCAATAAAAGCTTTCCAGGAAAGAAGATGTTATGGAAAATAAGGAGAGCACAAGGCCACGGCTGTCTCCTCAAAAGCAGTTTTCTGGGTTGTATTTTGGGGATTATGTGTTTTTTGATACAGAATCTTTTCTCCTTCCTTTCAGACGGATGACTTGAGAACAATGTCCCTCGTTGTTGCTTAGTCTCG
>JAUBOD010000755.1:1474382-1504441 GCA_032353885.1 Nothura maculosa | reverse complement strand
ATATATATATGAACTTTCCTGATAGCATATCTATTGAGACCACTTAAAGGACAAGATTGCATATTCCAACTTAAGAATCTAGAAGTTAGCATTTCTCATGCACCATTGCCTGAGGAAGAGGGAAAAGCACTCCAATCCTATATAATTGAGGACCAGAGAAGAAAAGAGTCCTGAGGAATCAGAAGGTGTGAGAAAGCAAAGGAAGGAAAGAAAGAGGGAGCAAATGTCTTCAAGATCTACCTTTAGCAGCTGCACAGACTGTTCCACTGTCCAGCATGATATGGCACATATTTGATAGTCATTTGACTGTGTTACTTTACTAAAGAAAAACATAGTTACTTTCTACAGAATATGTTGAATTTGAGGAACCCGGAAACTGAATGTTACATAGCGAGAAAAGAAACATTTGGGAACAGAAGCTGCTGTTCTGGTAAGTGGTCATGTTGTGACATTGAACAGGCTTTTACACTGACTCTGGTGTTGCCGGCTAGCCTGAGAACAAGGCTCGGCAGAGCACTGCAGGGCCTGAAGAGCGTGTTACGGTAGGTGTGTCTGATAAATTTGTGTTTTATAAGTAAACCTGCTTATCTTCGTAAGCTCATTTTAAAGTTAATCCTGTGCTTTATAGCCCACTTGTTTAAACAGTGAATGCGGCATCCTCATTCAAAGAAGAGCGGCTGTATTGTTCTGGTGAAACGTATGTACATGTTTAATATGTATGCATATACGTACACATGTGACCAAGCTAAAGGATGACTCTGTGGCTTGCTGAAACCAGAAGTTTTCAGTGCTGTTTGCAGTTGTTGGAGTATTGCATCCAAAACCCTTCAGCTAACTGAAAAACACCCGTTGCCATCCCAGTTTTATTTCCACCTCAATTGTGTTAACAGATGCATCCCACCATGTGATTGTTACATATGCATTTAGATACTTTCATAGAATGTATTTTTTATGCTGCCATAAAATCCTTAGCTTCAGGTGTATGTTTTGCTCAGGATACAAGGCTGTCATTCTCCTTGTTTATTACATGTAGCATAGCAATGTATTACCAAGGAGAACTTGGTAGGAGCTAAAAACTTCCTCTTCATAAACAATTTATAAATAATGACTAAATCTGTAAAATCAAAATAAATTTTAACTGCGGTGCTGTCTTTAAGGCTCTGCCACTGTATGATGCATAGGCCCAGGCAGAGTTGTATGAAAAGTGCGATTCTGGTCTGCACGATAGCTAGAAGGAATTTCTTTCTAGTTATTGCATGAATGAGGAGTGTGTGTGAGTCTGCATGAAACCCAGCTCATCTATTTGCAAAGGAAGGACTCACTTTTCTCACCGAGGTTAACAGTTAGTGAGTAGACACCCAGTACAGTTGGATCTCATGAGGATAACAAGAGGCTTCTGTCCTGTCTGCCAAATGAACAGAAACACTTTCCACAGGCTGCAGTGTAAATGTTTTCCTGAGAAAATGAGTTAAACCAACAGAAGAAGCAGCAAACCAAGTGGTGTTGCCTTGCAGGAAAGCCTGTGGGCTACCTGAGAAGGCAACTTTCAGGTGAGACGTGTCCCTTTCTGTACCTCTGAGCATACTGAGCACTGAAGAGGAACATTTATGCAAAGGTTTATCTCACTTTTTTTGCTGCTCATGGGCAAGGTGCTTCTTAGTGTAGCTGTTTGTGAGGCACTGTAAGCTTTTACTGCTTGAGGAAAAGGTATCTCTGATCTTGCAGGACTCGACTTTTGTAGCTGTGTTGTACAGAATTGATTTAGCTTTTCTGGAATGACTTTATCCTTGTTTCCTGTTATTCCTTCTCCCACTCAGTCTCTTCCAATTTACCATTTCTGCTTTATTTAAAGCTAAATATAAAAGATGGAATTTAAGACACTGAGTTGATGAACAGATTATGCAGAAGATTTGCATTATATGAAAAGTATGATTTTTTTTTTCCAATATAGAATTTGGTCAATATTTGGTTTTGTTTAGTAATAGGCTTCAAGGCATTTGTGTATTGAAGAACTGCAAAGAAATCCAGAAAAATAAACTGCCATGGACAGGTAGCAGAGGTACACAAATGCATTTAGCTCCTTGGACATCTGCACACCTTCAAAAGAAATATTTTTGGCAGACTTGGCAAGTGTGTGAATGTATTCACAACCATCACTTGCCAGATTTGTGCAATAATACGTTGAGTCTTTGTCTACATGAGGATTTTTGTTGCCTGTGCAGCTGTTGGCCACCTAAAAAGGAAATTTGCTCTGGGATAACCTCGAGAGCAAAGCCTGCTGTCAGCATCGATTTGCACCGAGGCAACTCACCTTGGCTTCAAGCTGGGATTACTCATCTATGAGTAATCATAATTACAATATTTAGAGCTCACATGGTGCTTTTAAGCTGGTATCTAACAAGCCTGAAAGGGGGATGGAAGGGTGTCATTAGCAGCTCTGCGGGCGTTAATTTTGACTCCTGCTCTAGACCATAGTGGAGCTGATAGGGAAAGAAGCTGAGCAGATCTTGTGGTGATGTGCTGCCTCCCAGCACATCCATCCCTCTTGTCATCTCAGTGCCCAAAGGAAACAGGAGTTGAACTGTGACTAATTTGGCAGCAGTTGAGTACCCAATGCTCTCCGGAACACAGAAGTGAAATTTCAAGCTATTTCCCATGACTAGGAACAGCATGATGTGACTGTGGGGAGAACTGAGCAGTTATGTCAAGGGAAACTCAAGTGAAAGGAAAGAACAGCTGATTCCAGGGGCTGGTTGGATCTTTGCCCTCCTGCTTTGCTCTGTGGTTTGTTTTCAGCTCTTTGAGATGGGCTGTGCATGGGTCTTGCACCACTTCTCCACGTCTCTGAGCTGGGAAATGAAACAAACCTCAAACTGTGGAAAACGAAAGCTAAGGCTGAGCTTTTTAAAACAAACTGAAAGCACAGCAATGCAGACTACAGCCATTCAAAGGCATTGAATTTGGAAAAGAGCCTTGGAAAAGCCTGCAGTCATGACTGATGCAATTTTAATGTGTGTGGTTCTAGGTAAAATTACTACTTTTAAGATCCTTTCTCTGCCTATGTTGGTTAGAGTTCTTTACTCATTAGGGATAAGTTGTTTTGCTGACATGCGAGTTCATTATCAGGTGAATTGCAATGGCAGAGCTATTTCTGGTGCTCCAGGGGCTCTTGTGGAGCTACTCAGGACTGGGGGAGCTGCCCAAACAGGATATTTGGTGCCCAGGCACAGCTGCCCCTCTGAACCCCTGCAGAGGTGAACTCGTCCTTCAGCTGAGGGGACTTGCTGTGAGAAGAGTGTGGGACCCTGGGCAGGGGCACAGGAACCCAGTGATGCTCTAGGGATGAAACTGGCTTAAGCAGAAACTTGGGTGTTCTGGATGCACTAAAAAAGCATGTGAGGCACCAAGCAATTTTACAGGATTAGCCTTCGGATGCTATTATTTCATCCTCAGGTTGTCACAGCCTTGCTACTGATCACTTTTCCCTCTGATCCAGTGATACAGAACCCTTGCAGCTGGCCAAGTGCTGTAGAAGGGCAGCTCTGGTACAGGGACCACACTGACTATCACGGCTGTTGCAGGACAAACCCAATCACTTAGATAATTTTCAGTCTCCTTGTAAGCAGAATTGTGAATCAGAGCTATGAATCGGGTACAGACAAGCACAAACTCTAGAAGGGAACAGTATCAAGGCTCTGCAGGGCAGGTAGGAAGCAATAAGCTCAATGCTGAGGAGGTCCCATAAGCTCACAAGCTACAGTAAGGGCAGTGCAGTGGCAATGGTGAGTGCAGTGACATGCAGCACTGCAAGGGTTAAGGCTATTTTCTGTAGTGTGTGCATAGCTGATATCCAGGAACAAAAGTGGTTGGCATTTTCCTGATGCAGCTATAATGCTGTGGTGCAATATGCTAGAGCAACAGGGAACTCCTTGCTGGCTTTTTGCCCTGTGCAGATTCCTTTTAAATTACGTTTTGACCTTTAGAGCAAAACCTGCTTCTTCAGTTTCTTATTGTCTGAGATCTGCATTGAAGCTTGAGAAACAAATCTGTAGAGCTAGAGGATTTTTCTGAGCTCTTATTAGTGAACCAGAATAGGCAGGAATGAGGTTGTTGAAGAGCTGAACCACCAAGTAGAACTGAGATGTGGTGGGAATGGAGAACATCTGACAAGTGGGGCCTTTTATTTTGGCTTTTACTCTGCTTCACTGCAATGCAGACCTGTGTAGTGCCAAGCTAAAGTTAGTGCAGAAGCCTGTCCAAAAGCTCTTCAGGGGCTCTACCTCCTCCTCAAACAGTGGGGAGTCCTAAATCTCATCCCTCCCATAGGAGTTTTGCACCAGGCAGAGCATTGCAGCTGTTTGGCACCAGCAGTCCCACAGAAGAGTTCTGAGATGGGAGAAAAACTACTGTCCTGACTGAAAACATGGGGATATTGAGGTTGACTATGTTTAGCTATGCTGGAAAAAGCCCCTTTTCTGCGTTCTGTTAACGTTAACGATTGTCTTGATTGCACTCCCACAGATTTTTTTGCCTACATAATGGAATTTATCTGACCATTTGGTGCAGACCGATGGCAATTGCTGCAACTTGGCCAGCAGCAGCAGCCACTTGGTGCCAGGGAAAGCCTCCCTGCAGTGCCAAGTGACCTGCAGGTGCCACTGCAGAGCAGGGGGCAGAAGCCTTGATTGAGCTGATCAATTGGGCCGATTTGGGCTCAGATACAAGGTTTAAGTTTTCAGAAATACCAAGAGTTTCTTAAAGGCCCTGAAAGCCCCACGCATTGGGGTTCTCAGTCTCTTCTGCCTGCTGGCACCTGGTGACTCATCTGCAGTCTCTTATCGTCACCAAGGTGTTTCAGGGCCGAGTTGTACCGAGGTACCAGCTCTGCTGCTCTATCATGTTATCAGCTGCTCCTTTCCCTCCTTGGGGACTCCCAGCCTTTGATCTGTTACTGTGCTACAACATAACTGCCTCTCTTCACTTATCTGCCTTGGCTCCTGTTTATTGCTGCTGTGTGACATTGTGCAAGGCCACCAGCTTTCCACAAATGCTCCCATCCCTGCTGGCTGCTCACTGCTCTTGCAAGTGGATCCAGGTTATCTTCTCTAGTGCCTGATATTGAGACTCTGTTCCCCTTTACTCTTCAAATAATCACACTGGAAGGGACTTTCTGTTCTCCTGAATCAGTTTTCTGAAGGCTGGTATTTGCCATCACACACACTTTTAGCCTACAGGGAGATGGTATGATACAGTGAATTTTCCCTTTCCTTTTTATCAATGCCTTTGGCTGATGCTTTTAATAAACTATAGGGCAGGGGCAGCCTGTTTATTCCACCTGTACAGCACCTAGTGTTGTGAGCTCCAGTCCATAATTGTGGATTGGAATTGTCTTGCAACAGCAGTAGATTCCTTGAAAATTTCTTCTGCTGGCCTGGCTGGATCTTGTTTAATGAGATGGATTAACTTAATTTTTTGGTGCCTATGTCAACAAGATATACCAGTTATGCCCAAGAAAATCAAGACCTCTGCTCCTGTGTCACAATAGCTGCAGTTGGCTGGTAGGTTATGGGGGTAGGGGTTAAGTAAGCAACAAGTGGGCAAAAGCGGAGATAAAACACTACTACAAACATTATTTGCTTAAAACCAGCTGAAATCCTGGTAGCACTGAAAATGAGAGTGTGGGCAGCATCTGAGCCAGGGCAGATGATGCTTTTCAGATTCCTAGCAAAACCTTCCTAACGCATGGGCTGTCAGGTGGGAACTTTGGCACAAGAAGCACATATTGGTTCATAAGCTGCAGAACCACACATTCCAGCTGCTGCTCCTCCTCAGTGATCCACACGTTTCATCTGTTTGCCCAGGGCTGGGCCTTGGCAGCAGCCTGAGCTGTGCTGGGTTCTGTGTAGGGATTTGTCTGCTGCACTTGGCCATGCCACATGTGCAAGGCTGGGGCTGCGGAATTTTGTTTCTTATTGTGCTCTAGCAAAGTGTCACAGCTCCTATCTGCTGTGTCTAACACAGAACTGGCTCCAGACAGCTGGAGGTTTCTCCTTTCAGAGGCCAGGTTGGGCTTGCTTTATTTCATAAACTTCTCTTTCCTCCCACACTGTGATCCATGCAAAACTGCTTGGCAAGTTAAAAGCCCTGTGTGGCGTGTGGGCAGGAGGATTGTGGTGCTGAAAATGTGAGATGTAGCCCGGTTCATGGGGGAGAACTAGGCAGGGAGCAGAGTCCTGTGCTGCCTTTGTAAGACTTGTCTGGCCTGTTTCACAGCGTCTTAACTACTGATACTTGACTGTAAGCTTGGCCTACAGTCACTAATTTTCACCGTCCTGGGGCTTCTTCCAGGTTTTAATGGTCTCTGTTAGGATGGTATTTGCTGGGAATATTGGTGAAAGGTGGCAGTGTTTTTGCCACTGCTGTTATTGTTGCTGGGGCTATCGTGAAAGCTTCTTAGTGGTGCTTTCCCTCCTGTGAAATGTGTAGGGGATCTATTTATAAATGGAGAGATCCCGTATCTGTCTTTCCCTTAGATTTAAGGGTAATCCCCGCTAAGAGGGGAGAATCCCTCCAGGATTGCAAAGCAGGTTAGTGCAGAGTTGCAAGTAATCCACTCCTGAGCCTCAGCCTCTTCTTTAGGCTGGAGAGGGTTGATGGTGGCAGGAGTGGGGGTGGTGACGAGTCATCGTTTTCCCCATTAGTGTTGCCTGTTAGGGCAAGATCTTGCATCCCCAGGAGGAGGAAGAAAGGATACAGGGTGCCCTCTTCCATCCTCCTCTCCTTCCACAGGCAGATCCATGTGGCCTTCTTGTCGTCTGTACTTGGCCTTGGTCTTTGCTTTCTTCTACCTTCTTGTCTGGAGCAGAGCCCTCCTGGCGTGCAGGGGACAATGACTCTTCTCCTGTTGCTGGAGCTCTCAGGTTCCAGTAGTTGATCCTTCTGCTTTTGAAATAATCTTCTAGAGGTAAATACAGAAACCTGCTTCCATTTATTTTTTTCTTGTGAAGTGAAGAATTAGCCTGGTTTCCACTATGTCTGCCTTTCACGTTTCCACATGTGGATTCTCTGCTGACTAATAACAGGCAACCTCAGTCTATCGAGCAAGAGCTTGGTCCCTCTCTTCTGTCCGAACCCTGGTTTTGCTGAGGCTGAGGGGAACTTGTTCCCTTTGAGGCCTGCTCCCTGGTGTGCAGCTTGCTTGGCATTCACTGAGGTGCTGCAGATTGATTAGGCAGATGCAGATGGACCACAAATGCTGCAGTGTGAGCCTAATTGCCATAAGAAATAAGACTGATGCTTCATGGTTCCTTCCCAGAACGTCTCTTCAGCTCCTCGTGTGCTGGTTGTAACTGCAGGACACACTGCCCTCTCTTGGTCCTTCACGGGCTGTGGATCTGGGCTGAGGAATTTCTTTATGGATGTCAGAAAAGCCAGAGGGAGATATCTGGAGCTTTCTAGGGGAATCTGACTCAGGGTGGGATTTATAATGTCAGTCAGAGTTGCAGGACTTTATAGGTTCTTTCCAGACCTTGAGATGCTTTCTGTGGAATTTTACTACTTCATGAAACCAATTGGGGGGAAAAATACCCTCCTAGCAGTTTTATCTCTGCATGCAAAAATAAGTGATGTAAGAAGCAGCGTAAACCAGCTAGCTGGCATCATGAACACATGCTGAAAGACTTTCATCTAGTTTGTCTTTTGGATGATAGTTTTATGTAAATATTGGAGAATCCTGGTTATGATGTAAATATATTAGAAAACTTGCATTTCCAAATATAATGGGATTGTAGGAATGACATTGGGATCAGCAGTTGTTTGAAAGAGAAATATCTGACTTGATCTCAGGACATGCCCTGCAGAGCTGAGGTAGCTCAGAGTTGTTTCTGGCCACTGGGTACTTCAGTCCAAAGCTCAGCCCTGAGCTGCTCAGCACAGCTCCCTTTAACTGGGATGCAATGGTCTCAGATTTGCACAGTTCTGCTACGTGGTGAATGTATATGGGCAGTGCCTGACTGTTTATTTTTTTGTCATTTATCAAAACAGTTGTTGGTAAGAAAAGCCAGCATCACTTTGATGTGCTGCCTGTGTATTCTGAAGGAGCAGAAAGTGGCAGCAGAGCTGGGTCAGTGAGTGTGAGAGCTTTGGGCTGCACAAGCTGACGGATGCCTCCCCTTGAACAGAGATGTGCATTGGGCCGCCAAAGCAGGTTGAAAGAGCCTGGGCTGCAAAGGACATCCTGTGCCCATGATCCTGCACCATGTGAGCTGTCCCTGTCTGGTTCTTTAGATGCTGGGTGGCCCTGCAGGCTGCAGATCAAAGCCCCAGCAGAGTCCAAGGCTCAACACCCTCCCGGGAAGGGGAAAGCTGGGTGCTGCTCAGCACAAGGCAGTTCACACAGCCCTTCCCGAGGCTGCCTGGGCTCCTGAAGTCACTGGCTGCTGTTGTCACCCTGGACAGGCTGCAGGAGGGCCTGGCAGGGGCCTTGGACTTGCTGCAGGGGAGCAGCGGGGCAGGATTGCCCACAACGGAGTCCTGTGCATTTGGACAGGAGGGGTCGCTTCTGGGCTCTGCTTACAGCAATGTCTGGCTGAGACCCCCAAGGATCTGTTTCCTTCCTAGGAACCTACATTTGGGGACACCCAATAGCCCCTCTCACTGGCCCTGGACTAAGCCAAGGAAAAGGTGCTTTCCAAGCTGAACCTGTTCCAAATACCAACTTGGTATTTTCCTAGTGATTTGCACCTTTCTGAAACTGGGACTTTGAACCATTTTTTTTCCCCCTCTTAGAACTGACATGAAAAGGGAAAACTGGAAAAATAGTTAAAGATCCTTCCCTACCTCCCCCAACTTCAAGAGGCTGGTTTTTGAAGGCAGCCTTGGCATCCTGTTGGCCACCTGCACCAAATAGTGGCACCTTACACGTGGTAGCGGCTGCTCAGTGTGCCCAGGTGCTCAGCCTGGGCCCGTCTGCAGGCACGTCCGGAGCAGCAGCAGCCACATTCACACAAACTGTTTGATTTGCACTTCTCATATTTCAGCTCGACTGAAAACAGCCCCTGGCCCTGTAGCTCCAGGCAAGATCTTAGTGCCTCTGCTTTATGTGTTTGCATTAGTCAGTCGTGCAATTATAGATAGAAATGTGTTTTATGCAGCTCCCTGGGTGGATGGAGGAATCCATGTGTGGGATGGTTGAGCTTTAGCTCTTGCCACGGGGGGACGCTGCTGGATAGTCTATAAAGGGCCTTCCACCCGCCTGACGTTTCCTGCTGCCCTCTCTGGTTTCTCTCAGGCTGATTATCCCAAACAACTGGCCCCTGTCTCCCTCGCTCCCTCTTTGAACCCCTGTGGAGCTGGTTGTCCTTGGCACCCTCACCCTGGCGCTGAGGTCTCCAGAGCTGTTCCCCGAAACACTGGCCCTTCGTTCTGCTCGGGAGGTTTTATGGTACAAGGTCACCACGCTGCAGTGTCCTGTGTTCATCTCCCCCCTGGGGCAGGTAGCCAGGGCACAGCTAGCAGGGAGCACGTCGAGGACCTGCATGGGCTTGGCACGCTCGGAACAGACGCAGGCCAGGCTCGACCTGCCCTGCTCTTTGGAAACAGAGTCCAAAGTCAGGTCTGGGCCTGTTGCAGAGACTAAGTTCAATCTAGGTTCACAGCACTCCAGTTCCCTGCTAAGTAAAATGTGGTTTGTGATCTCTGTTTCCTGCAATGACAGTAAAGCACACATTTCATTGCTTCTGAATTTGAGGCAGTGATACTTCCTACTACATTTGCTTGAAGTAAATATGTTTTTATATATGTATGTATGTACACCTATAGTCAAGTTGCTTTTTCAGGTAAATGAGGGACAGACTGTGAGCATGGTCTGGGCCTTATATGTTCTGGGGAATGGTTACCTTTGGTGAGAAAAGTGTGGTTTACCTCATAGACAGAGGTTTCCTTTTGTCCAGGTTCAAATGCACACAATGTGCCCTGGCTCTCAGTGGCTATGTGCACAGTTCAGGCTGTCCCTGTCCCTGCTTGGTTACTGGCTGCCTTTGGGCTCCCTTTCCCTAGAGACTTGGATTCCCCGGCCAGCTCAGTTTGGCCCTTCCCAGCATGGGTGCGTTTTGTGGCAGCTTTGCTTGGAGGTGAAGCTGCCTCGTCTCACGGAAGCTTTGTGAGGATTAGCATCGGGATGGAAGTGCCTCTGCTTTAGGCTCTTCTGTGGCTTGATATATAGTCTGATTTGCAGCATTGCCTGAAGGCCAGGTCATGGTCATTGCCATGACCTGCTGTTTTGTTCTTCCGTACTAAAACACACATATAGAGAATGATGTGGAGCCATCCTTCTTCTCATGTCTTTTGGCATAAATGCCTTGGACTCAGAGACTTTATTCAGATAATTCACAGCTGGGACTTTGGTCCATCCTGTACTACACAGGGCTTTATTCTGTGTAATTTGGTTCCTAGGAGCAAGTTTACAAAGTGCTAATAATGCACAAGAGAGGAACCTCCTAGTTGTGCTTTGGTGGCTCCCAGCACGCTGAAGAGCTCCACAAGTTGGGCTCCTGCTAGCAGAGCTCCAAGCTCCTCTGGGAAAGGGAAGGAATTTAGGCTTCCTACTGTTTGTACAGCCCGTTGAGGAGATGAAGGGCCCAGCGTGGCTCTTGTGGGGCATTTTGCTGGTTATGAGCAGAGTGTTTAAAAAAGGAGACACTGCTTTTGGGAATGAAGAGTAAGAGGGTCTGGCAGCCAAGTGAAGTTTAAGGATGGATGTAGTGTAAGCAGCTGCCTTGTAGTGTGTCAGGAGGCAGCAGTCTGTGCTCATTAAGCTTATGGTTAGCAGCAAATGCCTGTGTTTCAGCCAGGCCTGATCATGATTGATTGGAATTCCAGAGAGGATTCAAATTCATGCGTCTCCTCAAAGGGGTGGATACGTGTGTTGAGGAGGACAGTAATAATTCAGGAACCTTTTTTAATCTTTATGGTACCTTCTTGCAGAGCAGCAGCAAGCTCCCTGTGTTTGCAGAAGCATTTCTATAACGCAGAGCATGTTCAGATATTCCTGCAACGTTTCATTCCTAAAGAGGATTCACGTTTCAGAGTCTGCATTGGCCCACTGGGAATTAAAACTGTCCTGCAGGGCTCCAGATTTCGAGTGCCTTGGGACTGCCTAGGAACTGATGGAGAGCAAAGAAACACACTGGAGCTCATCAGACAAAACTCTCCTCAGCCCCAGGTTTCTTCCTAGAGTTTGGCAGGACCTCCTGGTTCTAGCAGAGGTAGTGAAAGGTCTTTGTGTCACCAAGCGTTAGGCCACGTGTTGGAAAACTGCCCTCTTCCTATCGTGGAGGGAGAAGGAAGAATCCTGACATGAGGATGGGGGTCCATGTTTTGCAGCTGTGTCATCCCACGGAACGAATGGGATCTGTGGCAAGTGTGGACATGCAGGCATTTTTGATGAATTATCCAGAGCAGATGAGATGGCTTCATCCTCTGACTCTCACTGCTGTGAGACAGCTAAGCCTTGACCCAACACAGAGCTTGCCACCACAAATGGCAATTGGTGATTTTTTTAAAATGCAGAGTGACTTTATGTTGGATCAGCACTTTTGTGTCATGTAGCTTTGGCTGTTTTGACCTAGTATTAGAACACCTAGAGCTGTGTAACCTAACCTAGCCCTGTTCCAGCTTTGAATCATTTCTTATGGAGCCTGTGTCTTCCTGCTGGCTCCTATATTGACTAGATTCCTCAGTTGAGCATGAAAGTTGGGATTCAGAAATGTCCCCTATTCCACTGCCACAGGATCCTCCCTGACAGAGCAAGGGAAGGCAGGAGCAGGGGTGGGTGTTGCTGATGGAAGGTGAGGATCTGAATCTCGTTTGTAGGTCCTTGGATTTCAGTGCAGTTTTGTCATGGATCGGATCAGCCCCTGGCCAGGTTGTATCACAGACCTGCTCCGGATTACAGGCAGCCACCTCCCCTTTCTTTTCTTTGCTTTTGCCTGAATTTCTCTCTTGCAAATATCTGGGTAAATATGTACAATATAGACAGAAGGAGGGATGTGGGGCAGGGCAGCAGGAGGACACTAGTGAGCTGCTTTCATGGAAGCCCCTTGCTCTTGTGCCTCAGTTTCCCCTTGTATCCAAGAAAGGGTGACTCCCACAGCATGACAGGGGAGCCTCTCTGTAACATTAGGCCCCAGCAGAGCAGCTCCAGCAGGAAAATATGATTTAAATTATTGAGAGTGTTGTCATGTGATCACAACTGATTGAGTTCCTGTGGCTTAACAAGTTGCCATCTGTTATCATCTCCATTATGAATTATGCATGAGCTTAAATCAAGACTTAAACCAGAGCAATTCAAGCAAAGTCCTAACTCTGATGATGGAGTAAATCTGTCTCTTGGGCTGTTCATACTGGATGCAAAACACTGCAGCTACATGGACGTGCTGGTCCGGTACAAACTCCTTGCTGGTTCAGACATGTTCAGGATGCGGTGATGGGTTCACTTGATGGTGACAGGTTTTATGCTGGAATCAGGTATCGTCCTCCCTCCCACAGCTGGCACAGGATCAAGAAGATAGTGGAAACTCCCTCATCTGTGTCCTGGCTGAGCTGGCAGAAATATGATCGTGGGCCACATCCCAAAGGGCTCAGGATCATCTGATTGTCAAGAAGAGGCTGGGACCAGCTGCTGACTTGCTGGCTGCCTGGATGGGAGGCCTTCTGGAGCTGCAGCGTGTTCTAACATGTGGCAGCATGTTGGCAAGGTTCATAGTGCTCCATGCCCCGCTTGGATGTTTGTGCTTGGGCCTGGCAGCCTGGCCGGTGGCAGAGGACAGGCCCATGCAGCACGTTGCCCTTTCCCAAACTCATTCTTGGGGTTCCAGCCTCTCAACATTCGTTCCTTGAGCAGGAGGAGCAGCTCGAGTCTATGTGCACAGGTACTTCCCTGTTAGGACAAAGTGCTGCTGCTCACACATGGTTCAGGAAGCTCCTGCTGGCCCCTGGCCAGGCTGTGCAGTCCCTGCCCTTGCTTGGGCAGCCCATATGGGATTGGTGGCAGCAATGGCAATTAAAACCTGCTGCAATTTGGAGGCTGCCCTTCCCAATGTCCCATATCTCTCAAGTCAGGTTTATAGGCCAAGCTTTCCCTGCTTGCTCTATACCAGGGGCAAGCCAACTTGGCAGCCCGGTGTGGTTAGAGGCAGGCTTTGCTGATGCTGCTCTTGGGAGGCTGGCTGAATTTACACGCGGTGCTGCCAACAGCAGATTGGGGCAGTGAGCTGGTTCTAGCACAGGCAGCTCTGTGCTGGCATCTGTTTGGGAGAGGAGCCTGTAAAATAAATATCCCTTGCTGTGGGAATGGGCAGCATGGGTTGCTGCAGCTAAATTAGGACTTGCATGGTGAGTGTGCACGTAGCATAGCGAGGAATGCAGAAAATTCCCCATGTGAACAAACTCTGCAGAATCCAAACACTCACAGACTGATTGCATGAGTGTCCTGAGGAGAATCTCTGGGATCTATGGGACAGGCTGGACAGGCAGGGAACGAATGCCACAACCTGGCATCAGCAGTTGTTGCAGTGGTAATTCCTACTTGGATACGGGGTCATAAATCCATTGGTGGCTGCAAGGACCCTTCCAGCGACTCCTGCTCTATTCCAGTGTTTCTATTCACCGCTGGCGAGCGCTTGTCCCACCAGCTGGCACAGAACCGGACTCTGCGGCTCCAGTTTCTTCCCATGAGCATCTGAGGGCAAAATCCCTTGGTGGCAGCAGGAGTAACTCACGTAATGTCCCTGCTAGAAATAGAACTATGTCCCCTGCCTTAAAAATAGGGTCAGATTCTTGCTCTTCATCATAACAGTGCAAAGCCTTTCCCATGGGAGGCAGCCAGGCCACTTGTTCTTCCAAGTTACGGACATCTGTGCCCCTGGCCATTTCCTAGAGGGTTAAACAGTTTCTTTGATGAAGGCAGGAACTTGGATACTTTAACATCACTTGTAAAGGAGATGGAAAAACAGCCCCAAAAACAGCAGTACCCTAAGGTCTGCATCTGTTGAGATGGTCACATTTGAGATCTTGTCTTACGTTTCATGCTTTTCCCATTTAAGGTCTTTAGATGAGAGAGAAAAAAAGAATGGCTGTTATGGGTGCTGGGTCATTACTGGATTAGAAAAGAAGGAATAAAAAATTAAAGGAGAAAGAATTGGGATTTGGTATGGACCACCAGGGTGGGAGAAAAGTGAAACAAATTCTCAGACTAAGTCTCCTATTGCTCCAAACCACAGGGGATCGCTTGGGGGCAAGGCAGGGAGGGAGTTAGGCAATTTCCCCCTCAATCATGTGAAGACAAAACTACAGGACGAAGGGATTGTATTGAATATATTGCAGTTAGAGCCTGGTAAAATGTTTGCACAGGGCCTTACAGGATCCTGCTGCAGCACTGACTGGCTTGCTCGATATGAACCTGGTCCCGTGATTTAGTAGAGGTGTCAGGTAGCCCATGGCTCTGAACACGCAGATTCTTGGCCAACATGACTGATGGAAGCTGTTGGTGTGCCTGTTTCACTGAGGGCTAATTCTGTGATTTAGAGCAGCAGGAAAGAGCGTTTCAGTGGTATTTTTAGGTGCATTTGCTTTACAGGCTTCACTGAGGACCTTGAACATGAAGTATGGCAGGAATCAGGAAGTTTGGTAATGTGGGCTGGAAATAATGAACGCTAATGAAAGTTTAGAGAGGGAAAAACATCTGAAATGAAAAATCTCTGGGAAGGAGGAACCCTGAAAGCTTTAATGTGAGAGACAGCAAAGTCAACCGGGTGTAGTTTGGGCTTGCAAACTTGGCTGTGTGTGATAGACTAACCACAAGGTGACTGAAGTTAGAACATTGGGCCAGACTGTAAACTGGGATAAGCAGGATAGCTCCGCTGAAATCTGTTAAGATCTGGCAATTCACCCCTGCTGAAAATACATTTGGGAGAGAATTTGCTACCAGGAAACAATCATTCGCCTGAACTGGAATGAGTGTTGAAAATAAGAGGGATGAGTTAAATGAATCGACTGCTCCCAACATAGCAAGGAAGGAAGTCTGTTATCCCAGGCCAGAGATGAGGGGAGGCTCTACAGGGACCTGCCAGCAACTAGGAGGTGGGCAGAGTTACCGACCAGTTTGGGAGAACAGGGGCAAGGAAATGGTACTGAAGCCCATTCCTTGGGAGCACGGAGGTTGCTTTGATGACCAGATCAGTCTTTCTATTGTTTTTAATTGTGCTCTGTGGATTAGGGCTAAGATTTCACAACAGGCAGGTCATGAGATTTCAGCTAAAAATCCCACAGAGGAAGGAATTTCTCTATCCTGTAGGAGACAGGAATACTGTCCAGCCTCACCAGTTGTGGCTCGGTGTGTGATTCTCTTTCAGAATGCTGTTTACTTGCAATCCAAGGAGTCTATGATGATTTTACCATTAATGCATAGTCTGTACTTCACTCTTGTCCTCAGAGAGGTGCAGAAATGCAGGTCATTTTCATACTCTGGACTTATTCTTGTGCAACATGCTCTAGGTGACCCTCCTTGTGCAGGTGGGTTGGAATCGATCATCTCCAAAGGTCTCTTCCAACCTCAATCCTTCTGTGGTTCTAGGGATGGTTTAGGGAGGAACCTCAGTATCTTTTACTTGCATCCTCGAAGCTTGGAAAGCTGACTAGAGAATGGAAATACTTTGGTCATCGTTCTCCCCACCCTGGACGAGCTTTTGCCTGCATCCCCGCAGGATTGTGAGACAGAAAAGGGAGAATGGAAAAGCTAAGTCTGAAACAATCCTGCATCATTGAGCTTGGCTCGCTGCTCCCGAGACCAGGAAGTTTGGAGGACTTTCTGATCTGACATCCACACAGTTTGTTTCAAATACTGCCTGTGCTTTTCTTGATAGTCACTGGTGAGAAAATTGCAATTTACTGCTACTCTTCAGTGGGTTTTGCTTGAGGAAAGGCTTTGTGTGGTGCTTTACCTGGCTTTTGGTAGTGTATTCTTCTGGAGCAGCTGTTGACAGCAACATGAAACGAAACTTTGTTATGACAGTATTTAGAGTGATGGTTGCTCAAAGGATGAACCAAGCTGGTCAGAAGCAATGCTCATGAGATGCTTTTACCTGCATCCAGCTGTCCTCTGGCCCTATTGCCTGATCTGCAGAGCTGAGTGCACACAGTGGAAAACAGAGCTGATTTTTCCTTCCTTTCTTCAGGCTGAGCATAGCTCCAGTGCTGGCAGTGCCATCATTCCTGGGTTGTGCCAGATTTAGGCTTCCTATCTTTGGATTTGATAATAGATCAGAGTGAAGAGGGGTGAGTGATCACTCCCTGATCCATCTTCAGGACAGGAATGCATGGTCAAAAGGTTACTTTAAAAAGGCTCAGTTTTCTATCTTCCTTCCCTCCTGCCTTGCTGTGATTCCATCCAGTAAAGTAGCTCTGTAATTGTTTAAGGCTGATCTTCTAACTTGTGGTGTATGGTCTGCAAAGCAACGTGCCTAAAGCGTTGAGAAAGCAACTGGGTTTCAAACCCTTGCTGAGCTGCATCCTTCAGGCGACTTGAAGAGTTTTGCACCACGAGAAAAAGGAGAGAAGAAAGAAAAGGGAAGGGAGTGTTTATGCTGAAATCTCTCTTCAGTTCCAAGGGCCTAGAGCAAAACATCAAAACACAGAATGTCTCGGACAAGCCAAGACAGGGAGCAGAATTTCCATTTTGCTCCAGATGAGAAGTAGGTCTCGTTATGAAGGGCCTGGGTCACAAAGCGGGGCGTAATTTACATTTCTATACAATCTATTTTAATTATTCATGTGTAGATTCTTTTGTAGGGTTAACAAGGAATTTGCCACAAATTTGAATTGTAGTTTTCCAGCAGACATCCTGGAAAAAAAAACCCTGTCACAGGCAATCAGTGTCCTTGGTGAGGTGGCCTCTTCGCAGGGCATTTGCTAATTGGGATCATTCTGGAGCAGATAATTGTTCGTGGCACCCACGCCGATTGGACACCCAATATCCTCCCATCCTGCAAATGGTCCCTGACAATTTTGATGAATTTGAAGTTTGGAGACTGAATAAATCTATGGAAAGAAGAAAAATGCTTCCCCTCAGAAATATGTGCAGAAGAGCAGAGCTCTGCCCAGGGTCAGCACCCAAGAATGGAGCTGAACGAGCTCGCAGACATGTTTGGCAGTTACCAGAGAGAGGCCACTGGATGGCTCCCATCAGGGCTTTATTTTTATCTCTTTAATTAAGAGACTGGGGGAGGACCAGCTATGCCAGATTATAAATGGGACTGATGGCTGGACCTGCACAGGACAGCGAAGTCCTAACCAACCTACTAAGAAGCTGCAGGTTTATGAAGATATCTCTGGAATGAGTTGAGATGCAGGTCAGGCCTCCTTGCTGACAGACCCTAGCGAAAGGGAGCTGGATGACTCCAACAAACAGCAGTTCTCCAGACCTGGGAGCAAAATGGGAGGGCTGCAAGTGCTGCAGCTGCAGAGATGGCTTCAGGTCTTGGAGGCCCTGGCCAAGTTGTGTGAACTGCACCCCTGATCTATGCTAGCATGGAAAAAATCCCCAGAAAGCTGCTTTGTCAGGCCATCATTTGGACCCAGATCAGTGCTCTCCCCCAGGCCGTGATGCACTGAACAGGTCCCCAGTCTCCATTGCTTTCTCCATTGAGCCAACACTTCAATGTGGTTTTTCTGGAGGAGTAACTTCATCCTGGCAGATTGCAAGTCTGGTAAGTTATCATGTGTCCACAGCACTGTAACTCATGGCCAAACTAGAGTCACAAAACTGTAGAATCATTCTGGTTGAGGCCCCTGCTCGGAGCTCATCTATCTTCCTGGCCCTGGCGTAAATCCTGCAGTTAGGGTGTTTTCAGTCATTTGGTCATTTCAGGGTGTTTTACTGTGTGTTTTCACTCATTTGGCAGAAATGAGATTGTCTGCTTGGGCTGGATCACATTTGTACCAGCCGAGGGGAGCTGGTGATGCAGCAGGTTTGGGCTTTGCAATAAGAGAGCAGAGCTTCAGCGGGATGTTCTCGGGTCCGTGCAAGTGCACAATGTTTGCCAGGTTTCAGGCTGAGGATAAAGTTGCAGAACAGATCTCCCTTGTTCCCCAAAGATCAATGTTTTTTTCTAAGGATATTTCAGTAAGAATCTAGCAAATTTAATATTGGATGTATATCAATTCTAAGAATCGCTATTATAGTTCCCATATCCGCTCTTGGGACATTTTGATTAGGAAGCAAAGAATTAAGGAATAAGCTTTGTCATGGCAGAAAATTTAATGGTGCTGTTAGCAGAAACCCATATGCAGGTTCCTAAATCATAGGATTAGCAATAGCTGAAGCAAAAGAGACAAAGATTCAAAGGTGGCCAAGGGGATAGGGTTAATGTTCCTGTTCAGAAGAAAGGTCCTTCCTAGGCCCAGCAACAATTTCCTGAGACACAGAGTTCTTCTGTACTAGCCCTGCTCCATTCCACAAGCAAATTAAATTCTAGGTTCAAGTATTTATGGAAATCTATGAAAAATACTCTAGACCATAGCTTTGGAAAAGGGGAATTCTTTATATCAAAAATTTAAAGTATTTCTCAGCACTTTTTTCAATTCTCTGCTATGACAAAGCTATAGCAAGAATGAAAAGGTCCTGAATGGAAATGTGCAGGTGTATTTTCAAGTTAAGCCCATTGCTTAAAATGAGGGATAATGAGCTGTATCTAAAAATATCTTCCACATTTCCCTAAAAGTCAAATCCAGGATATTCTTCTGGCCTTGTGGCAAGGCTGCACGGGCGGGATGTGGCCCAGCCTTTTGGCTCTACTAGAGCCCAAACCTTGGCTGACGGGGGTTCAAGGACTCAGGTTTGGAGTGTGAGCACTAGCTGCAGGACATGCTGATTATTGTGCTCTTACCAGGGAACCTGTCTCCTCAATCTCAGCATTAGGCACTTGAGCTTCGCCCTGAGAATCTTTTGGAGCTTTAACAGATTCCTAGGAAAGGGTGGACCTGGAAGGATTCCTGGAGATTAAGCATCCAGCATTTCTATTGCAACGAGCTCCAGTGCATCTTCGCTAAGTTGGTTTCAGGTTGTTTTTGGGGTCAGTGGAACACAGTATAAATTGCAGCTCACTCAAGTCCTTCAGGCAGAGAATTTGGGAAATACATGTGGAAATACTTCTGCTTGGGGTTCTCTGCGGCCCTCCCAAATGGATTGTACATTTGTGATGTAGTATAAAAGGGAAAAAACCTCCAAGCTTGGAATAACGTACACAATTCAATAACACATGAATTTGAACACGTTAATCACATTCATGTTTAGCTTTCAGATTTCAGGTCCTGCAGGCTGCCTGGCCTTTGCTCAGCTATCAAGTGTAAGGAGGCATCCCAGCCCCTTTCGTACAGTGCTCCAAATCTCCCTTGGATAACAAGTGTGCTGGCTTTGTAGGTGACACTGTGTTGTCCCTCTGGGACATGGTGCCAGGTACTGCACAGATTGGCCCCTTGTCAGGCTGTTTGGGTAGGTTTGGTGAGCACTGCCAAGGGCTCCTTGCAGGTTCAGGAGTGCAAGCCCGGAGAAAGGATGTTATTTGGATGCAGGTCTGAATCCAGCTGCACTGACTGTGAGCAGCGAGTTTTACATCCATCAACTTCCCCTCCCCTCCTGTCACTGTCCAGTTTCCAAGCCCCTGATTTTCACTCCTGTTTGTGCCTTTGCAGGTCTTCTGTTTCAACAGCATTTCACACCAGAGACATCCCCTTTTGCTGGGTTCTTAACTGCTCTCAGTGGTTACCTTTGTCTGGGCCTCATTCATGCAGTGCTGCAGCTTCCTTGCCCCTGGCTATTCAGACCCCCATGCTGCCCTCCTCTTTTGAACTACACAAAATGCTGGCACAACAAGCTTTTATCCTGCCCTTTTCCCAGGCAGGCCTGCTTTGCAGGGCCCCTAAAGGGCAAATGAAGCCGTAGGGGGCTATAACTATTCCGCTGACCCTCTGCAGTCTGGTGCCATAGACACCTGCTTCCTTGCTATCTATACTGGTTTTAATGATAAACACCAGCTGGGTGCCGTCGCTAAGCAGGGAATGCATTTATTTGCACTAGATGATTTATGTCAAGGTTTTAGTCTCGTGTAATGCAGGGCAAGCAAGATAGGGCAGTAGCAACAGTTGTGCTGCCAGTGTCACCAAGTATCTTCAGGTGGACCAATGCAGGGACTCGTGTTATGGATGTTAGTGAGGTAACAAGATTCACACTAGAAAACATGGCAAATAGCAGGTAGCCTATGGCATTCTGGTCATCAGGCAGTTGAAAATGCATCCACAGAGCTAGCAGGAGATATCCTTCAGCTTCCAAATCCCAGCACGTCATCCCAAGTAGGACCTGAATGCTGGATGTTCTGTCTGCATGGGGAATACGCAGTGAGCATCCAAGGCTGCTTATGGACACGCTGGAAAACTGGATTTGAGCAGACTTGGTTAGTAGTGAACAACCCTTATTACACAGCTGAGTGAAATGCCCTGTTTTGAAGACTTATCAGAGGCATAGGGCTAGATTAAGACCTGTATAAATGCTGATACCAAAAACGTTTTTGGTGCTAAGGAGAGCTCCTGTTGGTGCAAATCATTAATAGCTGTCGAGGTGGTGGGAGAGTTTGATCCTCTGAGCTCCTTTCCAAAACCCAAGCAGGAGAATATGGAGATCTTTGAGCAGGGGCTGCAATGCAAACGCCTGCTAGGATCAGGTGGTGAATTCATCACTGTCCCTTGCAGAATTGCAGGCTGACACATTGAGCCCACCACCCAAAGAGCCTAAATGGCTCTTATGCAGAATGCAAATACAGAGGTGCAGTAGAGGGCATAATTTTCCATCTCTGTCAGTTAGAAAATACTTCAGGTGATAACACTGCATGTAGCTGGTAGTTATAGAGTGTGTATTGTTCTCGTAGGACCACACCGAGGTTTTAATGAAGCAAATGGCAAAGCTCCCACTAAGGGGGTTTGGCCCTCAGCAACTGCAATGCTGCAAATTATTCTGTTATGTATTATATGAGGAGAGGAAAGTTTCCAATCTACCATGCCTGGATGCAAACAACTTCTCATGTTTGTGTCAAAAGGATGCAGTGAAGCAGGCGAGCAGCACACAAACCTCTCTGAAAGGTGGGATTATTCACTGGTACCTTGGAGTTTCAGTGAGAAATTGCACCAGAAATCACCGCTACATTTGGATGTGCCTCTGGCATATTCAAGTATATGGAAAAAATATGGGATTGGCATATCCAAGTTTATGGAAAAAACATGGGGTTGGCTTTTCAAAGGCCCTAAGCATGCAGCCCTGATTAAGGGCTGTGCTAACTCCAAGTCCCTGCAAAGCCAGGGGTCTGTCTTAGCCGATCCCCCTGTATCACAGTTACAGTCAGGATTGCCATGAAGAGCAGTGGTGCTTGGGGCACAGCAAAGATCAGAGCAAAGAGCTGGTGATTCAAAAGGGAGCACAATTCAGCTCAGCTTCTGATCAAAATGTTTTGACACACTAGTTACCATTTGTCAGCACAATAAAATTGTAATAAAAACGCCATTTCTGTATTCTTGCCCTGTGGCAATCTACGAGAAATGACAAATAATTTGAGTTAGTGTTTTGCTTTTTAACTCATGGGAAAGCTACCCTACATTTAACAAAATGTCCCACAGGGGTAAGAGCGTGCACGTGGACCAAGAGAAGCCCATGTGTGGTGCTTTGTTGTGTTGCAATTGTTGGTGTGACAAAGCTGTATGATAGATGGGGAAGCTCTTTTTCTTTTTCTCTATTTTTTTTTTCTTTTTCTATATTTTTTCTTGATCTTTTTCTCTTTTTTCTTTTTCTTTTTCTCTTTTTTCTTTTTCTTTTTCTCTTTTTTCTTTTTCTTCATCTTGTCACTTTTCTGGGGTTTCCTTTAAATTGCCATTTCCCTGACAGAAAGGGGAAAGGATTCCTGTCATGACAGTCACGGAGGAATGTTGAAATGGGAAGTTTTGACACCATTTCCTCTTTCTATCTGCCCAGCTGCTGGAGATAACCTGTACCCATGTATCCTAAGGGGACAATACACACAGTGGAGTTTGGCCATTGCTTCAGATGGTGCAAAACCCTCGTGCACAACTGGGGAGCTGACAGTGCAGGTGATCGGGGAGCCCTTGTCCTGGGGCCACTGCCAGCCGTGGCCTTGGGCTTCCTGTGCGTGGCAGTAACTGGTGGCTGGCTGGAAAGGCAGCAGGAACCAGCACATTTGGTTTAGATTTCATTAGAGTGGGTCTATTTAGTGGGTTATTAAGAGGAATACAATTCCCATCACACAAGGGGCAAACTTGGAAAATAACTTCTTTTTTTTTTCCAGTGCAAGGGGCGGGAATATGAAACTCCCCTGATGTTCTGGAGGGCAGAAAGCAGCCTGCCCTTCGCTTTGCAGAGATAACCTGCACCTCTAGAAAGCTGCTCAGGGCCTTGCTTGAGGGGAGCAGCCTTCTGGCTTCATGTCCATGCTCAGGCCTAGCAGCTCCAATGTGCCAATTTTTGAAAAATCCAGATATGGATACTCTTTTTGAGCCCCTGAGGCTAATGCAGGACAGCAGGTTGTAGCTAAATTGATTCAGAAAGCAGTATTTGGTGAAAACATTGCAGTTTTTCTTCAGTTTAGCTACGTGGTGGCAAAACAGTATTTTAGCCAGTTTGGAGGCAGCCAGATAGTTCATAAAAGACTCAGTAAGTTAACATGATCCTTCTTGTACAGAACTTGCTGTTCTTTGATCCAACTAACTCAATCCAGGAGGGCTTTAAAAGGAGAGAATAAAGTGTTTCTAATTAAAAGTTTGAAAGAAAGTTTTCAGGAAAAGAAAAGAAAAAAAAAAGAAACAGCACAACATCAATGTAGAATTATTTAATTTAAAAAGTTTCCTAATTCTCCCCATGTTTCAACATGAAAGGTGGATCTGTGGCCAACTTGTTAAGTAGAATCACTTGGCTACTGGCCCACACACATGTGTTGTGAGCCAATTTCTGCCCTGACTCCTTCAACTCTGATGCTCTGCAACGTGGCAAGGGGCGAGAGGTGGAACCTGAGCGGGAATGTTGGAAAACTGGCAAAATCCAGGGTCGATTGGTTGCCATTTTTACAGCTGCTGGATGTTTACAGAGGAAAAGGGCTATGGATTTTAGGACAAGGATGATTCCAAACCTTTATTTCCTCAAAAGAGGAGTGACTAAGAGTAAAATAGTCTTGGAGATCTTGCACCTCGCGTGCTTCTCCTTGGCAGCTTCCAAAGATGATGAATTAGAGGAGGGGATTTTTGGTGTGGGAAAACAAAGCTGGTGTGACATTTCCTAAGTCGGTTTAGGCCAGGATAAAACTTTCTTGATCTTGGGTTTCACTACAATTTCGATCATTCTCTCTGGCATCTGGTGCCCATTTATAAGGTACCAAATATGGAATCACTTAAAAGTATGCACAAGCAAATAGGAAATTTGTTCTAAAACAATGCACTGGGGGATTTGAATACAATGATTGACCCCGTCCTTGTTTGTCCATCTAATGCTCACTTTGTTCTCCTAGATCTCATAAGATAGTAGATTTACTTGCTAGGGAAGGACTGCAGGAGTAGGAAGAACTAGAGAAAACAAAAATTCGTTGAGGAAAATTTGCTGCGAAAGCAGGAAAAGGGATTAGTGATAAACTCTGGTGCTCTCTGGTCAAGCAGTACTTTTCCTGGTGAGGCACACCAGATATTTTTCAGCTATAGTTGCTTGTTTTCCTCTCCACTCTCAAAGAGCTCTCTAGACCACAACTGTTCTGCTTTACTGGTTTTACAGATCTGATAAAAAAATCTGAGTGCTGTACAGTCAGATAACAGCATATCAGCACTGAAAACCACTCACCTCACAAATTCCCAACCACTGAAGAGATCTGCCACGAGTGGTGACAGCCCGAAGCTCTTCTGCTCTGGTGCTGCAGGGCTTTTAGCTCTTGCAGGTGGATCTGGGGTGTGTAACACAACAGAGCAGGCAGGCGGCTGCACCTCCGACCTCTGGGCAGTGGTTGTGGCTGGAGGGAAATAAATGCTCAGGACTTTGCACCGAACCACTCTGAGACTGGCAAAGTGAAAGACACAACTGGAAAGGGCCCAGAGACATTAAACCTGGAGCAGATTTCCTTTATAGCTTTAGATGAACTGGAAGGTGTTTGCTGGTGGCCAGGTCCCTGTCATCTCCTTATCACCATATTCCAACATCTCTTCTCCAGAGCCTTATTGGGACAAAGAGGTTTCTCAGGGAATGCTTCACACCAGACCTTGTGCTGCAGTCCTTGAAGGGCACGGCACTCTGGGGCCCTGCGGCTCCACGTAGTCAATACTGATGTTTCCACCCACAGCCTTTCTTTATTCTGAGAAACAAATTGCTCAACATGACTAAAATAGTCTTATTTTGGAAACACCAAAATAAGAAATCTCTTTTGAATGCTAAATTGTTCCAATAAAGAGAGTTAAATCTTAGAAAAATTTCTTATGTCCTCAAAGTACCTTGATTTGTACTGGCCAGTCTGATCTTCCTGGGTGCCAACTGTACCTGTGTGAGCAAGAAAAACTTGGCAGGGTGCTAAGACCTGCCTGTTTGGGTGCCTGTGCATGGGCAGATGTCTGCAGTTACTGCTGGGAAGGGTGTTTTGCAGGAGAGCACAGGGGTAGCCTCTCTTCTGCACCAAGGGGAACAACCTGTGGTCTCTGCTTTTCTATTCAGCCTGCTGTTTATTACTGACAAACAATTGAAATAGCTCACATTTAAAGCGCTTGCTCATCTTAAAAACAGGCCCCAAGCACAGAGGTACTCTCTGAAAGAAGTTTTCAACAATAATTTATTTCACTGTAATATGAACAAGCTTGAGCTGAAACTTTTATGACCTATGACTTGTCAGATTTTTCTTCACAGACCTTAGTCTTTACTTTAGCACATTTTTTCATGATAATACAAACCAATCTGTTTATTATTTTCAATTTAAAAAAGTAAAAAATATTGCATCCTCATGAAGATTGCTTCATTGTTGGGGCTGTTGGAGTGGCCAGTGCAATATATCATTGTTTGATCTGGCAGCACCATCTATTTAGAAGCTAGTATGTGTCAAACTGTTTTTCTGGCAAAACTAAGACGACACCTGGTTTAGTTTAGATCCTTCACTATGTAATTCCAAACATCACTTGGTCCTCTTGGATTGAAAACCTAGGCTAGAATCCAGACTACAGAGTGCTGCTGTCACTCATAAGATGCTCTGGGCCGCTCTTCTCAAGGTTCATGAGTTTTTTGGGTTTATTTTTTGGATTTAAGTTTAGGCATAAACCCAAAATGGGCCACATGATTTTGGGAAGAGTTGCCTGGATAGACCGAACTAGGGAGCAGCAATGCCACTGGAGAGAGTTTGCTGGCAGGCTCAAGAGGAGCAGGGCACTTTTGAGGAGCTGTCACAAAACTTGAGAAGATGGCAATGGCACCCCATGTGAAACTGCTTGCAAACAGGAGCTAGAGACCTTTATTGGGTAGGTTTAAAGGAGCAAATGATTAACTGGCTGTTTCTAAAGAAGTTGAAGGCTCAGTTAAATAACAGCGCAATAATGCCATTACAGAAATGTCTTTGTCATTTATTACTTTGGGCTCACTAGGGCTGATAGAGGACATACTAACTCAGAATTATATTTCAATACAATTGCTTTTTTTGAATGATTTGCTGTCAAGCAGAATTCACAATGTAGATGTGAGTGTTGCTTAGATATAAAATTCAAGAATTTATATTTTCAGATTCATACTAATTTCAGCTGTAACTGTTTCCAGGCTTCCTAAAGGCACTGGGATCCTCACTGCCAAGTACCTGGCGTGGCGAGAGCGGCGCCGCACGTGCTCTGCACACGCTCAAGCAGGTGCCTAAATGTGGCACTGAAGGCAAGAGAGATGACAGCTCTGCACTGAGAGACAGAGAGAGACAAGGGTAAGGTAAGGAAAAGAAAAACACAGCTTGTCCATGAGTAAATGCACATTAAAGGCATTTTAATGCATTCAATGCATGCAGGTTAAGGACAGCAGAGCCTGAAGTGCCCTGGCTCTGCATTGGCACGATTTGGCTCTGCAGGTGGCTCTTCTGCTGCTAGTCCCAAGCACTGTTGTGAGTGCAGGCTCGCTGTGGTGGGGACAAATGGAGGTCACAGAGATCAGGCACAAAGCTCACCGCCTAGGACCACTTAGACTAGCCAACCATATGCCTTGCTCCTTGTTAAAGCAGTGCTCGTGGTCCATCCTCTGCAATGGCATCATGCTGTTGCATCAACAGGGTCTTCGCCCTTTCCTTTCTGGTGGATTTTTTCTGGTTGAACAGAAGGACCCCTCTGCGATGAGCTGGCCAGGTGTCTAAACAGGCTGCAGGCCATCTTCACTATTTTCTCTTCATCTTCCTGGTGATGGAAATCGGTGGTCCAAAAAGCAATCCAAGTGAAATGGTTCATGCCCAGAGCAGTTAAACAAACCTATGCTTTAAGGCCAACAATTTTCATAATTTATCTTATAATGTAAGCCAATGCAATAGCATAAGACCAATTTACTTCAAGCTTTCAAGGGCAAAGGACCTATATATTTAACCACAGGGTGAATTTGACTTAAGTATGCAGAAGTCAGCAATGACTAGAACCTCAGCAAACTCGTGTCTCCTATTAGACAAAGTCCTGTTGTGGCAGCCTGCTTTGCAACTCTCCCTGGTAAAGCAACCTCGACAGCCACCTGAGGAAGGGAAATGGAACTGGATTATGCACAAAAGAGTGGTTATTAGTGGAAGACAAACACCAAAGTAGAGAGCAAACCTCTGTATCATCATTTCTGATGTTTATTAGGTACTCAGTTGTGCAGTCAATGACAAGCTAAGCACCCAAAACTGAGGTGGATGACAACAAGGGAAAGGACCACAAAAGCTGCCAGGGGAAACATTAAATAGAAAAGGCTTTCTGAAATGTTTCCCCTGAACCTGCTTCATGTTATTCACAGTAACTGCAGGCTGTAGGGAACCAGTTTTATGAGGTTGTGCTTGGAGTCCAAAGCAGGTTGGTGCATTTTGGTATCGAGTGGTTCCAGCAGATAATCTTTTAAAATACAGCCAAATGAAGTCACAATAGTGACTGTCTTCTCCATGATAAACATCAAGTTACAACACTTGGTGAGATGTCTGAGAGGTGGGTTTTAGAGCTGCTTTAGCTCAAAGGCAATTTCTAACCCTTGTCTCCCAGCTGTCAGGGGCCAGATGGAAGGAGAGGGTATTATTCCAGCCTCAGAGCATGACATTCCTTTGGCTTCTAGTGGTCTCCATTACTAAAACACTGTACCTGCTTCACACTGCGTGACTCTAATGCAAAATGCAGAAACTGCCCAGTTACACAGGGGCTCTGTGTGTTACCTCTTTTGCTTCTGGTATCCAAAATCCATCCATGCGGGTTGCACTGTAGCACTAAATACTTCACTCAGTGTCACCCCAAATCCTTTTTTTCTACTGAAGATACGAAGTGTCATCTTATTACTAGCTGAATGTCTTCTCTGGTAAGGTCATTCCTTTACTTATTTGTCTGCTGGTAATCCCAGGCTTTTTGAATGAATGGGAGTTACACAAATGGGCATGATAAGCATCTTAATTGAAAGTCAGGTAGTAGTAATTGTGCCAGTCTAATCTCTAATGATTAAAAGGGACAATGTTCAATGTTCAAATTTGGGGGGCTGAATAGCTACATAAGCTAAGAAGCCAGGGAAAAAAGAAAGAGAACTTCATCAAGTTTCAGAAAGCTTTATCAAGGTTCAGTAAAGGGGCTCCAGCTTTTGGTTTTTCATTAGAGATTCCTTCCTGTAACTCTTGCAGAAGGGAGCATCATTTCATACTTGAGTTCTCACCCAGTGAGAGGAAGCAGGACGTTGTGGATGGGGAACATTTCACATTGACTCTGCATGGTGTGAACACTCAGTGCCTGACACAGTGAGACTGCTGGGTTTGTCTCTCCCATGCACGTAGCAACTGGCAGATGCAGAACATTCCAGCTGCTTCCCTAAAAAATAAAAACACAATTGTGGTATTGGGCACTGATTTTAAATGAAATACTTGATTCAGACTCAGAGATAGAACTCTTTAAAGAGACAGGGACAATAGTGACTTTAGGAGATTATTACTCTATAAATATGTGAACTCCTTGAGCTGTTTCTTAAACAGTTGGCAGTTTACCTTTGAAGGACTTGAATGCCTTTCAGCCTCCCATATTTCTGTGCTTGCCAGTTTTAAGGACCGTAAGACCTTTTATTATTGAAACCCAAGGTTTCCGAATCATCAGTTGACCTTTAGCTCTGCAGGACTTTGCTCAAAAGTTGGTGTTTCTTGGAAAAAAACATGCCAACACTTACCCAAAGTACAGATTCATAGTAATAGCATTCATAGTAACAGAATGGCTCTAAATACTTGCCTCAGGCTTCAGAATGCTCTTCTATGCTCCACTCCATTACATATATTTGTTCTGCTCCCTTAAGACTTCTCTGCCTCCTGTTTTACTTATTCATTACAACTATTGACTTCATGAGGACAGAGAGGCCCCAAGGATGAGCCATGTAGCTTCTCTTCCACATGTGATATGGTCCCAGCCAAAGGTTCTTGATGCTCCTGGGCACTTGTTACCTGAACTATTTGGGCTGCGAGCTGCTACCTCCACTTCTCTACACATCCTGCTAAAAAGCACAGCCTAGCCCAGAGGCAGAGATTTGTTTTATGATTGCATTACACACAACAACCCAAGCTAGTAGATTCTGCTTTTTATTTGGTGGTAATCCTGATCAATAGCTGCTAAATCATTTACAGAAGAAAAATAAATGGGAAGAAAAATTCACATTTATATTCCAGCTGTGCAAAGGGATCTTGGCTTTTCCCCCCCCATTGTCCCCTCCCAGCACTTGTCAGCAGTAGAAATTTATAGTAATAAAAGCCAGACTTATTCCAATGCAGGTGTTCCTAGAGTGATTGCAATCTTTCTGATTAACTGCGTCTTCAAGAGAGCTCATCATTACAAGCAAGGCCGAAGTTATAAAAGGTGCCCCTATAGCAGTGAGCTTGCAATTAAAATAACATTGTAGGCTCTGAGCCTCATGGGCTGCAGGGCGAGCTTGGCAGTACATGAAGTTAGTGCTGGATGTGTCTTTATGGCACCCAGACCCTACAGCAGCACGAGGGCCTGGCAAAGACGAGACAGCTGATGCAGGTAGGCAGTGCTGACACCCAGCCTGGACACTCAGCTGCATTGCTAAGACATTAAGGGCCCTCCCTGAGCCCCTGCAGTCTGTGCTAAGTCACCTGCCTCATTAAGGCTGCAGAAAAGTAAAGTTCTGGTCTTGTGAAAATGCATTTTCCTGGTTGCAAGAAGTCCCTACAACAGCTTTGGAAACTGGCATCTCATTTCCTCACACAGAGCAGGCAGCAACGTAATGTTTGGTGCATTATAAACCGAGTGGCCTCACCCTGTGCCTACAGCAACAAAAGCTAATTGAGATGAGAACTGATCACACCAGAGCTTGTGACTAAGTCCACATGTAGTTGAGATGTGAAATATCTGCAAGTAGCTGTTGTTCCGAGTTGCAGTTTAGTGAGAGCAGGATATATTTATACATGCAAAATGCGTTTGCTCTACCCTGTCTAGAGGTTGTCAGAGTCTTTACGGCTGCAATCTGCGTTGTCACATGAAGGTGACTCAGGAGACGTGGAGCGAATCTCAGCTTTCCTCTGGTAACTGCAGTCCTGCCTTCTGCTCACCATGGCAGCTGCTGGCACCTCCTGCAGGGACCGAGCCCTTTGGTCACACCTGGATATCACTCTTCACAGCAAGGTTTTGAAGTGAGAAGTCATTCCCATGGAATCAGGTGATTGCAGCAGAGAATATTATGGGTTTCATTCAAGAATCCAGGACCTTTGTGAGGATTTGAACCCAGCAGTCCCTGTCCAAAACCCTGTCTT
>JAUBOD010000755.1:1417042-1447034 GCA_032353885.1 Nothura maculosa | reverse complement strand
TATTTAATGAACAACCTCAACATCTTGAATAGAAACAAATGGGCAGCACCATCTGCAACACTTTCTCTGCTTTCTAGCCCCGTTTCTCACGCAAGCTCAGTGCAATAATCCCGGCTGGATGCAATCCAGGCAGCTGGGGGATGTTGTCATTCTCCCATTGATTGACAAGGGAGGTGCAGGCCAAGAGTGAGAATCTGGCAGAATAATTGCCTTGACCACAGAGGGGTGGGAAAAGGCATTGCTGGCAGCTTTGGAGCTAGTTCTTATTGAAAGTCATGAAAAATCATCCCCATCCAATTCTGGGAGATGGGAAGGCCTCAGCTTTGCATGCCATCGCCGGGCTCCGTGCCTTGCAGAGGTACTTGGAGGTTCATTCATCACTTGCTTTAATCCCTCCCAGTTCGGCCCTGCTGCAAGTGAAATCTTTATGCTGAAAATAAGGTTGTCGCTGCCAATAACCGAACTGCCCATTGCAGAACCTGGGGGTTTATAGAGCCTTCTGCTATGTGTGTTACTCTGCTGGCCACTCCGATTTTGCTCCCTTGGTGCTATCAGGTATATGAGATCTTGAAAAGAAACTATGCACGCAGCCAGCATCATTTTATACAGAATTAGATTGTGAAAGGCTTCCCTTTCAAACCACCTGCCGCTCGAATCCAGGACCAGCACTCGGACCATTTGGGCTGGCTCCGTTCTCTTTAGATTTTGTCTTGCTCTCTGCAGATTTATACTGCCCTGTTAACACGATTCAAGTCCAATACTATATCACAGACTGTGGCCTTTTGGGCAGCTCTCCAGCTACAAGTGATTTTTTTTTCAACCAATCTTTCTCCTTTTCCTTGCTTGTAATAATTCCATCACATGTGGACCGAGCTGCTGCTTTTAATGCATGTCTTGTTGAAACTTTGCAGGCTCCTCCAGATTTACACAGGGCCCTGTTATAAAAGAAGAAACTAAATCTCTTGTCCATTCCACTCCCAAATCTGTGTTTCTCTTATTTCTAAACACTTCATTTAGAAAGCTGGCCTGAGGAGCCCGAGCTGATGTCACGTGTCTCAGTGAGTTCAGTTGTTTAGCCCAGACGAGTTTTACTTTTGTAAACTTTTTTTGAGATATAGAATTAAATGCGAAACATGAGTCAAACAGCTTTGGATGTGTTTAACTTGGAACAGTTTGTAGTTGTAAAGTCCTGATTCAATAGAGGAAAATGTACTTCTCTGCCCTGCAACAGCTCTAAGATGGCTCTCAACTGGATAGATATGCTCTTACTCATCTCGCTGCTGCTTCCATTGCTTGGGTCACTCCATCTCCAGAAGACAGAGCAGGAAGCTTTGCCAAAAAAAAGCTAACATTTATGTTCCTGTGATTTCAGAGAGAGAGGCAAGGCCAGATCAGCAGGAAATAGCCCCGTCCTTGAAAGAGTTTAGAACAGACACACAATCCTGCTTGGGCTATCTCTGTAACTTAGGTGTTTTATGTAGACAAGGCATGAATGAATAACCAGGTAATTCTCAATCATATCCTTGTGGTGAAACTCTGATCTAATCCTGTAGGCAAATCATATCCAAAGGGCAGCCTGGGGATTGGAATGATCTTTTGGTCCAGGTTTGAGTAATTCTGTATTCTGGTTCTTTCATCTCTGGGGCTCTTTGCACCAGATGACTCACATCGATACTACTGGCTCTGGTGTACCCTTCGGTAGCCCTGCTGGTACCTGCTGCCTCTTTGCACCTCCAGTTGGATGTGGTTTCTTTTGCATGTTTCTTTAGCCTTTCATCACCAGCCTGACTTGCAAACATGCAGCATACACACATGCATACATACATGCATGCATACATACATACATGCAGCAGGTGACCATGCAAGAGGACAAGTCCATCCCTTCCTGCCATCCTTGCCTGTCAGTTGTGGCAAGGGAACACCCTGACTTTTCCTGAGGTCAGTCTAGACAAAACTTGTGTCTCCTCAGTCAGTATCTGAGCCAAGAGGCTTCCAGGGCTGTTTCAGACGACAGCATGGAAAAGCAGTCCCGGGCTGCAGCTTCTGGCCATGCTTCTGGTGCGAAGCAGACCCCTTCCCTCCCCACCCGTGCCCAGTTTGTCCTTCCTGTGCGTGTGCACCTGCTCTCCACCTGCAGCCAGTGCTCCAGGTGCCCCTGTGCTCCGGGGGCTGTGTCCTCGTGCCGGCTCCACAGCATCCAGCGGCTGGCATGGCCGGGAGCTTCCCGGGGCAGCGCTTCCCGCAGCTCCTCACAGCACATTAGACCTCCCTCCTGGCAAGGATTCCCGCAGTGGTTTCCCCAGATCTCTCCTGCTTGTCTGTGCTGGATTGCCCATCGCTTGGCTCTGCTCTCCTCACTTGAAAGCGCTTTATACTTTGTCTAAACACTGCTTATCGGTGACTTCCTTCTTGTACTCATGGCGTGAAGAATTAGTTTTGGCATGGAAAGAAAATAATAGCAATCTGCAGCCGCCTTATCTGCTGCATATCAAGGTCAGAGCATTCCTGCCCCGAGATCTTGGCTCTGGCAGCGCAGGGCTCTGCGTGTGCTGCACGGTTAAAGGTTTTCTGAAACAAAACGTTATTCAAACCTCTGATGGAAAACACAGAAGAGGCAGGACAGGGTCTATTATCCCAAGTCAGCCCAGGGAACTTTGTTGCCAATTGAGGCAGTATTTTCCACTCATCTGAGATAGCGATGGAGGTCAGTGCTCATTTATTACCTCAGCTGGTCTGAAAAGTCCCCGTATTTTTCTCAGGTCAGTACTGCACCCAGCCACAAGCTGCAGCCTTGCTGCAAGATCAGGAGGGACTCCTGCAGCAGGGCTGTTTTATTAAGGTACCTGCGGGCAGATTCATTCCTTTACCTTTCCATGGCCATGATGGTTGCAACTGTTGGCCAAGGAAGAGCCTGTGTGAATCAGGAATGACTCCGAAAGCCACAGTGGAAGTGAGAGCATTAGCAGGGGCCTGATGCCTCCACCAGGAGAAGAGGAGCTATGTGAAGGGCTCTGCATTAGTTATCCGTAGTGCTGAGTCTCCTTGGGATACTGGAAGCCTTTCCTGGGCCTTTCCTGCCTCTTTGGGAGGAGCAGTGTTGGTGTGAGCAGCTTGGCACCTCACTCCGTCCGACCTCGCGGCAGAGTCCAAGCTTCCAGTTCAATAACCACCTGGCTCCCAGTGTCCCACTATCTGCTCTATGTGCAAAAGATCCAGTTAGGGCTTTTCTAAAAAAGATCTTACAGTCACTGTTACATTAAATCACTGAAATTCAGCTTGCAACCTGGAAAACAAATTTTAAACCCCTGCACTCTGGAATTCCACATTTCTTCTCCCACTGGCAAATTTGCAAATCATGTTTCCTCTGCTAGGATGATTTCTTCTCAGTTTGGGATCTGTAGACACACAGGCTCTGAACATGCAGTGGTTTTCCACCCTGGAAATCTCCAGAGATGGACAGAAGTTGAGTCTATGATTCTCCCAGATTTTCTGGAAGTTTGGATTTATATCTAGAGAGAAGAGATGGAATTTTCCCCTGGCAATTGGATGTTGAACTGAATTTGACCAGGTCCAATTCTGGACACAGATCTAAGACTGAGCCAACCAATACCAGAGACCCTCCAGGCCAGTGTCTTGAAATGTTATTTCAAGCGAAGAGATTCACTTGGTCTCTTCAAAGGGGAGTAGGAGGTGAATTTTCCAATTCTACCTTTGCTGGACTGCACTGAACTTTAAGAAATGCTATACAAAAATAATTTGTTCTCTTAGTGTACGGACTTTGTACCTTTTTGCTTGTGCAGACACACTCTCCTTGTTGTTGCTTGGGCTCTCAGCTATTCATGCTGTGACTTTTCCAGGCAAAACTGGCCCAAATGTTCACAATCTTGGGGGGAAATTTGGATGAATTCTGCCTTATATCCAGTCTAGACTTCTAGGTCAGAACATTTTCAGACTCTGCAGCTCTTTTTTTTTCCTTTCTTCCTTTTTCCCGTTACAAGTGACACAGCCATCCATCAAAGCAGCCTGCAGGTCTAGATTTGTGACACACCTTCACTATCGCACGCACGGAGCTGCTGAGCAGGCTGCCAAGGGGGTTAATGGCTGTTTATCAGCTCCATCTCCGCAAGCGATTACGAGGGGATGTTTTTGTAACCTGCTGCTCCTCGGGGTTGGAGTTCTGCAGGGGTCACTGAGAGCCTGTTTGCCGGCCACGATGGTTTTCAGCTCAGGTTTTTCAAAACAATGTGAGAATCTCCTTCTTCCAAGAGTTACAATGGGATGTTTGTCCTTCTCATCTGTTGGCATCTATGGTAGGAAGAGGACAAGCCATCGTGGGTGGGGTTGTGCTCTTGCTGTATTTGCTGTCTTAGCCTTGTGTGGTCTTTGCCAATATGTATTTATGTCCTTTCTGACACTTAATGTGTTTTTCTTCTCCATTCAGTGAGGTGTGTGGCTGCCTGAAGGAATTACCTTTTCACTTGTGTTACATCAGAGAAAAGAATGGAGAAAAACTGAAAGAGAAAAGGTGGGAAGGGACTGAATTTCAACCAGACTGGGGTTGTCTCCCACCCCAGGTAGGGAAGGAGGAAACCCTCACTCCCAGAACAAGGAGTAGGAAGGAATCAGCAGAAAGGTGCAGGGCACCAAAGGCTTGACCTCTGTACCACCAAGAAAGGGCTGAGTGAGAGCCAATGTTTGTTAAAAACCTATAGCAGACCAACCAAAAACGTGAAGTTTGCAGTAGAAACTGCTGGGTGCAAATCTATGGTCTGGATTATGCACAAATGCAGAGCTTGACAGACAGAATGTTTCCTTTGGTCTTAACAGCTCTAAAGCCCTTCATGTATTGGGGGAGGCCAAGCTTCCAGTAATACATAAAAATGCCAGTGGCAGGACCCTTCAAAGAGTTTAAAAGGATTAGGAACTTGCCTGTCAAATAACCCTTCATGTCTGTTGCAGAAAAATATTATTGAACAATTTATTTTCTGCCTGGAGAGCTTCAGTCATACCCTACTGGGAGGAGCTAACTGTTTTTGCTGAATTCAGGTGTTGCCTGCTAGACAGGAAGAAATATATGGGCGTCTTTCCCGGGAAACGTGCTCCTCTGTGCGCCACAGATGAGTGATTTCACTCAGATTGAAAATGCATAGGTTTGTTTTCTTAGGTGACATGTAACAGCCACGAAACTCAGCAAAAGTCAGGAGCTGCAAGAAGAAATGGGGAAAATGGATGGTAGGATAAGGAAGAGGACGTTTCATGAGATCCATTCTCCTAATCGATTTGTGTTGCGGTGGCCTTTGGGGGAGCTGGGCTTAACTAATTCCTTCAAGTCCACAAACCTTACCTGAGAGCCACTGGCCACGCCAGGGCACATGGGCTTCTTCTACAAAGGACCCAGTGATCAGCCCGAATGTTTACAAAGTAACCGCAAAAGGCAGCAATAAAAACAAACATATAGAGATGCTTTAAATGCAAAGCAAGCAACAAACACAGGAAAGCAGAACAGAACAACAGCAGCAACAACAGAACACATGTTCCTGGCAGAAGCTTTTAAACATGATGAAACCATTAGGGACAACTCTCCTTCAAACTTGCCCCATGACAGACAGATTTGAATTACCAGCTATGTTTCTATCCATCACTTGAGGTCAGGAACTTCATCTTTCAGTATGGATCTATCCTTCCCTTCAAAGGCAGATGGAGAAGGTAGGGCAGACATTTGCCTTTTACTTCATGATTCGTCCTAACAGATTTTCCAGTTCATCCTAGGTGATTTTCCCTGCCTTCCTCAGGTGGTTCTTCCTCAGGAGGTGCTGCTTTTATTCTCTCTCAATGCAGAGTGAGAACAGTATTGAAATGGATTGCTTTTGGACAGACACCTGAGTTCTTACAGTCACTCCTAAAATGCAACTTACGTTTTCCAGATGGCTAAATAACAAAGCTGATGTAATATTCTTTGCCCGTATAAAATAGTATCAAAGTATCTTACAAAATAATTGCTTAGATGAGGTCACTTTGTACCTTTGACCACCAAAACAAGCCTCATTTGGACTCATACATGAGCTTCACAATGCTGACCTGTTGCAAACCCATGTATCCATTAACCCATAGGGAAGGTACCAGAGATGCTGCTGCTTTTTGCTGAAAGGAACTAGGCATTTTACTCCTAAGCACCATGAAACACTGAAAAAAGTTGTTTACTTCAGGCATAATTTCCTAATGTCCTAAGTTTGCTGAAAAAGGGCATGACTTTTGTCCTTTTCTATCCACGAGGCAAAATGCTTGGGAAGAGAAGGAAAAAAATGCTCCTTTAAGGCAGGAATGTTGAGGTTGCAATTTATCGTTCCGAGCTTGAAAGGGGAGTTTTCAGTTCCAACTTGTTTGAAGAGGAATGGGCTGGTGAAAGAATTTAGGGGCACTTGTGAAATGCAAAATGTTGCCTGTCTCTGGAATGGTCCAGAAAGGAAACATCCGTGAGGATCTATGGCTCAGATATTCCACACTGCCTGGACAGAATAATGAAACACTTTTCGTGAGATTTACGAGCCTGGAAAATCGCCTGCAGACTCCAGCAAGGCCTGCAAATACTACGGCCTGCAGTCTCTAGTACATCTCTTCTATGAGCAATACAGGGAGAGAGCACTGGGAGGGAAACAGAGATGAAGTGTAAATGCAAATGTAGAAAAAAATTATTTTTTTATTATCATAAGATTCCCAAGTTGCACTTGTGGCAAAGCTTTTGTCTTTCTAGTGCAAATTCCCCATTCCATTTTTTCTTTGCTTTTATAACTAAATCCCCCCTGCAGCTTCCTGGCACTATACGTAGAGGTGAGGTTTGGTGGGTCAAACAGAAATATGGCTGTAAATTGTGTTCTGCCCTAATCCTGCCTGCAAATCCGTGCGTTTTGCAGATGCGCAGGCGCTGGTGATCCTGGCACTGACTCCCACCCCAAATCATGGCATCTCCTGTAAGAATGGGAATCACTGGATCCACGAAAGCAGCATCTGGAGGTTACCCAGACCATCTCAGTGTCAGCTCGGAGACACCTCTGATAAATGTTACTTTTGACCCATTAAAAAAACCCCAAACTGCAGTGATTGCGATTCCTCCCCCAGTGCTGCATTAGCTGCACAGCTCTATTTTCCCTTGGCTCCAATGCCAGTTTCTCCGGCTACAAGTGTTTTCTATTAAGTGTGCATCATCAAATGTAGTGTAGATAATGGTGCTTGGCAGTCACATCTGCTGGTGGCATGAGGAGCATTATCATGGCCTCAGCACTGACTCGCTTCTCAAATATTTGACCTGCAGGCCTGGGGAGGGCTTTGCAAGAGAGGAAACTTTTGTTGCCCATTAGTTATGGCAACTTGGGGAATAAAATTGCACCCAGCAGCCCAGTCCTCAGCTGGTAGCAGGCTCTCCAGTGCTGGCGCCTACAGAAGGATGAGGTTTTGTCAAGTGCTGCCCCTCAGGTGCCTCGATTGGAGCTGGATTCTCAGCAAAGCCTGGGGCACCACAGCCTGGTTGGTGCTCTGCCTTGGAGAGCTCACGTTGAGTCCTGCTGAAGAAGGAGCTGATGCTGCTCGGGCTTCCTACGTGCACCCAAAAGAGCTTCCCTTCAGCTCCTGAGCTACGCCTGCACGTCTGAGCAGGGCCTGGGATATAACAGGAAAGAAGGTGCAGAACCATGAAGGGTGGTGCACGTTGAGCACCATAATCCTCATAAGAAACGTTATAGATGAGGCTTTTTAGCAAGTGTGTTGTTTGTGATCACCGTTTCTGAGAAGACTGGTGCAGAGAAAAGGAACGAGTGTTGGTTTGGAAGCACTGCAGGTTCAGCACCAGAATCAGTCCCTGGATAATCTCTGCCTCTTCCTTGGCATGCCGATGCCTCAGTATTGAGTCCCCATGAGCCGAGCCAGCCCCCTCGGCACTCGCAGCAGCCTCCGTGTTGGGGGAACTCACACAAGGGCCGTGCGTGCGATGATTGATGCTGCCAGGCGCACAACCATTGTGATTTACGCCTGAGTTCCTTATTCTTGAGGGGAAATCCCAGTTGCCAAGTATGTTAACGACATATGTAATGGTGTGTTAACGGACACCATTAGTTTGCTGGACAAAACCGAGATCTCTGCCAAAACAAACCTTCCCAATGGGACATTTTATGGATCAGCAGATTCTGCGAATGCCTCGCAGTGGAGCCGGCTCACGGGGCACAGGCTGTGGCCGCGGCCAGCGGGTCCCGACCCACGAGCTTTGAGGTGTCTGTGAGTAATTAAATACACTCAAGATTTCTCTTAATTGCAGCATCTGGGGACGCTGTTTTTAAAGGCAAGTTGGGAACTGGGCTGGATCACAGATATGGGTTAAACAAATGGCTGGCAAGGCCACACAACCCCAGCAGTGATACTGGTTCTTCCATTAAAAGATTCCCGTTGCTTCCCAGCACGGTGGCCTAATCTTCACCTGAGACAAGAGTTTTACCTGGAAAGCTTCCAGTCATGTTGATGGGAACTGGAAAACCCTTGGTTGGAGGGAAGGAGAGCCAGGCCTGGGGCACCAACATCCCTGGTGATGGTCCCGCTTTGGGCACTTGGGACAGGCTCATGTGGCCATCAGGCCGGGTCGACTCTAAGCAAACTTGTGTGGGCAGCACAAACCCGTGAGGAATCGGGGCCTTCTGCTCCTTTTTGCCTTTGCCAAGGAAAATAAGAACACATCCCCCCAACTCCTTGGAAAGAGGAGGGGGATTATGAAAAAAAATGAGTTCTTGTTGTTCCTAAAGGGGGAAAAATCAATGTGGTTTCGTTCCAGCCATGCAAATGTTTACGCTAGCAAGGGAAGATGGATCAGAGAGGGCTGGTGTGGGCTGGGACGTGGGCTGCTCCTGTGGCCTCCAGCCAGCTGCCCTCGCGCCCGCCGAGAGCCCCTTTCTCTGCCCTCGCTGCTTGGGGCCGGGGCAGCTTCGCGATGAAAAGGAGCTTTTCACCCAACAGGAACTCCCTGCACTCCAGCAGTGCGGGAATGGTGGAAAAGCACGAGGATTTCCTCGAGGGAGGGCACCTCCAAAACCCGTGCGGTCCCGTTCCCTGTGCCGGCGTGGCTGGGGCGCTCCCGCCATGCAGACAAGGGGCTGCATTCACCAAGCAGCTCCTCCGACTTCCTGGGGATATCCCCAGCAAACCCGCCTTTAAATAAACCAGACTTTCTTAATCCGGGGCTGCAAGTCGCCAGGGCAATTTGTACTCAAGGTGAATGCTGAGGTTAGAAAATGGTGAGCTGTATAAAAGGAACTTGCCACTCAAATTGTTTCCATTTGTTTTCATTATGCCCCACTGCTGCCGAATAAACCAAACATTTTAGCTTTCAGCTATTTCCTTCTGTAAAGCTACCTGCTCTCAGAAGCGTTATTTGGTGTCTTTAAGGACTTTATGGTGATGTTTTTTACAGTTGTAGCCAAGCAGTCGAGAACACCACCCGTAAGGAAGCAGCAGCTCTGCAAGGTGGCAGAGCAAAAAGGAAAACGAGCTTCATTAAATGAAAAAAATCCCTTCGGTTTATGTCATTCAAAGCACGAAAATGCATTCTGGCAATACATTTCGGAAACACGAGAAATTTTGAGAAGTGTGTACATTTGCCCCTACTTTTTCTCCTACTGCCAGAGCTGCCAGGGCCACGGGATTTAGTGTCCGGAGCCACGTGCAGCTTCCTTGGGCTTCCTTGGTCATGTCTGGCTGCCCCGGACACCTCCGCCTGCAGGGCTCCTACCTGCGCCCCAGGGGCAGCCCTAGGAACGGAGAAAAACATGGAAACCCTTTTTTCCCTTCTTTTGCAAAGATAAATGGCACTCTTAACAGAGCCCCCTTTCTGCTAAGGGTTTTCATGTAGGGAAATGGTAGGAAGGGAAGGGAGATCAAAGTGTTTTGAAAGAAAAATGTTGACTTTTGCTCCAAAACCAAGGCTATTAGGTGTCTGTACTGTCCCCTAATCCAGAACAGATCAGAATTTTTCTCTAGAAAGAAATAACTGAAGATATTTCTTCGCAGAAATGAAAATATATTCTGCCTTTAGCTAATCTGTTTTTGTTTTGTTCTGAAGAGTGACTTTTATAAGCTAGTTGCCCAGTTGTCCAGATGTATATGTTACCTTAAAAAAAAGTAATTCATTTTTAGCCAAGAGGACAGGAGAAGGTTAGGAATGTGCAACACAGTTTCTCATAACTTTGGAGGAGGCAGATGTTTCTCTTCTGGTTCCAACCTTAATTTTCTTTGCATGAAGAACGAGTTCTTAAAAACCAAATAAATATCCCTTTGAGAAGAGCACGGTTCCCACTGTTATTCTTAAAATTAACTCTTTTGTGGCTAAGGCAGAGCCTAGCTCGTTGATTTTTATTGCCAAAAAAAGAAGAGTCTAGTCAGGAATTTTTGTGTAAGTGACTTTTTAATTATTATTGTCAGGAACTGGTCTAAAGAGCAACAACAACAACAACAAAACCTTTGACATCTGAAACTATATGAATTCTCATAACTCATTCTAGGTAATGTAAATATGACTGAAAATGCTGTTTTCTTGCAATTAAGATTTCATTTAAACATTCATAATTGCAAATATAGCAGTACATATTTCACATTTACAAAGATAACAGAGAGTGCAATTCTATCTGCTAGCAATAACCAACCCTGGCCTTCCAGGGAGGCGAGCAGTAAGGAAGGACAAGTGAGGGCTGTGGTGAAGGAGTGTTGAGGGAAGGCCCTGATGTGGAATGACTCGCCCTGCGGAGCCCGACGTGCCTCCTTGGCCAAGGGCCTCCTTGGCCCTTCTCCTCCTTGGAAACCAGCAATGAAATGACAGGTAGGTTTCAAAAAGGCTCCAGTACACACAAGAGTGGAAAATGTCTAATTTCAAGCTAATATCCGCCCTCTGCTGACACTGGGGATACCCCTGAGGCCAAGGCTGTAGCTAATTCCATGCTCCGCAGCCCCTGGATCCTAGAGAAGGGGACCAAATGTTTACCAGGACTGGGAGCCTGGTGGGGGAGAGTGTCTGTGTGTGGCTGGGAAAGGACAGGCTCAGATCTCCAGAGCCCAGTGAAGCAAGGCCGGAGGCTGGGGGTCACTGAAAAGGTAACCCTGGCCATAGTTTGGATACATTCATCTGTCTTTGGAGGGTCTGACTGATGGGAAAGCAGAGAAGGGCCTTTGTGAAGCTCTGCTTGCCATATGTAGCCGTGCAAGGCTACTGTGGAGGCTGGCCTGTGGAGCTGGCAGGTCTGCAGGAGGCATTGACTCCCTTACGTTTATAAATCAACGTGGTCTGAACACAATGAAACCTTGGAGGGTGACTGAACACTGGAGCAGGCTGCCCAGAGCGGCTGTGGAGTCTCCTTCCTTGGAGATTCTCAAAACCATCTGGACACAATCCAGGACAACGTGCTCTGGGTGACCCTGCCTGAGCGGGACGGTTGGACTAGATGATCTCCAGAGGTCCCAACCTCAACCATTCAGTGATGGTGACTCCTCTCCTGATGAGAGGGAAGCAGTGAAGCAATTATAGGAACCAGTGCCTAAACTGTGTGGGTGTTTGCCCATGATGAGATCAGTGAACATCTTCTCCCTCTTCTCCTTGCTGCATCCTGAGCAATAGACCTTCTGGAAGTACCTACTGGGATTTTTTTTAAGGAATCAGAAACTTAAAGAGCAGAGGAGGTTAAAAGGTGCCACGGAGGTGTATGGGAAAGTCGCCTGTCCATCCTAAGGCAGCCCATTTTATTCAGTGCAGCAGAACTAGGATGCCGAAAGACTTGACATTCCTTACCCAGCCTGAGTCGTGATGGGAATTTGGGTGTAGGCAATGCAAGATCTGGTAGCCTGACAGTTGGGAGGCAAAGTGTATGTGGAGGTGAGAGCAAAACTACCTCGCCCAAGCAAGACCAGATCTGAGCTGTTTGGCACATTTTCTCACAGACCTGCTGGCTTTTCTGCCCAGGAAGAACTGCAAGGATTGAGAGACCCTTCCCAAGAATGAGTGACTTGAGCTGAACTGAGAGTGCAAGCTGGAAAGACTTTTTCCATGCTGGAAAGAGGGCTCTTCCCATTTACACATCACAGGTGGCTCTCCAGGGCTGCCCACAATTTATTATTCCCACATTGTGTGAGTGGGGGGCTCTCAGCCCACCCACACGCAACCTTTCTTTCCTATAACAAACACAAGAACACAAAACATATGAGCGAGCCCCACATGTTCCTACTCAGCTGGCTTCTCCCTAACCCCTCCGATCAGTGCTGCCCATCTCCTGCTCGCCTCCCTTTCCAGCTGAAGGGGTGTTTGGTGCAAAAGGAGGGACATCTGGGGATGTTTATGTGGTTTTGCAGAGATGTGTGACATGGGGAGAATGGAGTTCTGTCCCCCATCCAAATGAACCTTCAACCCCTCTTTTCTTCTAAGAAAGGCGTTTTCATGCCAGTCTGCTTTCCAGAGGTTTTATGGCATGAATATTGACAGTATTTTTCCCTGCCATCTCACTTTGCTTTGGGACTCTCCTAAAGGCCTGGTATTTCATTTGGCAAGGTCCTGCTGCATGGATAGAGGCCCTGCTGTTCAAGGAGAACCTGGAGCGCAGTTCCCCGCTCTGTTTCATGTCAGTATTTTGCATTTGGGGCTTTCATGTGTTCTCACCTGAACTTCTGGCCTACTCTGGCTGCATGTAAACATCAACCTGCTCCTAGATGATATTTTCACTAAACCACTTGAGAGTGAATAGTCTGGTTTCCTGTTTAGAGCTGTGGAGAGCCCAGTGCAGCCGTTCCCCACTCTGGGTTTGGGGCAGGAGCGCCGTGTACCTGTCCTGAGCGCTCTGAAGGCACCTGAGTCCACAGCAGGTGTCCTCCCGCGTGGATGGTGCAGGTGGCCGGGCCTGCCCTGCCTGCTCGCTGCCTGCGCAGGGCTGGAGCTGCCGGCCAAACCCAGCACCACGCGAAAGGAGGAGCAGCACAAGCCTCAGTCCAGCCCGCCAAGGTAGGCAGCTTCTGACACAGCATCACAGGATGGTTGAGCTTGGAAGGGACCTCTAGAGATCATCTAGTCCAACCCCTGCTCCAGCAGGGACACCCAGAGCACGAGGCACCTGGTCGCATCCAGGTGGGTTTGGAAGATCTCCAGAGAAGGAGACTCCACAGCCTCCCTGGGCAGCCTGGGCCAGTGCTCGGGCACCCTCACAGGAAAGCAGTTCTTCTTCTTTACTTCTGAACGTCTGTGCACCCACAGAGCAGAAGTCAGGCCTATATTTGTCCTAATGTGTCCTAAGTGAAGACAGGATATACTAATAAAATACATGACTCTGAAGTGGATAGAAGGTATCCAGCTCTGGAATTTGGTACACACCAAGTATTTCCAAATAACACATTTCTAAAACCGAATGCAATGTACCGAACCGAAACACCTTGTATGGCCTTGTCTAAAGAGGAGGCGGCTGCCTCCTTTCTCAGAGCCTCTCCCAAAGAGCAGCACTCCATGACCTTAGCAGCAAAACCTCTCCATCTTCTGCTATTTTACCTTCCTATAAATTATTGTTGCTGTGAGGCAGTGACAACTCGTGCTCTCCTCCAGACGCAGGAAAAAATTCTATGGAATTTAATAGAGCACCTGATAAACCGTGGGGTGTTGCCACGGCCTAACTGAACGTGGGCCTCCTTCCTGCCCTGAGAGCGAAAAGCAGCATTTGAAATATTTTATAGGAATCATCCTGTAGGTGATTTTAAGTCACTTTTATGCAAGTCCATTGATTTAATTCAATTCATCTTAAAGGGTATTTCTATTTATGAGAGTACGACTTATGCTGAATAGGTATAAGGTGTTTTGGAATTGGAGGAAGTTGTTTAGTATATAAAAATCCTTTTAAACCTTAGCACACATCTCTCAGCAAGCAAAAAATGCAGCCCCCACATCTGAAACAGCATTCTGTTGTATGTAGGGGGAAGGATATTATATGCAATAAATCATATGGAACTATTTATCAGCAATCACTTCTTTAACGTTTCCACAGTCTTCAGTTTCAAAGCGCATTTTGAAGTAACTGAAGTTTGTACAGAGCAGTTTGTTTAAAAAATTATTTTAGGAAAATTACCGCAGGGTTGATTGTGTACTTATGAACGATTTCTCTATCTTTTTTTTTCCCTTTTCCCCCTTTTTTCTTTCTTTTTTTTCTCTTTAAATATTAACGTAATGTAAGAAAATTACTTTATTAAGAACAGTGGAAAAATGTGAAAAGAACCAGCAAAGATTTTGTGGCAAACAGTCAGTCTCCAGTGGGAACTCCCATTTCAATAGACTTTGAACAGCCTCTTTACCACTGTGGGACACTTCACTGTGGGATCGGGAGTAATTTCTAGCTGTATCTGTACCTATAGGGTGAATATATTTCATTTTTAAAATTATTATTATTGTTTTTTCTTCTCTGCTATTATCAGCAATTATTTTATTAGCCCATTTGTATCTTAGTCCATGCCCCTCACTTGCTGCCTTCTCGTTTAATCTGAATGCAGCCTTGATTTTCAGTTAAAAATCAATGTGAAATGTGCAGAATTCAACCAAATCAGCAAACAAATGTTTTTTGCAGCACTTCTTGCATGATCTCTCAGTAATCCACATGGGCCCCAGAGTGTCCTGACAGTTTGGGGGCAGTTTCTGCTGCAGTTTCATTTCAGCACTCTCAGCACACAGCAGGACACGGTGCTGCTAGTGAGGACTTCTGTTGTCTTCTCCTCCACCAAGGTGCTTTTCAACATTGACCACTGGTGGTTTTAGACTGAGGATATCTGCTGGAGGGTTTTATACCATCATGTAGCTGCACATATGCAGCTTTTAAAGCGAGAGATGTTTAACCCGGGGAGTTTTCAGTGTGTGTCTTACAGCTTAATATCTGTGCTGTCCAAAAGCAGCCTGCTGCTGTGTGCATTTTCAGGAGCTTTTCTGTTTGTCAGGAGCGGTACCAGCTGTGAGTTAGGAGCTACTCCCATATGTGGTGACACTCATGCTCCAATCTTTGAAAAACCGATGATTTGTTAAAGGAAAAATCTTTGGACACAAGCAAGAGACTTTCTTTCTTCCTCCCTTCTCCTGCTAGAGCTTTGCAAAGAGCTGGGATTAGGAACCGAGTCAGGATCTGTTCCAAAGTGCTGCATGTTACATGAAAGCTCTGACCTTGCTTTTCCCCAGAGCCCAAATCCGTGCGTTGTGGTGCTGAGCAGTGCGTAGGAGCCCCGGTCATGCTGGGACACCGAGGTGCCGTTTGGATCCCTGACAGAAGGAAGGGGCCTCCCAGACACCCATGACTGATGAAAGGGAAGTTGTTTGCAGTCACTGGAGTGGATTAAGTAGACAAAATAGGAGTGTTGGAATAAAGTAGCCGTAGCTCTTGGGTAGACAGTAAACAAGGGTTTATTGACAGTAAACTCTTGCTCTCATGGTAGAATGTCTTGAATCACTCACTTCCTGAACGACTCAGAATGCCTTTGGTCACTCGCACATGTTTTGTTCTTTATCACAAACCAAAACATCCCGATTTGCAGTCCCTGGAACACATTACGTGTCGGCACTTCTCTGTTGGGCTGGAAGGTGGCAGTCATCCTGCTGTGCCCTCATGGGGGCTGTTCCAGGTACCACTAGGAGGGAAGAACCAGCTGCAGGACGATGGGACCGCAGAATTTGTGCAGATTAGAGACCCTTGGTGTGCATAGAGTGGGAGGAGCATCGGATGGCTCTTCCATGCCCCTCCTGTGTAGACTTTTATATAATGACTGTGAAGGAAGAGAGCATGTCGTGTCTCTCAAGAGGGGCCTGGCCTTTAAAGCCTGGCTCCTGCCTTAGTGAGCCCCAAAGCTTGAAACAAAAGCCTGGGACCAGCCACAGACTCTGTCCTGGCTCGCAGGGACTGGGCAGGACATCAGCTGGGGCCACTGACTCTTCAGGGCAGCTGCAGACCTAGCCCTGTGGTGGGATACCCTGTACCTGCTCACCAAGGGCATGTGTCCCCTGCAGCTCTATCTGCAGGAGACATTAGGAAAATCATTAGCTACCAAATACAGAGACACGTCACTCTCTGCCCATCTTTTATGATGGGTCCAGCTTCAGATGGGTCCACAATGGCAATTGGACAGGGAGGATATTGGGCTGGGAGGGTAGTTACCTGCCTCATCTGGACACAGGCTGAAGGAAATGAGGTTAAGCCCAGCTGAACTGCAGGAAGGGCAGGTTTTCAGCTGTTTCTGCCTGCATTTTGTAATGAGAAGCAGGAGAGAAGCTGCCGTAGCTCCCCTTGTCACTAGCTGTGTGTTCGTTAGCCTATATGGGGACCAAATCCAGAGCTAAATGAGCAATGATGGCAACAACACATATTACTTTATTATTATAATAATTATTATTTTCTATCTCTGTGTTGAACTGAATGCTGAATACTGAATGCTGAAGGGAACCAGCTTTTCCAGCTGCTCTGTTCCTAGGCTTATCTCAGGACAACAGGATGGGTATCTGTAGCTGGAGCATTTGCAGGGGTCCCTTGGCCGGAGGCCATGGGGATGCAGCCTGTTCTGGCTGCACATGAGCTCGCTGAGGAGCTGCTGCCTTCCAGCCACGGCCTCCTCATCCCCAGTGCCCCACGCTGTGATCCGGGATCGCTGCCCCCCGGCGCTGTCAGAACAAGGCAGAAAGGTCCTTCCACCAGGGGCAGGTAAGGGAATGGGTCATTTTGGCTGCATTGCTCTGTTAGGAATGGCCCATTGGTGCTGCTGGCAGCCAGGGCGATGATTTCTGTCTTGCTTCATCCGTGTGAATCTCCAGAGAAAGGAGATTGACTTGACTCATCCTCTTTGGAAATACATCCCTCCATCTAAGCCTGGCCTCAGGTCCTGAGCAGCCCCAGGGCTGGACTGATGCTTCAGATCCTGTTCTTGCAACACTCAACATTGACCATTCGGAATCCTCTATGTGTTCACTAATATGTGGTACTTCCAGGTTTCTTTTTCCAGTGAAGGACTCGCTGTGACCCTCTCTCAAGTGCCCTGGCCTCGGGCCTTGGAGGGTTCTGAGCCCTATTTCAGCAGTGTCCGAAGTGGGTTGTGTTTAATGGTCTCCGCTGCTGTTTATATTTTCTAATGCGTTGCGGCTGGCGTTTGTTGCCATTAAAACTTCGTTTGTTTGGAGGATCTTTTCAACAAACTGAAATCCAATAAATCACAAGTAAAATATTTATTATTTCAACTGAGTAAGAATGGGGAGGGGGGGAAGTGGACAAATTTCTGTTCCCCCAGCAGTATGTTAAATGGGAGACCATGGGGGTGCCTTTGCCACAGGACTCTGTCCCAGAAGAACAATCAGTTGGCTGGACAGGGCTGTTAAGTGACAGCTTGAAATTTGGAAGTGGGAATAGAGCAGAAATACTCTCGAGTCCTCCAGCTTCTTCCTGTCTATCTGTGCAATCACACCCGCAGACGGTGGTAGTGAACTCTGGGCTTCTGGATTAAACCTGTCACAAATACAAGCTTCTAGTGCTTGACTTAGAAATCCCGGGCTAATAAAATGATCCCACTTATGCTGGTGGCAGAGCTGCTGTTGTCTGAGGTTGGGGTTTGGCTCCGGGTCTGGTGCAGTTCAAGTAGGCTCCAAACTCAGCATCCTGCTCTGGGCGACGTTACACGAGCTTGTGGTGGGGCCAATGACACGGAGATGTGGAGCAGGACGTGGAGAATGTCATCGCGAGCATCATTACATTGGCCCTGCAAAGCTTCTGTAGTCACTGAGTAGCAAACTCTGCAGTCATGTGGGATTTGGAGCTGTTTATCCAATTCTGCATTTAGGCAGTGGCTTTGGCTGAAAAGGCAGAGGGAAATATGGAAAAGGCAGCCTGCAATTTCAACATTTTAAATACTGGATGTGTTGCCTTTTCACTTGGAAATGATGTTTGACTTCTAAGCTGGCTTTTGTAATGCTAGATACACACCAAACATTTCTGCTTTTGGACTGACGTGCAGAGAAATGATTCTGAGATCTGCCCATGGGACTAAGGCAAAAAGGGCTCCTGACAGAGCTGAAGCCCTGAGAGCAGATGAGCGAGGTGGATCCAAATGATTAGCAGATGTAGCAGGTCCAGAATCAATTGTATTATATATAAATATTGGTATTATATACAAAATACAAAAATTATGTAATTATAAGATTATAGGAAAATACAAAGATTGTATTTTATGCAAGTTTCTGGGATTTGCATGGAGAACTTGTATGCACATTACTATGAGAGGACTTGCCTGTCCAGGACCAGGAATGCCACGCTCCACATATAAAGCAGAGCCTGGCCAGAAGCAGCTCCCACGTTACTCTGCAGAGAGGTGGCTGCAATATTTTCCATTGGATCAAAGTCCCCCAGCCCCTTCTCCTCCTGGATCACTGCGGTTGCCTCATCACACCCAGTCCCCAAGCTGTCCATCTCCTTCACTGTTGGGTAAGGCCTCTAGATGCTACTATAATCCCATAATAATGTAGGGCAGAGATAAAATAACTGAAGTCAGTGTCCCATCTGTCAAAAACAGGACGTGTAGCAAACCCTTTGCAGTGAGTCATCTGTTCAGCATTCTCAAGTCTGAGACCTCTGCACTCACCAGGGAGCTCTGACATTTACCAGTGTTATCTTTCTTATTTCAGTTTTGGCACCTCATTCTTCCTTTTCTCAGCAATACGCTGGTCCGTACTGGGCAAAAAGATGTGAAATGAGCAGCAGACATCATCGGTCACTGCTCTGGAAGGTTACTAGGCTTGAGTGTGTTGTTTGGCCACAGATGGTGGTAACTTCACCAGAAAAACATCAATAACAAAGAACACAGTGCAGGAATTGTAAACTGCATGGATGGGGTTTTACATGAGGGGTCCACTTGTTGAAAGGCAAGAGTAATCCTTATCCATACTGACTTTTGGGATGACTAAACCCTCAAGAAGCAGATTAGGAAATATTATGAAATGCTTTTACTGCCGTGGGTGACTGTGGAGCAGCCCTAAAGCAATGACCCCATGGGCAGCTCTCCGATCCTCGTCTCCTGTGGGAAGTCCCGCTCGGCAGGAGGGCTCCCTGTCACCCTGTCCCTTCTCACATGAGAGCAGTTGTGAGTCTCCTTGCAGTGTTTCCTAATACAGGGACAAAGAGATATTCGATGGAAATGAAGGAGGGACAGATTTAAAGCAGATGTGAGTAAATACTTGCTACGTGGTGCGGTCAACGCCTGGCTTTTTGTCATTGGTAGATGTTGAGGTGCTTTATGAGAGCAATCAGCTTGGGGATTGCTGTTTAACACAGAGACAGCGAAGGGTCATTTCCATCTGTTCAAGGTCACAGAGCAGAGGCAGAATGGAAATATCCCCCTGCCCTGTGGAGTGGCTTCTGGTAAAAATGAAGTTGCTTTTGTGCTATGGAGTGCGGTGCGCCAGGTGAGCCGGACACCAGAATTCTGTGGAAGTTGCTCTGAATGCCAGACCTGAAGCCAAACTTTACCAGCTGCACCCAGGGACACTGTCACTGAAGCTCTAAGTGGTGCAGTCAGCAAAATGGAGGCTGAACCTCCATCTGCCTCTCCAACAGCTCGTCCTGCCATTGCCATGAACACAGAGCTGTTCCTCTTCTTCAAGAGAGGCCATTGGGGATGAACAACTGCATTCCAAGCAGGTCCTGATAACCCATGTGGACAAGGTTGGTGTGTTGGGCTGTGTCTGGGCTCTCTCATGCCCTCAGCTGGCATCATGCAATGGGCACTGCCGTATGTCACCTGTGTAGGACCTGCTCAACCCACATCACCTTCGTGTCAGGGACATCCAGCCTTCCAGCCAGCCACCTCAGTCAAAATATTCACTATTTCCAAGAGAGCAGATCCTGCCTAGTGCCAGGAGCAAAAGTTAGGAGGATGGATTCTCCTGGTGGCTGTGGAGAGAGAGACGCCCGTGCAAAGCCCTGCTCTGTTCCTAGAAAAACAAACAAGTCCATATATCCTCCCGAGCCCAGGCCTCTTCCTTGCTCCATCTAGAACGAAGCCAATCCCACTGTACTTGGGCAGCCAAGCAAGGCAGGTGTATCCTGCAAGCCCAGCTTCCTATGGGGCCCAGCTTGGACCTTCATGGACCTGCTCTTCAGCAGTTAGAGTGAACTTTGCTCTCCACACAAGCCACTGTCCCTCCTTTAACAGCTCCTTGGGAAGTAAAATCTCCCACTAACCCTTTCCAGCCTCACGTGGTTTACACATATGCCCTTTAGTGACATCCTTCTTGGCAATAGAGGTGCCCCCAAGGTTGTGATTGGCGCTATGTGCTCGTCTCTGCATCATGCATCAATTAGATTCTCCTGAAATGGAGAGAGAGCAGCTAATGATTGTCATATTGTTCCCAGCTGTCCTCAGGCAAAAGAGCCTGCTTGAACTTTCCCCCTAAGATGCTTGTGCCCCTTGTAGTGCTGTAAAAATCTTGGGTTTCTACCTTGCTGGAAACCCTTCTCAAGATGGTTAGCTTTGGAATGATGCTTTCAGTATCTTCTCCTGCCCCAGGGGAGCTGGAGAGCAGGGGGAAGGAGGAGACAACTAGGACATGGAGAAGGAACTTGTCAAAACTAATGCTATGTGCAGTAGGAAAAGGCATGACTGCTGCTTCTCCTCCTCTTTCCTCTGGTTTCCAGCAGATTCCCATGTGCTTTATGATATTCTTTCCCCTGCCCCACCATATTTTGCTTTTAATTCTTTTTCAGTGCATATGTTGACACGTTTCTTTCCCCTCTGCCTCTGTCCTCCTTTACCCAGTCCAACGATCCCACTGGGGAGGTGCAGGTTCTAGCAGAAGATGGAAGGAAGGAAAGCGCCTTTCCTGTCCCTGCTGACGGGAGCAAGCTGCTGGACAGCCTGTGGTTTTGAGGCACAGACCCTCTGGGGTGGAGATGGCAGCTCCATTCCTAGCGGAAGGGCAGGCGAGAGGACGCCAGTGAGCATGGTGACTGTGAGGAATGCGTGACTAATTGTGGTTGGTGTCTGGCCTTCTTCCCAAAATCAGGAGGAGAAATGCCCTAATAGGAACTGTTGCATCCTACAGGATATTTCAGCTACACTGTTTTATGTTGAAGGAAAAAAAAATTATCTTTCCCTACACTAGAACTGGAATCAGAGCTGACTGGGACCAAAGCTCCCCTTTGTAATAGTGTTACTGAGCCCAGATGCACCTTGCTCCACAATCTTGAAATGACTGCTAGGAAAAAAAAGCAGCAGAAAAATGTGAAAATCCTTTGTATCAGGGGAGTTGTCAGTAAGAAATCAGAGTGGAAGAAGCATTCCTTGTTGGAGCATTCCTTGTTGGCAGAGACACCATCAACACATTGGTTTGCTGGGAAGGCAACGCTTTCCAATCAGGCGTTGTTGACCGCTGTCTTTCACTTCTTGCCGCAGGTGGGTCTGTGCTGTTTGCACAGCTTCCCTCTGCCTATTGTCTAGTTTCTCCACTATCTTTCCTTGCAGTTTTAGAGATAGTTGGGATTCCCCTTGAGATTATCTAATTAGCTGCTGTCTGCCACAGTGTACCGTAAGGTGTCCCATGTGATCATGATGGGGCTCTGGAGCCTGCGCAAAACCTGCCACCCTGGAGGAGACCTGGCTGTGTAAGCTCAGCTTCTGAAGAGCTTGTCCTCTGATCGCCAGTCTGGTTCCACCTGGTGGCTCCCTGGGGCCAGCAAAGCACAGCAATGTGGACATCTGAGCTCTACCACTGCATCCAGTACTGCTCCATTCTCTGCTTCCTTTAAGTTGATTATCAAGACTATCATGCTAGAAGTTCCTACAGTAGGTTCGTTCAAAATGAGAAATTACAAACTAACTCCTCAAGTAAGTCAAATTAGTGATAGGAGGATCCTTTCATTTACATAATAAGGAAGCATTCCCCAGAGGGGAGTGTTGGAGAAATGAACAGAAAGGGAGCAGGAGAAAAGGAGGAGACTGGATAGGATCATGAATGCTGAGACAAGATGTCAAAAGTGTCATAAACACAGAGGCCAAAGTGGAGGAGAATGGAAAAGTGGCCAAGAAAATGTCATCAGTGACCTTTGTGAACATTGGTTGGTTGGAATGGGGAGGATGGAAAACAGCTTGGAGAGGATCCAAGATGCTGGAGACCAGGAATGCACCTGCCTTGCTTATCTTCTCCATGTCCACAGAAGAATCCATTTACTCCAGAAGCCCTTGGAATAGATAAAGCAGGTCATAGAAGACCTACCAGTGTGAACATTTTATCAAGGACATTTTTTCCCCTTCTTAAATTACAGACAACTTTGAAATCTCACAGGAGATAAGCCAGCTGTCTGAGGGGGGTTTCACATTTTTGGTATCGTTATTGTTTTCTGTAAATGTGCCTTGTAAAGATAAAACAGTCCCAACTTCAAAATCTGGGAATCCATATTGAGGTAAAAATGGCAGAGGGAGCTGACACAAACAGTGTGGGAAGAACTAAATCAAAGGAAAAAAAGGGCAAAACTGGTGGCAACCGTAATATACTCCCCTAGCTTGGGTGATGAGGTGTGTGCTTGCCAGGGTCATGACGTTCCTGACTCGCCAGGAGAGTGTGAGGACAACATCACTCAGGGCTTCCTTTCCAGGATGCTTTTTCTCCTCATTACACTGATGGGTTCTTTGCTGCCACGTGTCTTTTCCTTTCAACCAAATCAGGAAACGTCCTGTCGACTGGCTGGGCAGCTCAGAACAGCAAGAGATCCTGAGCAAAAGTTTTCTTTCTTTACAAGTTGCTGGGACATGTGGTAACAGAAGATTACAGATAAAATTGCCTTATCTCTCAGTTGACCCACTACAGTGCGTACGTATGTCCTGGCAGGTCCCCAAACCAACATTTTTGTAGTTGTCTCCAGAGAAACAATTAGTTTGAATATTGGAATAGGGAGCAGGCCAGGCTTAACTTGTTTGCTGCTAATAAAAGGAGGACTTGAATGAAAGCAGTGGTTGGATCCTTCATCTAAATGGGTCTACATACAAGATACAACCTCCTGTCACTGGAGAGAAGACCCAGACCTTCTGCAGGTGAATATGTATTTCCTCCAGTAGACAATAAAGACTATGAATGCAGACACAGCAGGAATAGATTTTTCTTAACCATATCTTAGGATCTTGTGGCCAACGTAGTTATTGCTGCTCCACTCTCCTCTACTTTTCTTGGGCATGAGCGCTTGTTCTGCTGTTACCTTCTAAGTGCACACCTGAAGTATAGGAATGATTTTTAGGTCATGTCAGCTGGCCTCAAGCTCTGGTTCACGGCCCAGCTCAGAGTTGTCTACCCTGTGCCAAATTTTGCTTAATTTTGTTTGGGGACCTTCTCAAATAGGGGTAAGAGACAAGTGCAGGTTCTCTGGGAAGGAGTGGCAGGAGAAGACTTCAGTGTGTTTAGAAGCCCTTGCTCTTTCCAAATGGGCGTGTGCAACATGAACAGACAAGAATGCTTCAACCCAGCTCAGCAAGTGCTCTGAAACCAGCTCTTCCTTAGCCTGAAATGTTGATTTGAGCCTGGACTAGCGCAGTGTGACCAGGAGGTGCTTCATGTGCTCTGCAGCCCTGCTTGGTGGCCACAGCCACTCTCCAGTCACCAGCTAACGTGTTACCTGACACTACACAGGGCTTGTCCCACCAGAGCTCGTGCGTTCTCCTTGGCAAGAAAACAATCAGGACACAGATATCTCATAGCTTCATGGACAGATGATCGCCCTGCAAACAACTGTGCTGGCTGAGAAGCCAGCAGGCTCTTGTGGGGCAGGAGATCATTTGAATTCCCCTCAGAGTATTTGAAACATTTGGAAAAAGTGGTGTGATCTCAAGTCAGCGAGTCAGTCACATGCAGCCAGAGCAGCAGCCTGACTCTGATGAGGCTCCTTGGTTTGGGGGGTCTCTCTCTGACGTTTGCCCTGGGGCAAGTTGCCTACAAACAGGTATCCCTGAGCTTCCCGGAAAGCCATGAAGGGGCCCGTTCCTGCTGCCCCCTCTCCTCTGGGCGCAGGGAGGCAGCAAGTAGGGCAGGAATCAATATAGCAGTGGGAAGAGCTTTCCCTGGGCTCACGTGGAAGGCCTAACGTTTGAAATGTTGTGTCAGCGTGGGCTTATCTAAATAACATGAGGCTGGTCTTGCTTCAGGCAGGACACGACCTCCAGGGGTCTCTCCCACTCTGTGTTTTTCTGTGTTTCGAGGAAATAATAGCAGAGGGCTCAGGATCTCTGCAGGAAGGGCTGCTTTTCCTTGCACCCGGTGTTGAAGGGCACTTGCTCGGGCAGAGCGGCCGCGGCAGCCGCCCTGAGCCTGGGGTGTCCGCAGCCTCCAACTGTGTCTCCGAAGGGGGTGTCCTTCCCGCTGTGCCGAGGGCTGCTCAGGGTGCACAGCAGCAGCAGGATTGTTCGTGCAGGCTGCATATCAGGGCTCAGGTGTATTCTAGACCATGGCAGCTGATTGATTGCTCAAGTAATGGGAGCTGAAGCTTTAGCTTTTTGCAGCCCAGCTCGGGAAATGAAACCCGAGTGACTTGAGTTTGCCTGGAGAGTGGAGAGGGGATGTGCAGCCTTCCATGTCATCGGAGTGTGAAATGAGGCGTCACGGCGTCCAGAATCCAAACGCTTACGCTGTCTCCCACCTACGAATATTAGCTCTCAATTGGCTTTGATTTTTATTGCATGTTTGTCCACAGCAGCTGTCAGAAGGCTTAAATGCTGGAATTACTGTTGTCATAAATACGTCCTTCCCAACCCTTGCAAGGGCTGTACCCATTGGGAGTTTATGTAACGCATTGTGTGGTACAAAAAATATGCAGAGAACATTTTATGTGCTGGAGATTTGAGCCTGGTTTGACAGCTCGGTGCTGCTTCGCCGTCAGGACCTGCATTGGCCTTGGGCTTGCTCTGCAGGGGAGCAGCTCCCCTGGCCACTTAGTCCAGCGCAAGGAGCAGGACACGGCTTAGCAAGGGCTGCCTCCCGTGCCGGGGAGGAGGCCGCACGGAGGACGCCGAGTCCTGCTCACAAGCTTGTAGCAAACCCAAGATTTCTTTTGGTGCTATTTTTATCCATCGCTCTAATTTTATCTAGTTTCCTTACATAACTTTCAGCTGAGCTGCAGCTGAATAAACTTTCAGGGAAGAGCAATTTCTTTAACACAGCTCTAACTTTCTCCAGACCCTGACTCTTGATTCATCCACAAAAAGATTCCAGAGCATTCCTGCAATTTAGGGCAATTTGTCCACAAAAGAACAGGCAGAAAGAGCCTGAGCTGTCATCTCCCAGCTCCACAACACTTGAGCTTGTCCCTCATCCTGGGGGTGGCAAAAGTGAATTATTTTGCCTGTTTGTGGCAAGAAAATGCAGGTTTGTGCTGGTGACGGAGTAGCTTTGGGATGAGTGTTGTGCCCTGCCCACCCGTGTCCCCCTGAGCTCTGAGCAGAGATGGACCGGAGCTCTGGCTGCTTCCCCTCCACTCAGGTCCATCTCTAGCATTAGGAAGCAAAGCAGCACTTTGGTTAGGCGAGGGCATAGTTAAAGCTAAAACTAAAGCTAAAGCTAAAACTAAAGCTAAACCAAGTGTCCTGGCTGTCTGCTTCTGCTCGAGGCCACGCGAGGCACATTGTATGTTAGGCAAACGCTGCAGCTTTTCTCATGCTCCCTGGGGACCAGGTGGGTCCGTGGCTGCCTCAGCACATGGCCTGAGAGGGGCCACCTTTGCCCTTCCCAATTCTCTCTCCATGCTTACGTCTGCAGGGAGAGTCACTGGAATCACCAGCCAGATGTCTTCTCCAGCCCCTCCCTGTATCCCAATGGGAACGTTCCCCGTGGCACCTGAGAAAAGCCAGGCTGCTCACCAGGCAAGCACGAGGGATGGGGGAAAACAAGGCTTTGGAGAAATGGAAATGGAAATGAAATCTCTATGCATGGTTTCTTCTCCTGTCCATCATGGTTACAAGCCACTTGAAGCCTCTTTCCCCCTTGGTCTTTTCTCTCAGGGTCTGAACAGTCTTTCATTTTTTGGTTCAGGTTTTGTAGACCTCAGTTCAATTTCTTACACAGAAGGAGGTACCTCCTGCCACGAATGTTCTTGCTGTCTCTGTTAACCACCAGGAATATTTTCTGTGAGGTAATAGCCGTATCATATAACAATACTAGGCTTTAATATATTTTAAACTGAGAAAAGGTGTTAACAAAAATATGAAGTGAAATCACAAGACCTATGGTCAGTAACGTTTTCTAGCTGCCTGTCCTTCTCCAAAGCAGAGGCTGCAGCTGAATGACAGTCTAGGGGTTCTTATCATAGAGTCATATATTTGGCTGACAGACCCCAGTAACTATTGACCAGATGCAAAAAATAGTGAAGTCAGTGGGAGGCTTTCCTTTGGTTTCTTTAGACTTTGGATGACTCCTAACTATGTAGGCAAAATAATAGGCAAGAATAATCAGCATTTGCCCCTTCTTGGAAAAGCCTCATCCCGAAGGGGCTGTGATGGCGTATTTGTTATTGTGCCTCCCTCTGGCACCCTTTAAAGAAAGCCCAGCTCATCGGAGCAGAGCGTGGCCACGCTGGAGCTCTGGGACACAGGATGAGTTATTGCACAACGCCGCACTGCGGCTCCTCGCTCTGACGGATGAGGAAGGGTTTATGCAAGTGCACGGCCGTGCTTGCTGGGCGCAAACGGGCTGCTGACGGGCTCCACCACGAATTGCTCCTTTGTGGTTCCCATTGAGGTGACACAAGTTTTCCTATAATCTGGTTGTACGATGCACAGTCCATGCAGGTCCTTGTCCAGCGCCTCCTTTAGGACACGGCTCAGAATGGGATCTCCTGAGGGATGCACTTGTGCTCATGCAGCCCTGGAGCTGCTGTTAATACACCCAGGTTCCTCTGGATGGACTGGTCTGCCTGGGCACGCTGTGGCTGTGCCCAGCCTAATGTTGTGCCTAAACAAGCAACCCCTTCCTGCAGGATGAACTTGCTCCCGCTCCATCTGGGTGGGATGCAAAGCTGTGCTTGGAGCCCACGTTCCTGCTCGCTCAGCCCCAGGTTCTCACCACTCTGGCTACTGAATGAGCCGAGCAGGAGCTGGGCCTTCCACAGCAAGCAGGGGCAGCCTCCGTGCTGGGTCTCGCTGTGACTGTGCTGGGTTTCTCGGTGGCTGCAATGGGGACTTCGACAGCTCTTGCAATCGATACCCCAAAGCGGGTTTTCTGTTTAATGTATCTCTCTGAAGACCAACAGTGAGTTCCTCGGGGCCAGAGGTAACAAAAACTTTCTTATGCTGGAACAGGCTTCTAAAATTAGAAGCTGGTCACTGTTCCTAGATCTTGCCCTGAGAATGTAATAGCAAAATCCATACAGTCATTCCCTGGTGTGTCTTTATATCTAGACTATTCCTGTGTTCACCAGTTTTCCAGCAATACTTTGTTCCCTCCAAACAGGCTGCTTCCCGAGGCATGCTTGGATATTGCCTTCCCATTCCCAGGAGTGCAGCAGGTGCTCAGAGCCCCGTCCTCCCCCAGGGACCTGGACCATTTGGGCAGAAATGAGGGAACTGATGCAGATTCCGGGCATGGGCCTTTCTGGGAACCCGTGAAACTCTCCCTGTTCCCCAGGAGTATCTCCTGGTGCCACCAAGGACACAGTGATCCTAGAGGTCCCCCACGTGCACCTGCCTGGCATGGGACTGCCAAGTACCAAATATTTCTTCCACCTTCTGTCTTCATGCCTGGTTAGCTAGATTGGGAGTTGTACATATAGTGATGTATGGCCAGATATTCTCATTTCCAAATACTTGGAATTCCCCAGGTCTCCAAGTCTCGTGTTCTGCCCCAGTTTTGTAGCATGCCTAAAAAACATCCAGACCTTAAGGCACAAGGAGATAGAGAAAAAAGAGTCGTGATGGCCCGTGATTCCCCCTATAATGTGTGTTTAATTACCCTGACCAACCTAGCAATGACATAAGGTGGCTTCAAGCCCTTTCCAAAGTGTTATTAAGACCCCAGATACAATTCCTGCCTGTGAAAGGAGAAATAACCATTTCTGCCTGAATGTGCTGTGTCCTTTATTGCAGCACATCAGCCACGCTGACCTCTGAGAGCAACTTTGGTGTCTGAACAGTGTCCCCAGGAGGGTGAGAGCTCTGCTTGAGGTGGGAAATGCAGCATCTGCCACCATCTAGGAGGGGACATTGCGTCCCTGGGCCACCACACACTGCTGCAGCCTCCGGAGGCCGGGGGGAAGCCCATACTGCACATCTGTACTCTCATTCCTGCAGAAAGCTCAGGAGGGAGTCGGTGGCATGTGCAGCCTTTCCTGCATTTGAAAGGAAAACTCAGAGCTCCTCTGTATGAATCAGAGCACTCAGAGAGAAACTATCAGCTCAATCTGAGAGCGAGCTGAGAGTCACAGAGGGTCCCCCCATGGCTCCCGGTTAGCAGCGCTGTATATTATTTTAAAGGAGCCTTATGCAAGAATTATGTTGCATTCTGAAAGGGGAGATTGTTTCACTTAATTGATGTGGGAAGGTCCTCAAATTACAGCCCTTCCTGCTTATATTATTACATAGGAGGGTTCATCCTGCGGCGGTCGCCCCGTGCTGCATGGGAAGCAGTGGCAGATAAACCCGCAGCCTGTTGTTCCTTGCCAGAGAGCCCCAGCTATTTCAGACTCCTCGTTACAGCTGAGTGCAATTAATAGCTACTGGATTGTGCTCTGGAAAAAGCGGGTGGGAGACAGGGCACAGTGTCCTGGAGTGCAACTCCAGAGACAGGTACAGCGTCAAGGGGAGGTCATGGACATAAGGGATGGCTCTGAGCTGGCACTGGACAAAATATTCCCATCCGCGTTCTTCCTAGAAGATGGGATTTTGACTTGTTTTTTGCTTACAAAAAGGGAAATGCTTTCCCAGGAAATGGAAGGGAAGGAGGTGAATTTTATCCAGAAAATGGAATGACTCCAACCAAAACGATGACTCTGTTCTTGACCAAAATGAAATATTTGTGTCCTTAAATACCCCTGCATGGGACTTCCAGTCCTGCCTCCGCATCTCCCTGTTGCTGCCAGCAGCCCGGCTGCCCGGGTGAACTCCCAGCCATTCGTGTCCCTGGCACATGTCCCCTTTCCCTGCTGGGAGAGACCACAGCGCGTCGCGGGAAATGGAGCTCACGGGACTCCTCATCCTTGGAGCAACCAGGGATGGGAAGCACCGCTCCAGCTCCTGTGACTCATGGACGGCACTTCAGCTTGGAGACGTAAATAGCCTTATTTTGCTCCAAATCATTATTTTGAGAGGAGGGAGAAGGAGGTTCTGACCAGCAGACAGAGGCCATGGATGCAAACATTAGGTTGTGGGGTGGAAATTCCCACATAGTGAATCGGAGTCGAGCGCTGTGAAGCAGCCACCTTGAGTCCCACATGCAGGTCCTGGGCCTCCTGGGCCCCCTGCCTGGCTTGGGGTCCTGACACGGGGCAGCTGTGGGACACCCAGACCCACTGGCTTGGCCTCAGGGTCCCTTCTTGGCCGGGCACGCGGCCTTCCTCGGGCAGGCTGTGCTATATTTAAGTGTATTTTGCTGCTGTGGGACTGTGGGGCCTCCAGAGTTGTCACTTCCCAAGGGCTATTCTGTAGATTCCTTCCTCCTTTTTTATTTTCCTTTTTCTTTAAAGGAAACTCTCAATCTTCTTAGGAAATAATCCTTTGTTTATCTCATGAAAGGACCTGCGCTCTCCTGGCCAGAAGTGTGGAAGAGGCAATAGGAAGAGGTGGCACCTCTGCGCTGCGACACAGCCCAGCGTGTCTTAAATAAACACTTGTTTGTTTTTCTACCTCTCTGTTGAATTGCATCGCTGCCAACAGGGAAGGTAAAAGCGTCCAGTTCAAAGAAGGCAACTGCAAACGCAGGCTGACATCCTGTCGCAAATATAGTGCTGGCCTCCTCACAATGACC
>JAUBOD010000755.1:1405745-1416942 GCA_032353885.1 Nothura maculosa | reverse complement strand
GTGTCCTGCCCTGTGCTCCCTGCAGGCACCAGGAGCCGGGATCCTGCAGGCACTGCCTGGCTGGGGAGCAAAGAGCACCGCGACGGCAGCTGCTTTAGGGAGCAGAGGGAACCGCAGGGAGCTCCCTGTGCAGGGAGCAGAGGGAAGCCCTGTGGCGGTCACAGCCATCGGGCTGCTTGTGCCGGAGCCTGTAGCCACAGTGTGCTGATCTTCCCAGGGAGGTGCCAAGGAGCAACTGTGGAGGGGCGTGGAATGCATTGGATTTGGCTCGTGGAGCTGCTTTTTCTTTCAGGAGCAGAAAAAAAAAAGTGAGGTGTCTTAGCATAAGATATAAAGGAAGGGATTTCTTCATTCCAGTCTTGGCTTTGCTTTGGACAAACACCTCTGGCACTTCCAGAGCCTTTCCCAGTGTCAGTGCCAGCTGTGCCCACATCTGGGTGCAGGAGCTCCCGAGTGAGCAGGCAGCTTCCACCAGGCATCCTGGCTGTTCCGCATGCTGAAATGTCCACTCCTGGACAGCGGGTCCCTGTGCCATGTCCCTGCGGAGAGGCCTGGGATGAGCGAGGCAGTGCTGGCATGGAGGTCTACAGAGCTCTTGGATGGTGGGTGGGAGAGACAGAGCCTGAACTAAACTTGGGACTAACATGAGAAATAGGGATAGAGTCAGTGCAGGGCAGAAGCAGGAGCTTTGTGCAGGGTGCAGGGCTGGTGCTGGTTTCATTGTGGTGAGCCCGAGCCTGCTGCTGTCTTATCCGAGCCTCTGAAATGTTTCCCATGGAAGACTCCTTAACCCCTTGTAGAGACAGTGAACCCCGTGGTGGAATCGAGAGCTACATCAGACTCCAATTCCCTGAGATGCTTTTAGCAATGTACCCCCCAACCCACTCAAAATAAATGGGAATTAGTCCAAAGGGAAACGCCTGTGTGCGGATCCCGCATCGCTGTCTCTCCCAGGCTGAACAAACTGGTGTGACCATCCTGGTGGACACGGCTGGGCTCACTGCCCTTAGTCAGCGACTTGTCCTGGGGAGCCCAAACTGGGCACGATGTCATTGGGGTTCACAAGCCCTGGATCCAAGGCAGGAACAACTTTCTTCTCCCTGTTGGCTACGTCTTTGTTGTTGCAGCCCGGTATGGAGCTGGCCTTTGTGCTTGGCAGGGAATGCCGCTCCGGTGCAGCTTTCCAGCATGGAATGAACATCCCTGTCTCCCACAGGCAGGAAGACCTACGAGACGTCCCTGTCTGACCTCTCACGAGACTATATGGGCAAGGGAGCCAGATAAGGACTTGAGCAATCCTTGCAGCTTGCATTTTCTGCATAGCCCCATCTTGCATCCAGCTTTTGATTGACATTCATCAAAACTTGCCTTCTGGTATTCATAAGCCCAAAGCACAAGCAAAAATGTGTTTGCTCAGCCAAGTAATTCTGCCAGGTTCAGGTCTGTTTTGCCTAGTTCAGGTCTCTGGGCAATACGAAGCTGCGGGAGAGGTTTCAGGAGAACTCGTGTCCTTCAGATATAGTCTTATTTCACTGATCTCAGATTGCCGACTGTTCCTGACCGCTTGGATTCCTATTGTTCACTGTAGCTGCGAATGCAGGAGCAGGAATGCAGCTACAGCAAGAGCTGAGCAGGCCAGAAAAGTCCCGTGTAAGAATTTCCCACTCCGAAGAACCTGACTTTCAGTTGCTTGGAATATACATTATTTATTTGGATTAGGAAAAAAGAGAAGAAAAAGCCAAAATGTAAGTCAAAGGGAAACTCTGCGACCTCGTGTCCCCCAGGGCCGAGCTGTGGGTGCACCGGGATCAGCAGCTGCTCCCACCCAGGCCCTGAACTTCAGCACCCCCTGAGGGGAAGGTGCTTGAGCCGGGCCTTGCAGGAGCCTGAGAATACAGCGGCGTTCCCGCATCCCGCCTAGGTGGGGCAGCGGCCAGGGGATATTGGCTCTCCCCGCAGTCAGTGTCCGCAGCTTCCTTCTATTGTTTGTCCCATGCGAGGAGTTTCCCCCCCCCACTAAAAATAGCACTTTGTTTGTGAGTTCACTTTGCATTCAAGCTTCCTCTTTGGGTTTTCTCAAGAGGCTCCTTGAAATCTTGAAGTTTGCTTTATCCACAGGAACAAAAGGCTGCAAAATTCTCACTGCATGAAGATGGGGAGGTTTCCCCTCAGAAGGAGGAGAGGGAGGTTTTCAATATCTTTTTTTCTTCCCTCTTGTATTTAGCGCAGGTTGCACTGGCGAGAGCAAACACGGTGTCCAGCCTTTGTTCTGCTTCCCCAGGAGGAGCTGCTGGGAATGCAGTGTCCTCCCGGGAGCACAGGGAATAGTTGGCACTGATACCACACAGCTAAAAAATGCTCCTCCAAATAATGGAGCAACCACCAAGCAGCAGCAATCGCTGTGCCTCCTCGCTGCAGCTCTTGGCAGCTCTTAGCAGCACCAGATGTTGTCTTAAGCAAAAGGGAGATGCTGTGCTCTGGGGCAGAGGGATATATATTTTTCTGACATTATTGTTCAGTCTCCTTTTCTTTTGGGTTAAATAATGCCTCGCAGAATGTTAATAAATAGCTGTTTATTTTGACAGCGGTGTCAAGAGCATGCTAATGTGTTATTGTTTGTACTGCGGCCACTTGGGACGTCCAAAGGGAGTTTGTGTGCCTGCTTCCAGGGCCGCAGGAGGATTTTGCTAAGGGTGGACGCGGTCCAGAGAATGTGCATTACATAGGGGTGTTTATATCGTGCGCTGCCTGTGAGAGGTCATTTGGCCGATGAAACGCGGCTCGCTCGCGCGCTGGGAGCTGGCGGGATGGTATCTGCACCACTGGCAGCTCCGATACAAGTGGAGATGTTACAAAAGCTCTCAGGAGAAAACAGCAATTCATTAAATCTGCATTTCTTCTAAATGGGTTTACATTCAGAAGTGATACGCACTGGAGGCCTTTCATTCTGGCATGATCGGCTTTGTTTCTATTGCAGTGACTTTAGTTGGATGCTTTCTTGCAAAAAGAAAGAAATCCCAGAAACACATGAATACAATTTCTTGTACAAGGGATATATTCTACTGGAGCAGTCGTATGGATGAATCATTTTCACCTCCCTGCGGCCATGCCCCGACGTCTCCGTGCAATGGAGCAAGCGTAAGGAGTTGCCTTCCTCAGCCCTGTCACATCCTTGCGAGGCTCCTGCCCTGGAGCCGTGAGGGCACCGCGCTGTGCGGCCCCGGATCTGCAAGGAGGCACCTTGCGCCCGAGGTGCCGGAGCCCGAGGTGCCGGCCTTCCTTAAGACCGAGTCTGGATTTATGGAGTGCTAGTCAGAGGTGGATAGATTTTCCACTAGGCACGGCTGTAATAAAATTACAGCTGAAACTAAATTACAGCTGAAGCGAAATGCTAAGTTGAATCATAAAACTAAAATAAAATGAAGTGCTGGTGGACTCCCATCTAAATGAGATTCAATTAAAGACGCTGCTGAGGCCCAAATTAGGCTCGACGCGGTGCTGGAGGACAGGCCCCTAATGTCAGCTCTGAGTCACCGTTCCATGAGTTACTGGCCCTTGGAGGGAGCGAGTTCTCCTCGAATTCACACAGAGGAGCCGCTTTTCCAGCTGGCCTCTTAACGATGCCCTTGGTGCGCGATCGCGCTGTGCTCCTGGTTGTTGTGGGTGGTTTGGTGCAGCCCGAGGTGTGTGGAGCACCAGGCCAGGTCCTTGGGACGGCCGAGGTGCTCCCGGCACCTCCAGGAGAGCCAGCGACTACGGCCCTTGGACCCCACATCATCCCAGAGCAGAGGGTGCCCTGCAGAGCAGCACACGGCACATGGAGCTCAGGGATGGGGCGTTTTTTCCCAGGCTGCTCATCCCGCTGAATGGTTGTCACTCCAAACTCACTATCTGCAACCTTCACTCGCTGTTTTCTTCTCTTTTTTATTGCACAGGACCTCAATTTTCTTAACGAGGACCCCATGTTGCCCAGTGTGCCCCCGTGCTCTGAGGGCTGCACCGTGCGCTCCTCTTTTGATCTCAAAAGTTGTTTTTTAATCCCCCTGTGCCTTGGTGATCACATCTCCATGACAGATGCCTTACTTATGGCCTGTGTTTTACATGGGCTCCTCTGAAGTCTAGACCCCAGCTGTGCCTTGAAGTGAGTGAGCTCTGGCTTCCACGGGAGCCGACTGAAGTAATGTTTTAAAATATTAATTTTGATTCAGATGGGACTTTGCCAAAACTTTTTTTTTAATGGTGTAATTTGACATTTCCTTGCAGTTCTAATTTGTCTTTGTAAAATGTCTGGTTATGAATTTTCTAACTGGGTTTTTCTAATCAGAAAATGGTAATGTAGGATAACCTGCTTCTGCTTGCTTGCCCGAGGGTCAGTTTTGGTAAATTTTCCCATCATGAAAATGTTTCCAAATGGCTCCAGAGATGGAGAACGTGAGATCTAGATAACATATGTATTTTAATTCAATGTTGCATCACTGTTGCTTTCAGCATAAAAAACAGAATAAAAACATTTTGGTTGAACCTTTGCAAGGATTCTGAGATGAACCTTTGCAAGGATTCTGAAGCTCTGGTTTTCTCTTCTGTTGCAGGGCCGTGCGGCGCTGCCTTGACCCTTGTCTGCTGTGACTACAAAGGTGGGCTGAAGTTTCCCAGCTGCTTGAGTCCCGGCGTGGTGGGGTAAGTCTCTCATTATACAGATGAGACATTTAGCTACTTTGTCATTTGCAATAACCTTTTCTCTTGTATTTCTGGCTGTAAGAGTCACCACAATTCTGCACATTTTCAGTCATTTTTTATTCTTACAATATAATATTTGGCCCTCTTTCCAGTGGAAAAAAATCTTTTAAACCAAATTCTTGGTGGTGAAGCCCCAAATCTGGATTTCATGAAATTAATCAGTGCGGGGAGCAATAAGGGGCAAATGCAGGAAAGATTAAAAAGGCTGAAATGTAAAGTGTTGTGGTGTCTCGTGCTCTGCTTCTACCTGTCCCAGAAAGTCTTCAACAAGTGTTTGGTGTCCAAAGAGTGAATGATAATGTACAGAGAACAGCAGTGCACTTATGACCAGGTGCTGATCAGGGCAGGGAAGGGAGAAGAAGACAGACATAAAACCACACTGCTAAGCTAGACACACTTGAATTTACCCAACCATACCCATGGTGGCAGCTCTTCCCCGAGTGCCTCCTCTGTGTGCAGCCGAGTGATAGATGCCAACTGAAGTGATCATTTCCTCTGGAGGAACTGATTTACTTTCTGCAAGAGCTTGGGTATATCCCTCCCTGCACTGTTTGCCAGCACACACTGGCAATTAAAGTAGTGGAGGATGCACAGGCATTTTGGGCAGAAATCCCTCCCCACCTGCACTCACCACCCTCTGCTACATCCTGCTGCAGAATGGTCAGCAACTGTGTGTGCACGTGGGCTTAACCCAGGGCGAGAAGCATCACCCTTGGACTCGCCTCTTGCACAAGAGATTTGATGAAGGGAGTTTCTGGGTTGCACTTCCAAAGCTGGTGGCTGCTACGTGTGTATGTGTGTGTGGATGACTGCACTACAGTCCCAGAGTTGCCTGCAGAGGGGAGGACACTGCTGTTTTATCCGCAATGATAATGGTTTGAGGCACATGGAGCATCCCAGGACAGAGAGATGAACTTGCATTTTTCTTCAGTGATGACGGTGATGTAATGACATGGTAAACAAAGTATTTAATCTTTCTCCCTCTCTTCACTCTGTTCCATGAGCTAGCTCAGGGTTTTCTGCCAGAAAGCTGACTTTTCTCCTGGCTAAACTTGAGGGTTCATCAGTGCTGAAGCATTGTTGGGATGTTCTGTCCTGCAGACACGGGGGAGAAAAGCTCTCTCTGGAGGAGGAAACACTAGCCCAAATGCTGCAGGCTTTGTTTCTGTACCTTTCAGCGTTATTTATTATTCCAGGCAACTTCTGAATTTATATAGTGCTTCTGAAAAGAGGGCTGGGCCCTGAATAAGTAGATGAACAGGCTTTCAGCACCTCACTGTTCATTTGTGTCAGCACGTGGAGAGTGCTGTGATCAAGCGGAAGGTACAGCATCCCACACTACCCGCTCACGTAGCTACAGCTAGAGATGTTTTAATTCCTCCTGGTGCAACCACGAAAGCAGCTGTTTTGGGGCTGCCTATAAACGTGGTTTGTTTGCAATTAGTTCTCATTGATTTTGCCAAAAGGCCTTGTCTGGACAGAAGTGCGTGCGAGCTTGTGCATGCTCACTCATGATCACACACGTGCACACACATGCTCATACACACATGTGTGCATTTTCTGGCATGGGCCCATGGGATTTGGGCCACAGAACCTCTGTGCTGCAGGGTTGCAGGGATGTAGAGGCACGTAAACATGCTGGAAAATAATTCCAGTGTGGAGAGGTCTCCATCCCGCCTACAAAGCTGGCCTTTCTCTGCCATCCCTGTGGTTCTCTGTAGCACCGGCCTTTGGGAAGGAGGGGAGAGGTCAGACAGGGAAATACTGCTGCTGTGGGGATTCCTGCGCTGTTGCACAGTGAAGGAGGGATGCAGGGGTGCTGAATCAGGAATACGTGCACACTTCTGGGCTCGCTGTGGTCACTGGAAGCTGCTGATGTGCTGCCACCCACCTGGGAGGTGTGAGGATACCAGAACACTGTCACTCTTGAGAGAGGGGCCATTCACAGAGAGGAAATCTTGTATACTTTCTGAATACTTTCAGAATACTTACTGAAACTGGTCCCAACAAGAGCAGCGTGGGCCAAGGAAACCATTTCCACCCACACGTCTTCAGGCTGCCTGCTTCTGAATGTAGAGAGATATGGCAAAAATGGGGATTTTGGTCAAAATCTGTGTGAGGTTGTGCTTGGGGCAGAGAAGCTCAAGCTGGTTATAATTCGCAGGGTTTATTCTTCTCATGTTGTACAGCTGGACAGTAGCAAAAAGAAATTTATTTCTCTGTCAAGGATATATAACAATTCAGCTCTCGTTCCTCCTTGGGTGCTGCCACAGTCTTGTTCTGGGACACTGGTGGGACTTCTGCCATTGAATTTTGGTGTTAATAATTAGGGATGTGCCCTAGGAGACATGGTTTGTCCTAAAGCTTCCAGACAGCAGCAATAGTCTGCACAGTGTGTGGCCCTCTGCTCTCAAGGACTTACATGTATCACAGGAAATCCAGGTCACCAGGTCTATAGGGCCCATAGTCTGCTGGACATTAAAGCAGGCTGTGTGGTTAAGAAAGGGAAGCTACTTTCTTGGACAAATTTCATATTAATGTTCCCCGTCCTTTTCAGTAGTTTGTGTGTGGAATAAATAATTCAAGGGGACTAAGAAAACCATCCAGAGCACTTTTGAATGAGTTGAAGCTTTAAGATTCAAGCTGATATAGGCAGAGGAGAAACTAAAATACCCAAAATTTATTAATCAAAAGCCATTTTTTTAGCAAAAATACAGTTTAAAATATTAAACAACCTTGAATAAAAAGCTCTTAGTCAGCCAAAAGAGTGAAGTGAAGCCTGTGATGCTATTTGAAGTATGTTGGTGGCATACATAAACACTCTTATTTACCTTTCTACTCGAGTGGCTTCATAAAAAAATTAAGCGATGTGCTAGAAGTAATGAGATGAAATGTGGAAAAAGTGGAAAAAAGTCGAAATTGTTTTGAAAAAAAGAAAAATAAAGGAAAAAAATATATAAGAAAGTGAATGGGTCCCTGTTGAAAACTGATGGAAGCGCCATCATTTGGATCATTTAAAACAGGACCGCACATCAGTAACAAGTACGCCATGAGGAACAGCTGCAGGTTTGTTCCCCTAGGAAGGGTGAGATGATCTAATATATCTTTTTAATTTCATTTCTAATTTCTACGCTTCAAATAACGTAGACAACCCTTGAAATATAACCTATAGCCTGCTAATTCCTTCCTTTCTTCCTGTATAACAGAGAGATGTTGAGTTGAGGGCAGTTGCCCAATGTTTTAAACTGTTATTTTTAGCCTGCTTTCCTACGGAAATGAAGCTCATGTGAACATAGTGTCCTGGTGTCTGCCTGTTTCTTTCCCTTTCTCCCAGGAAGCTCTTGGGCAGATTTTAGTGCAACTAAAGTAGAACTTTAATGGACCTTTGCAAGGCAACCGTTGGGTCAAGCAGAGAGCTCCAGGACATTCATGGCCGAGCTTTGCCCCTCAACTCCACCTTTGATGTCCTCTTGCCCTATGCTCAAGGAAGCTGATGTCATGGGAGGATGGGAGGCCCGTTCCCACCTTTGGAGGAAGGAAATTCCTCGGGGCAGTGCTGTTTAGCTGTTGGCCCCACAGAGCCCCGTGGAGAGATGCTGCGGCTGCGTGCGGGGCGGCGCTTTTGGCACCATGGAGGCGGCTGCCCGGCCATGCTACTGGTTGCAATGTGAGAAATGTGAAGCCTGCTGTCTTAATTACTTTTACACCTTGCTTGTGGAATTTGCTTCACAGCAACACAAAGCCTCTTGCGAGACGCTTTCTGCGACTCGATTAAGGAAGAAAAAGCCCAGCAAACAGCCCCTCGGGATTAGGGAGGGCAAGCGGCCAGCGCTGCTCGGCAAGGAGGAAAAGGTGGGACTTGCTGCTGCAGAGGATGCGAAGGAAGGGGCCCTTGCTGCTGACTCCAGGCCCTGCTAAGCAGAAAAGCAGCTAGACTCGCATGCTATCTTGAGGAGGAACATGGTGGCCTGGGTAGGAAGGAGCGGGAGCATCTTGGGTGGCCCTAGGGTAGCTCTGCAAGCAGCAGTGGGATTACAGCCAACCTGGGAGGGCACAGAGCAAATATCAGGAGCAGCAGGAGCTGGAGGGAATAGTGGACTGCATGGGTTGGACACGTCGCCAGTGTGCCTTGGGTAGCTGCAGTCTCCTGGGAAAATCAGAGGCCCTCTGTATTGCTCCTGGGATATAAGAAATTCCTGCCATCGCATCCCCAGCTAGATGCAGCCATGATGTCCACAACTCCCCGAGGTGTGACCAAGGGCCCAGGACTCAGGCTGCAGGAGGCCCCACGTGAAGCAGAGTGTCGCCATCAGCAGTGCACAGCCGTGGGTCGCACCATGAGCCCAGCAATGGGTTGGCGCCATCATGGCAGTGACCTGCGGCTGCCCCTTGCCTCAGGCGTGTTGCCTCAGACATGGCTGCGTGTGGCCTCAAACATGGCTGTCTATGGCCTCAAATAGGGCTGTGGGTCACCTCAGATAGGGTTGTGTGTTGTCACAGACAGGGCTGTGTGTCACCTCAAACACGGCTGTGTGTCACCTCAGACATGGCTGCGTGTTGCCTCAGATAGGGCTGTATGTTGTCACTGACATGGCTGCGCGTTGCCTCAGGGCTGTGTTGCCTCAAACATGGCTGCGTGTTACCTCAGATAGGGCTCCGTGTCACTTCAAACATGGCTGCGTGTCGTCTCAGATAGGGCTCCGTGTCACTTCAAACATGGCTGCGTGTTGCCTCAGATGGGTCTGCATGTCGCCTCACACAGGGCTGTCACAAACAGGGCGGTGTGTCACCGCAAACATGGCTGTGTGTTGCCTCAGACAGGGCTGCGTGTCACTTCAAACATGGCTGCGTGTTGCCTCAGACAGGGCTGCGTGTCACTTCAAACATGGCTGCGTGTCGCCTCAGATAGGGCTCTGTGTCGCCTCACACAGGGCTGTGTGTTGCCTCAGCCAGGGCTGCGTGCCGCCTCATACAGGGTTCTTTTCGCCTCGGGCACGTTGCCTCAGGCACTCCACTCCACTCACCTGTGGCAAGCTGGCCCCATAGGACACATATTCCTCCGCATATTCCTAGTGCCACATTGTGGCACGAGGTCACATATTCCCCGAGAGAAGCCGCCCTCTCCCTCAGGTCGAAAGCTCCACAAGCGCAGTCAGGTCCCAGCTCCCCAGCAGCAGGAATGTGCTGACACTCAGATACCGCAGAGCTGGCAACCTGAGCTGGAAACACGGTTATCTGCGCCAAGAGGTTCTTTGGCGGGTGTGCTTTATCAGAGCTCACCCAAACAAAATCAGCTCTACTGGAAGGACACACACAAAAAATCCCTTCTTTTGTAGCGCTCCGTCCACACCAGGGGTTTTGCTGCTTTAGCTGCCTCTCTCACAGGGATGAGGTATTTGTTTTTTCACTCTACTAGCTGGCAGTTTGGCTTGCAAAACTTCGCCGTGTATTCTAGCCCTAGCAAAAAGGGGCCGGCTGCTTCAGGCAGGAGCACTTCAGTGCACCAGCAAGAAATGTGCTGTCCTGGGGTCCATGGCATCTCTTTTCCACTGCTGAAAAGGATTTCCCATAATGAAGAGAGAAAAAAAAACAACCCCTGAGGCTTCATTTTGTCCGGCCATTTTTGTCGATCTGTTGTAACTTGAAGTGTGTGTGTGTGCAGACCTTGCTCACAAATTGCTGGAGCATAGGGATATAGGGAGATGGTGAAACAAGTACATGGAAAGTATTTGCGGTTATTTGGGCAGCTGAAGAAGCACAGAAGGAGAATAATCTGTGCTTTTGCTCATTTCAGTGTGTTAATTAAATATGACATATAAAAACCAGGACTGGTACACTGTCCTAAGGAGTGTGAAATCAATGTGTTTAATTTATATGCTGCCTTCCGTCCTGAGCAGGTTGTGCAAGCAAGGGTTCCAATGCTTTTGCTGAAGTGCAGATACCACTGAGGAGAAATGCAGCAGCAGCTGGTGAAGCCGTGCAATGGCTCAAGGGATGAGTGCCCCATCTATGATGGGCTGCTTAGGCATAGCGGTTGTATAAGGAGGTCTTAAATGGTGGCGAGCAGACACGATCCTAGTGTGAGAAACAGCATATAAAGAGCAGTATTTTGGGATTGTGACTAAAGAGTTACTCCTGTTTTGTGAGAGAGATCAAGAAGCCACTTTTCCCCTAGGGGCTGGAGCCCTGCATGTCCTTTACCCAGTTACGCAGTTTGAGATCTCTTTTCCTGGCTCATGCTCAAACCAGAGAGCTCAAACCAGAGCCCTGCATCCCTCTTGCAGGATGGTCCAGGTCTTCATTCCCATTTCTTCATAGCTCCTTTCCTTATGTGTGACCAAGGAGCCCACAAAGACCAGCAGTGTAGGCCCTGTGGACCACCATCTGCTTTCCATGGTGAGCAGTGCAAGCCTAGAAGCTATTGCCTGTCTTTCACGAGCTCTGAAGCTGAAAGACCAGC